>CM076579.1:719026974-719384724 GCA_034641835.2 Pinus albicaulis
AGAACTCGTAGATGTAAAGGTAGCAAACCAAACAATGCATAAATCCATAACTAGTGTATATATAAGAAACATAGGTATAAACCTTGTAGAGGGTTGAAAGTTGAAATGATAAAACTGAAACCTTGATGCAAGATAAAATAAGGCTCGACCTAAGAGATTGCAGAGGACTAAACAATGGTGAGGAAAAATTTCATTCATGAGTAGATAACACCTAGTTACAAAGATTAGGAGAATAAAATGGCAAAGGAAATATAAAGACCTAAAAAATTCATTATAGAGGCAACATAAGCTATCATTCCAAAAACCACTCTTGCAATGAAACAATAAAGGGCATAAGAGCCTACCTTATTTGAAAATTAACCAAATGCATAATCAAGACATGATTTCAACCTCCAAATAACCAACCAAACTCAATAAACAAGAAAGCTATGAGTAATAAGGGCATCATGGGGTGCTTTTAGAACTTCAAAAAATGATTAAACCACAACAAACTCAACAATGGTTTATTAACTTTCAGAGATAAAACCTAGATCTAGACTCCAACCAAAGAATGATGATGGAATGAATAGAAAGCATGATGAGAGGAGTAGGTAGGGAAAAATCATAAGTGTTGAAAATGGAAATAATAAATATTAAAAATGGCATCAAAATGAATTTTAATTTAATTTTCCCTTAATTAAATTTGAAGGAAATTGTAATTCCACTTCACATGATAGCTTGTACAAGTTAACTGAGTTAGGAAGTCTTAGTTGGTTCATTCAATTCGAGTTTAGGGTCAAACTGGAGGCATGTAGAGTTATCTCTAAGTTTTAGGGGGTCCAGTTGCAGTTTAATTTGAGTTGTAATTATTTAACTTAATTATTTGAGTTAAAATCAGTTTAACTAGTTCTAACTGATGGAGGAGCTAGTGAGAGGCCAAGTTTAATTCACATGTAGTGATCAATCAGATAACTGAAAATTCACTATAAATAGTTGTTGCATGTCACTTCTGAGGAAGAACTAGTTGAGATTGGAGTTAAAGGGAAGTATACTATCAGTTGTATAATTATAAAATTGTGCAGGTCATGCATGAGGTCAGAAAAGGCCTTAGATGTATTGCTCAATTATTATTGGGTAATTTCCTAATTAATGGTGGATCAATTCCCATAGGGATTGTGGAAGCAAGGCTGAGCATCCAAAGGAAATAAATTAGTTACGTATTGGACCAAACTTGCTTGGGTCAAAGTGAGACAATCAAAGATAGTGTATAGAGCTCTCAAGCCTAAGATAATAATTGTATTGTTTCATATTCTTGACTTAATGCAATATACATATAGTGGGGTTTTTAGATGAGGCTTTCCCTAGATAAATATTTGTTTTGTGTGATTGAAATTCTTTCTCTTTCTTGTTCATGTGATTGTGCGATCGTAATTTATTTCCGAAACTTGTAGAATAGATTCAAGTATTTTGTTTTAGCATATTAAAAGATCAGTTGAACCTATGTGTATTTTATACATGGTATCATAGAAGGAATCACTATAAAAGAGAAGAATATGAGTTTGTTTTGAACATGTATTTGCATATTTATTCTTCAGGATTAGCAGCATATCAGGATGTCTTTCTATGGATTGAGGCTCGAATATGCCCTGGCAAGATAGTTAAAATTAAATAGCTTGGAATGAAAAGATGGAGGCAATGTTGGAGGAAAACAGACTCAAGGAATTCATATTAGTGATATTCCCAGGCCCGCAGCAATAGATGCTCCAAATCTTGATGCATGGAAGAAGAATGTAGCAAAGGCAAGAAGGATTCTATTAGAAGGAGTTCAAGATCATATTGTCTCGAACCTCCATGGAAAAGAAACTCCATATGATATGTGGAAGGCCTTACTAGATTTGAATCATAGAGACAGCGACCACAAGAAGCTGGCACGGAAGGAAAAGCTCGGAAAAATCAAGATGGAGGAGGGAAACACAATACCAAAATACTTGATGAAGTTCACTCAATGTAGAGATGAGCTTGGAAGTGTTGGTGTTACCATTCCTAAGGATGATCTAGTGAGCCTAGCATTTCTAGGCCTTCCTAAGAGTTGGCACAGCTACCAGGATTCGGTAAATGGGAGGGAGAAGCTACCGGATAGGAGCGATTATGGTCGGACTTGGTGCAAGAAGAGATTCGGCGGAACACTAGAGATGGGACCTCTTCCAAATAAAAATATTAAAATTTTGAATTATTTAGAAAAGGAAAGAAAGCCAAGAGAAAGAAGTCCCAATGTGAAGAGGGAAAGAAATGTTTTTCCAACATGAAGTGTTTTCACTATCACGAGTCCGGGCACTACACCACGAAATTTCCATAGATTAAGGAAGGAAAGAAAGAACTTGTAGTTTCAAAAGCAAGTAAAGATATAGCTTCACAATTCAAACTTGATTTTACTCTCATTGCATGCATGTAAATCACTATAATGGGATGCATGTGATATCTCGAAAATAGTGCCTCATTCCATATGACAGGGAATAAACATCTCTTTAATGACTTGGAGGAGAAATACCTCAAGAAGAATAGAGATTTTGGAAATGATGGGAGGAATAGCTCGACCGACATCGCTACAGTTACTTTTCAGAGGGATTATGGCTCCCCTCTCAGACTCACAGATGAATTTTTTGTTCTAGGACTAAAGAATAATTTTGTTTCCATCGCAGTATTGGAATACCATGGCTACGAGATGATATTTAGCAAAGGTAAGGTTTTCCTTAGACACGTCGCCACATGACAGATGAAACAGTTCGTTGTGTGATTCAAGAACCTGTATGAACTTGAGGTACCATATGCATGCAAAGCTTTGAGGATAAAGGCAAAGGTTAGAGACTTGGTAGTTGAGAGGGAGCATGAATTACCTCTCAACATGCAGCCTCAGAAGATGCCTTAGAAATTTGTGGAGCAGCAACAATTAGAGACGTAGAGAGAAGACTAAGTGAAGGAATCCACTCAAGCAGAGACCTCCAGTAGGGGGGAATTTTGAGCCAAGTGGGCAAAGGGAGCACATGCAGCCATACCTCCAAGAGAGAGGTGGGGTGATGGGAAGTAATAGTCCCAAGATTCCATAGATTTGGGTAGGGCCCATTGAGATGTTTTTTCTCATGCCAGATCATTACCTTGCTACGAGGGCCCACAGTACACTGTAGAAAGATGGATCGGTGGTGGTTAATGCAGTCAAATGTAAAAGTGATAGATGCATAGACTATCAGTAGTTAGATACTGGGGAGCGTAGATCAGAGTTGATATGCATTCCTATGGGAGCGTAGATTCATAGACTATCAGTAGTGGATGCCTACATTAGTTAGATGGATGATGAGCTCCTATGGGAGTAGATATGCATTCCCACTCCCTGATCATGGGTCAACTCCTATCCTGGATTTATTCCCCAATCTAATGCGCCAAGTGAGTCTATTCCATATATGTGGCAAGGAGGATATCACTGCCTATCATATAGTGGATATGTTCATGTGGTTCCAAGTTGGAGATCTGATCCAATCAATGAGGTTCATGGGTTGAATGTATTTTTTATATACCACCTGAGTCTAGATATTCCTAGATGTCATAATCGACCATCCCAATTTTGCCGCAAGTGCCTTGGAAAAAAAGTCCAGGTTCTTTATAACCCATCCACCCCATTTCTTTGGTAATGCAATTCTATCCCACCTTATCCAAGAAAAGGTGTGGCCATCCCTATTGCCTCTCCAAAGAAATTTGTTGAATTCTGGAAATTATAGCTTGGGGAATCCATGCTAAAGAAATCTAGTATAGAGGGGTGGCTTCCAATACTGATTTGATCATGGTGAGTCTCCCAGCCCTGGATAACCATCTGTGGTGCAAAATGAAAATGTGCTTCTCCAATTTGGCAATGAGCTAGGACCAATCATCAATGCAGTAATCAGAAGGTTTTAACCGAATGCCCAGGTAATTTAAACCATCCTGAGGGTCAAGTATTATAAATGGGTATATGTTCAAATCTGAGGCCCTCTCCTGTTGTGAGCAACTGAAAGCTAATATGGTTGATTTGTGTGTGTTGCACACCATTACAGTGGCAATACTGAAGGATTCTAAATTCGCTGAGAAATATAAGGAGTCTCAAATGGATCCATTAAGGAGGATAAGAACATCATCCACGAAGAGGAGGTGAGTGAGAATGCAACCCTCTGCAATCTTGATGCCCTCAAGTATGCCCTGAATCTTTTCCTAGGATATTAAATGGCTTAAAGCCTCCATAATGAGGAGGAAAAGGAGAGAAGATAATGGGCATCCCTAGCGAAGCCCTCCTTTCGAATGAAAAATGGAGAGGCAAATCCATTGATGAGGACACTGAAGGATACTTTAGTGGTACAACACATGATCCAGTTGATTAAATTGATGGGGAAACCCAGGTGAGTTAGAATCATTCGAATGTAGAGCCAATTGGAGTGATCGAAAGCTTTTGCGAGGTCTAGCTTGAGGATGATTCTCTTGAGCTTTTTGCTTTTGATAGTATGGAGAGCCTCCTGTGTTGTTCCAATGGCCTCGTAGATATGACGATGGTGGAGAAAAGAAAATTGTTCAGGTGAGATGTGATCTAAGAGAATGGGCTTCATGCGGTTGGCTATAATTTTGGCGATCATCTTATAAATGAAATTATAGAGAGAGAGAGAGGTCTGTAATCAGAGAATAGTCGAGGAGTGTCAAATTTGGGAATTAAGGCAATGAAAGTGGCGTTGAAAGCATCATATAATTTTCCCATCGTATGACATTCTTTGACTATATTGAGGATGTCTTATCCAAGGATCTCAAAAAAAGCCAGGTAGAATTCAATTGGCCAATCATCTGGTCCAGGGATTTTGTCTTTCTAAAACCATTTGAAAGTATCCCGAAGTTCCTCCATGGAGACAGGGCAGGTCAGGTTTTCCTCATCATCTTGATCAACAAACCTAGGGAATAATCCGGCAACTTTTATAATATCTTCCAAATTTGCATTGAGTGGATCCTTGTAGAGGTTGCAGAAATGTTCCACCCCCATGTTATTCAATTGATGGAAAGTATGAGCCTAGTTCCCTTGGTCATCCTCCAAAGTCCAGAGAGTGTTGATGGTTTTCCGCCCATTATAAAATTGGTGGAAAAATTTTGTGCTCTCGTCACCCACCCTCAACCAAGTGGCTCTGCTTCTAAGGCGCCATGTTTCCTCACAGTCTTTGAGAATCTGAGCACTATCTACTTCTAGATGTATGAGCTGAGATCTAGTGGCTTCAGAGACAGTGCCCTCAACCAAGGCTATTCTTAATGATGCAATCTCTGATTCAACCTTTTTTAGGGTATCTTCATATTTATTTTTCTGTTCCTTTACCCAGGCCTTGGTCAGTTTCTTGATTTCAATCATCCTGGCAGAGAAGGATGCAAAGGGGGATGATCTGGGAGCCGAGGGGTGGGAGCACCAATAGTGTGAGACTAGGTTGATGTATTCCGGATGTGATAACAAGGTAGCATTAAATTTGAAAGTACTATTGGGTTTGTGACGTTCAAGGGCCAGTTCCAGGTAAATGGGGTAATGATCCTATAAGCCCCCAAATCCCACCCATTTTCTCTAAAATGGAGAATTATGCATCAATGATTCGTGTAGGAGGAAGCGGTACAGTCTGCGGGCCATTGAGGCCTCTCCTACTCTGCGGATGCTCCAAGTATGTAGCTGACACGGCATAGGAATGTCAACAAGGTGGTGATCCTCGATGATGTGAGAAATGAATTCAGAGAGTGGGTCAGATTGGGCCAGGTGGCCCCATGATTCTGCAAGGCCCAGAGAGAAATTTAGGTCACCTCCAAGGCTAAGATTATGTCCAGACATGAATGATCGATTGAGAAGGTTTTCCTAGAATGAAAGGTCAGCATTGTAAGGACCATATATATTCATCATTCTATATTCCTGACCAAGTTTAGTAGAATATGCATCGGCACCCATGAAACCCTCCCCACCCTAGAGATTGAGTAACTTGATAGTACGGGGGTTTATACTGAGGGAAATACCACCAGATCGACCCCAAGCATCGATGGAATGGAATGTATAGCCTGGGAAGATAGCAGACAGAGAGGTGGTAATATGTTCAGAATTTCCAAGGGTTTCCTGAAGAAATATGATGTCAACCAGATTGCAGTCCAGTAGCCTCCTAAGGGCCAACTTTTTAGCAGAGTTGGCTAGTCTGTGATAATTGAAAGAGATAATATTCATGAGGTAACGAGGGGATGGGTTGCCTGTGCTCTAAGGACCCGATCAAGTGTGTTTTTTTTACCATCGGCAACCTCTTGGCCAGACTGGATAACAGCCTTGGATATGAATGAGTGACGACCCCGGCCTTGTTTAGGTTATAGGGTGGGAAGGGTGCATAAACCTCTAGGTGCTCCGGATGATAGGTGGGAGAGGGATCATAGTAGATAGGAATGGTTTCCCTAAGACTCAGATGATGACTCAGGAGAAGGATCAGAGGTGGGGTGGTTGGGGATGGAGGGAGGCAAGTCAAATATGGTGGGTTGTGATAGGGATGTCGGGCAAGATATATGTGGAGGGGATCAATGAGGCATTGATGCAGGAGATGAGTGCAGTGCAATAGAATATGTTACAGATGATAGTAAATGAAAATCAAGGGAGGCAGAGAGAGATGTACCCAAAGATAGCTTGGCAGTCGTTGCCTGAGCATGGGTCATCTAAGGAGATGGTGGTCCAGGTGGAGCGGGCAAGGTCTTGGTCCCTGGAGCATATTTCTTCCACTTGCGTCGAACGATCGATTTATCTAGAGGAGGAGGATCTCCTGGGGTGGCTTCCACCAGAGTGTTGTTAGGTACAGCGGACTCTTTTGGACAAGGGAGGAGGGGACATTCCTTATAGAGGTGACCAACCATGTGACATCATCGACAGTGAAAATTCACTCCTTTGTAATCTAGGGACAGCACTCATATGAATTGCCTACATCGCAAAGTAATGGCCTCCTCCAAGCCCTCTCGAGTGTCCAAGTGAACCAAAATCCAAGCCATGGTCATATTTCCAGTAGAAAAAAAGGATTTTTCATAGTCCAGGAAAGTGCCAAGTTAGTTTCTGATACACTTCAGAATTTCCTCCGAGCAGAAATGGAGGAAGATCGGGGAGTCACACCCAAATCGGCCCAACTCCGAGTTGTTCGCGCTCTGGATCAAAAATAGTGCTCCATCTCTTAAACATAACCGAGGCTTGTTCAATGTGCCAAAGTTTGGATAATATCCAGGACACCTACTCTTCACACTGAAATCGAAGGGAAAACCAGCCCCGAGGTAGGGTAACAACCATCGGTATATTCGCCATGATCGGTCCCCAGATCTCATTGAGTCATAGACGGAAGCGGCCCAGATTGTACTTTCGGTCATGGACATGGCCGACCAATACCATATCTATCGTGTCCATAACTTCACCCAAATGAAGACCGTCCCTAAGAATGAGGTCTGGGTTCTTGGCTCCCCGCTTGATGCACTTGGATCTCCTGACGCCTCTGGGAGCTGAATTAAGGCCTGAGGTGCCTACTCCACTCTAAAGCACAGGATCAGCAGCTGCTTGATCAGACTCTTCCAGGGGTGGTCCAATGGGAGGTGTCGTGAAGCATCCAGAAGATAAAGGTCACAATTGCGAGATGGGGATGTCGGGAGGGACGAAGGACGATGGGCCTTCAGATCCAGGAGGGGGCACTGCTTCTAAAACCTGTGAAGGCGGTATGGGAGTGTCTTAAAGGTAGGAAGATAGGAACAGTAGAGTCACCAGGGAGAAAGGGGCAGAATTCGGTGGCAGAGATGAGTCAGGGAATATGGGGGGCATACTGGACAGCGAGAAAGGACGGGATTCAGAAGTGAGTGGTAGGTCTAGGGACGGGGAACCGAAGAATGGGAGGGTGGAGGACGAAGGGAAATAGGGACCATCAGAAGCTGCAGAGGGGATTTGGAGTGAAATTAAGGTGCTAGGTGGCGTGGGGTGCGGAGGAGAAGTCTGGATCGATACCCCTTCATAGGGATCTAGGGAGTAGTCTAAAAGTTCCTCATCCATATCTGGCAGCAGGAGAATATGCCAAACCATTAAACGCTCCAAACGGTTGGCAACGGACCCAAAAGAGACCTACCTGGACGGTTACAGAGTTGGTAATGGAGAAGCTGCAGTAGTTGTAGGCATCTAGTGCTGAATCTTTGCACCGATTGAAACCATAACCCTAGCCAGGGAGCTTACCCTACATCAGAGTGGAGGAGGAGGAGCACTTGCAAATCCCTTATAACTCCCAAGTTGAATTCCCTAGTTCCAAAATTACACCTCCATGAGCTCCTAAATTATAAATCTCTCAATTTTTATTATTAGAATATAATCCATATGCATGTCTCATAACCTTATTTTTGGATGACAATTCACATGCTTGTCTCAAAATCTTAATAAAGGATAATTCCCAAGATCATAAGCTCCCAAACTATTTGGGCATCTATCCATGTTGATTTATTTTCCAAGGAGAAAATTGTAACTTTATTTATATAAATAAATAAAATTACATTTTGTAAATACACAAAAAAAGTGTATTCATACAAGATTTACCCAGTTCCATGCAGTTTCTACAAAAAAATAACCAGTTCTCCCATCAGAAAACATACATATTTACATCATTTGACCCTAGAGGTCTGCACAAAAAAACACAAAAATGAGTAGAGCTTACAACTCATGAGAATTCTAATATAAAATCAAAACATATTTCCTAAATTTCTTCAATAACATTGTTAAAACAGTTGACATCAACTTGTATCATATGAAGATAAAAAAACAGAGGAGAAAAGGAGCCTCTAAGACTGTGTACCTGTTGAACCCTTAATTAAACTGAGAGGGGGGGGGTGAATCAGTTTAATACATACATGGACTTTTAAAACTTTCTCTTAAAACTTATTTACACCTTCACTTCATGATCAACTTAATATGTGAACAATATTTATTAGTGAGCAGCAAGTATCAAACAGATTTGCTAATGTAACATCATTCTTAATATGTGAGCAACAAGTATTAAGCAGATTAGATAAACCACATAAAAACATAGACATCATGCATAGAGACACCAGATATAAGTGGAAACCCATAAAGGGAGAAAACCACATCTTATTATTGTTGTGTTGCAAAGGCAAGCTCCAACTCCCTCTCACCACTGATTTTCTGTAGGCACCAACCCACAAGAGGCTCCTACCACAATTCTGCAAGCTACAACTTGCAAGGAAGCTCCAACTCCCATCAATTTTCTACAGGCACCAACCTACAAGAGGCTCCAACCTCAGTCAGCTACAACTGACATCTATCAAGCTACAACTTGATAGGGAAGCTCCAACTTCCTCACTCTTTCAAAAGAGAAACAATTGTTGATTTACCTCGGATATCAGCTCTGTCTTGTTCCAATTGCTCTGCTATTCATCTATTCTCATATCTGCCCTGTATCATCTCTGCATCTTCTCAGATTCTCTATTAGCTTCTCCTTCTTCTTTGCTCAGCTCCTGTTTCTTCTCTGCTTCACTGCTTTATTTCTGCATTATTTTTACTCACTCTTTCTCTCCCTTCTAACTCTATCTTTGGCATTTCAAAATGATATTACTTATAGAATTTTTGATGACTGTTTGTTTTCTTCTAGGAATTTTGAAATGAATGGTCATACCCCTTGGTCTTCTTCCTCCTCATTTCTTTATCCAACTCAATTTAAAAATCATAATAATATGTACACAATTTCATGCTATAGTGGGATTTTGTCTTTTCTTTAGGATACTTTCCTTTGCATCACAAACAATAAAAAATAATTACATAATTTACATTTACATTCTTAATTTCATATTTCAATATCACTTAGCTCCTTTTCAGTTATATAACTCAATTTCACTCAGCTCCTTTCCTGGATTTTGGATTTACTGGCTTTGTCCCTTCTTCTTTTTTTGTATTTGTTGAGTGACTGTTCTGTGTACCTTGATTTACTATAATTGTGTGCACCTGTGAATGTATACCTATCAAACCTGTAATATTTGTGAATCTCTGTTAGACCCATACTTTTATCCCTGTGTATAATCACCTTTTCACTGTGCTTTTGTGCACCAACTGCATATATAACTGCTTCTCAGGTTTATTCTCAATTACATATACATCTGGACAATATATATTCAGAAAAGAGAGTATAGTGACACTTGATGCAGCAGGGTTACCACAAAGCCCCGGTTCAACATCACAGTCCTGGTTTAGCTCAACTTTTTCATCAGCTGTGTGTACAATTGCATTCAAGTTTCATGCCCGAACGAGAGAACAATTCGCAGGCAGCAGCACGGTGAACAGGCACAGGTTAAACAGTGCACAGGTTGATTGGAGATCGACAGAGTGTGGGGGGTTAAAGAGCGCGGAGGTTAACACGGAGGGTACCCCCCGTAGTTGACTGGCCAATCACACGTTGACCGCCGATCAACGGCTATGATGAACTGCGGGGCCTCACCCCATTTGATGTGTATGGAGAAATGGGAGCCCCCATAAACACCACTTTGTGGTGGCTCCACCATGCACCACCGCCAGCGCGCCACCAATTCACCACTTAAACATATATAAATATATCTCCTAACCTTATGTTATGCCACCAACCTTAAGCCAATGTTTAATCTTCGAAGCTTATATTAATACTCCACCCTTTATAATAATGTTATCGCCAGTGGGATTTTATATTAATATCCAACACTCTACGAACCAATGACTTGGAATAACCCCGTGGCTCCGGGCCCTACCTCTACGATAAATCGACCAATCAAATGTTCGTATCGTACCTGGCCTAACCTCCGTGCACTTTTATTAAACCTCGCGCATCTTTTTTTAATGATCTCCGTCCGATGCTCCTCCGCCAGATCGACGGTTTATATCCATTTCGCTCGGTGTCTTTGGTCGGTGTATAACGCGCGAAATTGCAAGTTAAACGGTGGCTTCCAATACCGCCTATACCATGTGTCACGAAGTCTATGGAATCGCTGTGATTTCTGCAAAACCACCTTACGGTCGAAAGGTGGTGTGGAATTGGGAAATCCACCTCCGTGAACCCACTCGTGGTTTCAGTCCCCTCATGGTTCCTCCGGTCAAGGTTCTGGTTTCCACTCTAGGTTCCAATCCAACGCTTTTACTTCGGTTTCCGCCCGTTATATATGAAAGAGTTTTTTTCATTTATTTAATCTGACCCAGGGTTCCAGCCTACGCTCCAGGTTCCAGTCCGCATTTGTTATTTATCAAAACGTTCACTGTTCAATGTATTTTTATTATTCGACTCCGCTCCATTCAATTATATATATATATATATGGTCAACTATGGTTCCGCTCCTATTCACGTTGGTTCTTCGATGTATGCATATATATAGACCATATATATATAACGCACCTACCATATATATAATGCACAGTTCTACCATATCAACCGAATACAAGTGCTCCTTTAAAACTTATGTTATGTGTAACGCCCGGCTGTATGAAGGAATCTTGGAATTTATCTATATATGTACATATTTTTGAAATAACAACAGTTTCTTTGCAATGACATCTATGGCTCTGCCTCTGTCGCTTCTATCACTCTGCCTCTGCCTTTACTGCTGTGATAACAGCTCTGTCTCCGTATTTGCTTCCTCTGTCTCTACCTTTCTCTTCATTTCTTCTTTGCTCCATTGTCTGTCTTAGTCTCCTTGTAACTGTTCCTGTTTCTGCATCTTCTACCTCCTTTGCCATCAATGAAAACATTTCCAACAGTCTCCCCCTTTGGCATTGATGGCAATTACCTCTGTTTTCCTTTTAGAAGCCCATTTTTTTTTTCGTTTTCCTCCCCCTTTGATATTAATGGCAAAGGATTGCTCACTTCCTGATATAAAGTGTTTTCTGTATTTCTTCTACTGAGTTATGTTTGGGCCCTCTTCTGCTGACTTTGTACCAGACTTGTTGAGAGAACACTTTGAGGCTTATTGAACTTGAATATGCACTATAAATTGGTACAGTCCAAAGCACAGCCTCCTTTCACTAGTATAAGGCTGAAAGTGAGGATATTGATCATTCATAGAACACATTGTATCAGCTTTATCTAGTCAGAGATGTATGATTAGGTTCAACAGCTAAAGTGTTGAAGCTTCAAAGGATAATCACGTTTCAGATTCTTAATATAATGTTTCAGAGCACAATACTGATCCTTTTGCTCTGTAATTGACCTATTGATGCTTGAATAATGCAGGTAACGTTAGGATAATAACTTGGTGTTCTTTTTCCTTAATCCTTTGATCCTGAGGACCTGATTCATGCTTTCGTTGCTGGCTGTTCTCCCCCTGAAATGATATTTTCATTTTTGTTCTCCCCCTAAAATTGTGCTTTCTCTTTATATCAGAGAGTAGCATCTGCAGATACAACCCCTAGTTTATCTCTCAAGTATTGAAATGGTTCTCTAGCAAGAGGTTTGGTAAATATATCTGTTGTCTGTTCTTTTGTTGTTACATATTCCAGCTTTACTATCTTCTGAGCCACTTGTTCTCGGAGGAAATGATACTTGATTGGAATATGTTTAGTTTTTGAATGAAGTACAGGATTTTTAGATATACTTATAGCACTTGTATTATCACATTTGATTGAAATAGGTTCATCAATTCTTACCTTCATGTCTTGAAGATTTTGCTTCATCCACATGACTTGTGTACAACATGCTGCTGCTGCTATATATTCTACTTCAGCTGTAGACAAAGATATGGATGTTTGTTTCTTGCTTAACCATGCCACCAGACTTTCTCCTAGATAGAAAGCACCTCCACTTGTACTCTTCCTGTCATCCTCACAGCTGGCCCAATCTGCATCTGTTTATGATGATAAAGTGAATTTTTTTCTTTTAGGATACCAAAGTCCATACAGTGTCTTTCCTTGTAGATATCTGAATATTCTTTTGACTGCAAGAAGGTGATTTTGTTTAGGTGCTGCTTGATATCTAGCCACTAGTCCTACTGCTAGCATGTTGTCTGGTCTTGATGCAGTCAGGTACAATAGACTTCCAATCATGGATCTGTAGAGTTTTTGATCTATATCAGCAGACCCATCATCAGCACACAGCTTGCAACCTGTAGTCATGGGAGTTGACACAGGTTTACATTCCTCCATTTTGAACTTTTTCAACATTTCCTTTAAGTATTTTTCTTGTGAGATGAATGTACCTGTGCTCCTTTGCTGAATTTGAAGTCCTAAATAGAAACTGAGCTCTCCAATCATGGACATTTCAAACTCTGATTTCATCTCTTCTGCAAATCCTTTTGCTAGCTCATCTTTGTTGCTTCCAAACATAATGTCATCAACATATACAACAACAATCAGGAGTTCATTTTCATGGGCTTTTATGTATAGATTGTTGTCTACTCCACCTCTCTTAAAACCCTGTTTTTGCAAATATTTATCCAGTCTTGAGTACCAAGCACGAGGAGCCTGTTTCAGTCCATATAGGGCCTTCTTCGGTCTGCATACATAGTCTTCTTTGTCTGTCAATGAGAAACCTTCTGGTTGTTCCATGTACACTTCTTCTTCTAGATCTCCATTAAGAAAAGTAGACTTTACATCCATTTGATATACCTTGAAGTCTTGGTAGCATGCAAATGCCAGGAACATTCTGATAGCTTCCATTCTGGCTACAGGGGCAAATGTTTCTTCATAATCAAGTCCTTCAATTTGTGAGTATCCTTTGCAGACCAACCTGGCTTTATTCCTGATTACTTGTCCTTGCTCATTCATTTTGTTTTTGAATACCCATTTTGAACCAATGATATTCCTTTCAATTGGTCTAGGAAGTAGTTCCCAGGTATTGTTCTTCTCAATTTGGTCCAATTCTTCATTCATTGCTTTTACCCAATACTTGTCCTTGCTAGCTTCTTCAAACTTCTTTGGCTCTATTTGTGATAACATTGCTATGTATACTTCTTCTGTCTGTTCAGCTAGCTGCCTTCTTGTTTGCACTCCTACACTCTTGTCTCCTATGATTTGATCTTCTGGATGGTTCTTTTGAGTGTATCTTGAGGGGGTTTTTGAGTTCAGTTCAGCATTTTCTGATGTTTTGCTTATTTCTTCATCATCTTGGTCCTCTTCTTCATGATTTTCAGGATGGTTGCTGCAGTCTGTATCTCTTGTCTTGTTTGAGATTTCTTCATCAAATCTTACATAAATACTTTCTACAATTTTTCGAATAGTCTTGTTGTGGCATTTGTATCCTTTACTCTTGGATGCATATCCTAAGAGTATTCCCTCATCTGCTCTTACATCAAATTTCCCCAGATTTTCATCATTGTTCTTTATGTAGCACTTGCTGCCAAAGACTCTAAAGTGCTTGATTGATGCAGGTTTACCATGCCATAGCTCATAAGGTGTCTTGTCACTATTAGGTCTTGAATGAGCTTTGTTTAGAATATGTACTGCTGTGTGTACAGCTTCTGCCCAAAAGGTTTGAGGAATGTTATTCTCTTGCATCATAGCTCTGGCCATTTGTTGTATAGATCTGTTTTGTCTCTCTGCTACTCCATTCTACTGAGGTGTCCCTACAATGGTAAATTTTTTCTTTATTCCATGTTCATTACATAGGTCTGCAAAGTCATAATCTGTGAATTCTCCTCCTCTATCTGATCTGATAAATTTTAGCTTACATCCAGTTTGATTTTCTGCTAATTCTTTGAATATCTTAAACTTTTCCAGTGCTTCTGATTTGTTCTTGAGAAAAGCAACCCATGTCATTCTGGAGAAATCATCTATTATCAACATGAAGTAGAATTCTCCACTTGGTGTTTTAGTTCTTGCAGGTCCACACAGATCCATGTGCACAAGCTGCAGTGGTCTTCTAGTTGATAGCTCATTTTTAGATTTAAAGGATGTGCGAGTTTGTTTCCCAAGTTGACAAGATTTGCATATGGTATTTGAAGGCCTCTTTATTTCAGGCATATCTCTGACAGCTTTCTTCACTCAGTCTGATGATATGGTCGAAGCTGAGATGTCCCAATCTCCTATGCCATAACCATGACTCCTCAAGTTTGCTCAAATGGCAGGCTTCATCATCCTCTTTTACTATGTACACATTACTCTCTGTCCGGACACCTTTGAGCAGAGTCTTTCCTGTTGTGCTTGATATGACTTCACAGTCTTGTGCTCTAAAGAGAACTTCACAGCCTTTGTCACACATCTGACTGACACTCAGTAAATTTTCTTTCATCCCATCTACAAATAGTACATCTTGGGCCTTTCCTCTTCCATTATCTATGCTGACTGAGCCTTTTCCCTTGATCTTACCTGATTTATCATTGCCAAAAGTAACATTGCCAGATTTCTTTTCATCAAGAGTAATAAACTTACTTTTGTCTCCTGTCATGTGTTTAGAGCAGCCATTGTCCAAGTACCATTGACTTTTCAGATCTTGAGCAGTTAGATCCAGGTCACATTTATTCACCTTCTTTATCCACTGGAGGCCTCCTTTTGTTTGGTATCTTTTGTGAGGTGATGAATTATATCTTCTTAGAGAACACTTGGAAGGCATATGTCCAACTTGATTGCATATACAGCAATTGATCATAATTTTTGCAGAATTATGAGTATGAACAAAATTTCTTTGATTCATAAACCTCCTTGAGGTGTTAAACATTAGCCTTTGTCCATACTTTCTACATTCAATGATTTTATGACCAAATTCCTTACAATAAAAGCAGTAACCATAGAAATTACTTGCATACCTGATGTAAGGTTGTCTCTTCCATGCTTGCATCTTTTGTTGGTTTGAATCATTCCTCCTTGCATGACAGTATGCAGCAATGTGTCCCAGCTTGTGGCAGACATAACAGGTGGCATTCTTCATAGGAGGCAAGAATCTCCTTTGATGGCTTCCAAATTTGATATACTCAAGGGTATATGATCCTTTCTCTGTTGTCTTAGTATTTGTTACAATCTTTGTTATTAGAAGTTTCTTTTGGTCTCTTTTTTTCTCATTACATGTTTCTTCCTTTGTAGGAATTATTTGAGTTGCTTCATCAGCCTTCTTTGCTTTCACAAAAATTATATTTTTGTTTTCCTTTTCTTTGCCTTTACTTGATTCTCCTTCATAGCCTATCCCAGTTTTTATTAGAGGAGATCTTTGAACATCTAAGATTTCATTCAACTTACCAGAACTTGTCATTTGAGAAGGGTATATAGAAGCTTTCTGTTGATCATTTTCTAATTTCTTTCTCAGACACAGAATTTCTTCTTCCAACTTCTCTTGTTCTCGAGTTTTATATTTGATTTGCTGAAGTAACATATATTCTATCTTCTTGCCTTCTTCAAGCTTTACCTTCAGCTGCATGAGGACTTCTGAATTTTGTTCTTCTTTCACACATTTTAGGAGAATCTCTTTTTGTTTTCTGCATTTTAGTTTGAGTCTGTCAATCTCCTCCAGAGCACTTCTTAGCTCCCCCTCAAGGTCGACTTCCCCTTCTTCTTCTTCTTCTTCTAGCAAGAGTCCTTCAAGATCTTCTATGGCCATCAGTAAAAATTCAGAGGTTCCCTCTTCTCCTGAGGATTCATCTGAGTCTTCAGATGCACTACTGTCTTGCTGAGCATAGAAGGATTTTCTGCTGAATTTCTTTCCTTTCTGCCAGTTCTTTGATGTGTCTTTCTCTGATTCTTGAGCTTGATTTCTTACTTTCTTGTGAGGACACTTAGCAACATAGTGTCCCACTCTTCCACAGTTAAAGCATTTAAAGGGGAGTTTGCCTTTGTATTTACCTGAGCCTCTATCCAATTTCTTGACAAACTTTGCCTCTTCTTCATCTGAGCAAGAGCATATGTCTCCCTCTTCTTCTTTCTTCTTTTCTGTTTTAAAGGCTGCTTCCCTTGTACTTGGATTTTTCTATGGGAGCCTCATTTCATAGGCTGTTATATTTCCAAACAACTGGTTCATGGTCAAGGTCTCCCAATCAGCTGTTTCTTCTATTGCAGACACCTTTGGATTAAACCTGGATGGAAGAGATCTTAGAATCTTTTGCACAATTATACTTTATGGCATTTTTTCTCCAAGAGCTTTCATATTGTTAATAATTTCTGCAGCTTTTAGGAAGAAACTGGCAATGTCTTCATCATCATTCATTTTTAAGTTTTCAAACTGGGCTCTATATACTTGAAGTTTGGCAGTTTTTACTTTCTGGTCTCCCTCATGTATGTTCTCAAGAGTATCCCATATTTTTTTGGCAGTCTTTGTGCATTACTTTAATAAACTCTGCTTCACATAATCCATTCAGGATGGCATTCATGGCTTTTGCATTAGCCACAAAATCTTGTTTTGAGTCTTTTTCTGTGTCAGTTGCCTTCGGGGCATATCCTAATTCCACAGCAGCCCAAACTTCTATTCCTAGAGACATTATGTATGTCCTCATTCTGATTTTCCAGAAAGCATAATTTTCACCAATGAAGAAAGGGGCTTTGTTGGTTGAGTATCCTTCTTTACTAGTCATCTTGGGAACCTAGGATCTCCTTTCAGCTGTTAGACTCGTACTAAGGAACCTGCTCTGATACCAATTGTTGAACCCTTAATTAAACTGAGAGGGGGGGGGTGAATCAGTTTAATACATACATGGACTTTTAAAACTTTCTCTTAAAACTTATTTACACCTTCACTTCATGATCAACTTAATATGTGAACAATCTTTACTAGTGAGCAGCAAGTATCAAAAATATTTGCTAATGTCACAGCAGTCTTAATATGTGAGCAACAAGTATTAAGCAGATTAGATAAACCACATCAACACATAGACATCATGCACAGAGACACCAGATATAAGTGGAAACCCATAAAGGGAAAAAACCACATCTTATTATTGTTGTGATGCAAAGGCAAGCTCCAACTCCCTCTCACCACTGATTTTCTGTAGGCACCAACCTACAGGAGGCTCCTACCTCAATTCTGCAAGCTACAACTTGCAAGGAAGCTCCAACTCCCATCAATTTTCTGCAAGCACCAACCTACAGGAGGCTCCAACCTCATTCAGCTAGAACTGACATCTATCAAGCTACAACTTGATAGGGAAGCTCCAACTTCCTCACTCTTTCAAAAGAGAAACAATTGCTGATTTACCTTGGATATCAGCTCTGTCTTGTTCCAATTTCTCTGTTATTCATCTATTCTCATATCTGCCCTGTATCATCTCTGCATCTTCTCAGATTCTCTATTAGCTTCTCCTTCTTCTCTGCTCAGCTCCTCTTTCTTCTCTGCTTCACTGCTTTATTTCTGCATTATTTTTACTCACTCTTTCTCTCCCTTCTCACTCTCACTTTGGCATTTCAAAATGATATTACTTATAGAATTTTTGATGACTGTTTGTTTTCTTCTAGGAATTCGAAATGAATGGTCATACCCCTTGGTCTTCTGCCTCCTCATTTCTTTATCCAAGTCAATTTAAAAATCATAATAATATGTACACAATTTCATGCTACAGTGGGATTTTGTCTTTTCTTTAGGATACTTGCCTTTGCATCACAAACAATAAAAAATAATTACATCATTTACATTTACATTCTTAATTTCATATTTCAATATCACTCAGCTCCTTTTTAGTTATATAACTCAATTTCACTCAGCTCCTTTCCTGGATTTTGGATTTACTCGCTTTGTCCCTTTTTTTTTTTTGCATTTCTTGAGTGACTGTTCTGTGTACCTTGATTTACTGTAATTGTGTGCACCTGTGAATGTATACCTGTCAAACCTGTAATATCTGTGAATCTCTGTCAGACCAATACTTTTATCCATGTGTTTAATCACCTGTTCACTGTGCTTTTGTGCACCAACTGCATATATAACTGCTTCTCAGGTTTATTCTCAATTACATATACATCTGGACAATATATATTCAGAAAAGAGAGTATAGTGACACTTGATGCAGCAGGGTTACCACAAAGCCCTGGTTCAACATCACAGTCCTGGTTTAGCTCAGCTTTTTCATCAGTTGTGTGTACAATTGCATTCAAGTTTCATGCCCGAACGAGAGATCAATTCACAGGCGACAGCACGGTGAACAGGCGCAGGTTAAACAGCACACAGGTTGATTGGAGATCAACGAAGTGTGGGGGGTTGAAGAGCGCGGAGGTTAACACAGAGGGTACCCCCCGTAGTTGACTGGCCGATCACACGTTGACCTCCGATCAACGGCTATGATGAACTGCGGGGCCTCACCCCATTTGATGTGTACGGAGAAATGGGAGCCCCCATAAACACCACTTTGTGGTGGCTCCACCATGCACCACCGCCAGCGCACCACCAATTCACCACTTAAACATATATAAATATATCTCCTAACCTTATGTTATGCCACCAACCTTAAGCCAATGTTTAATCTTCGAAACTTATATTAATACTCCACCCTTTATAATAATGTTATCACCGGCGGGATTTTATATTAATAGCCAACACTCTATGAACCAATGACTTGGAATAACCCCGTGGATCTGGGTCCTACCTCTACGATAAATCGACCAATCAAACGTTCGTATCGTACCTGGCCTAACCTCCGTGCGCTTTTATTAAACCTCGTGCATCTTCGTTTAATGATCTCCGTCCGATGCTCCTCCACTAGATCGACGGTTTATATCCATTTCGCTCAGCGTCTTTGGTCGGTGCATAATGCACGAAATTGCAAGTTAAACGGTGACTTCCAATACTGCCTATGCCACGTGTCACGAAGTCTATGGAATCGTTGCGATTTCTGCAAAACCACCTTACGGTCGAAAGGTGGTGCGGAATTGGGAAATCTGCCTCCGTGAACCCGCTCGTGGTTTCAGTCCCCTCATGGTTCCTCCGGTCAAGGTTCTGGTTTCCACTCCAGGTTCTGATCCAACGCTTTTACTCCGATTTCCGCCCGTTATATATGAAAGAGTTCTTTTCATTTATTTAATCTGACCCAAGGTTCCAGCCTACGCTCCAAGTTCCGGTCCGCATTTTTTATTTATCAAAACGTTCATTGTTCAATGTATTTTTATTATTCGACTCCGCTCCATTCAATTATATATATATATATATATATATATATATGGTCAACTATGGTTCCGCTCCTATTCACGTTGGTTCTTCGGTGTATGCATATATATAGACCATATATATATATAACGCACCTACCATATATATAATGCACAGTTCTACCATATCAACCGAATACAAGTGCTCCTTTAAAACTTATGTTATGTGTAACGCCCGGCTGTATGAATGAATCTCGGAATTTATCTATATATGTACATATTTTTGAAATAACAACAGTTTCTCTGCAATGACATCTGTGGCTCTGCCTCTGTCGCTTCTATCACTCTGCCTCTGCCTCTACTGCTGTGATAACAGCTCTGTCTCCGTATTTGCTTCCTCTGTCTCTGCCTTTCTCTTCATTTCTTCTTTGCTCCATTGTCTGTCTTAGTCTCCTTGTAATTGTTCCTGTTTCTGCATCTGCTACCTCCTTTGCCATCAATGACAACATTTCCAACAGTACCAAGGTCGTCCATGAATGGATGGTAAAAGAACATGTCATTTCCATCATTTAGGACCTCCTAAATGGACCAAATGCCTTAATATAATTGAACTCCTTCCTTAGAAATCCCATTTGCATCATTTTTTTGATTCCTATAAATATGAGTACAAGAAAAATAAACATATGAAATATTTATCCTCTATAAATCCTCCAATATGTGAGTAATATGCAAGTATTGACATTGTTGAATATCATTGACCCAAAGCAAGTAATCATCGAACACTTGGAGCTAATTATAACCCTTCTCACAAGAAAAAGACAAAAATGAGTGATAAGATAATAGCTCTACAAAATTGTTTGAACCCCTCCCAAATCCCATATTGAATTTGAAATAGTGTTGATATGATAAATAAAGAACAAATCCACCACCACATGAGAAATTTTCATCCTGCTCACAACCATCCATGTTGAGTTATATATACATTACATCATTTCTTGTATTCAAAGTGTTATCTTATTAAAATTCTTATAAAACCCTTTATTTAGTAAGGTTATCACCATTATTAACATCCAGTGGATCTTCAATCATCAAAACATTCACTACATGTGATTTGCCTTTGAATTTCCCCTTGAGAACATCATTGGCTTGAAATCAATAGTTCCAAGCTATGTGACCCATATTCTTGTAGTAATAACATTCCACCTTTCCCTCATCTTCAACTAATCTTATATGATTGTTTCTTCAGTATAGAAATGCCATCTTAGGTTGAAAATCAATTTTGGTCTCTTCTAAAGTGGTTCTCTTCTCTTTGACTAAGATAGTAGTGACAACATATTCAAAATATTGAGAAGGTAGTTCACTGAGAGTAAAATTATGTTATTGTATTAATAAGACAAACTATTTAATAGAATGGATCAGCTAGCTACCTAATGAGAAATCTCATATAATCTATGTGGCTATAAATATTGAATTTGAATCATTATAGATTCAAAGAAAAAATTGCATTCAACACTTGTGCTCCAAAAAATTCTTTAGATATCCCATCTTATCGTAGATGATTTATCTAGATTTATATGATGCAATTTTGAGGATGAGAGAGTAAGGCTAGTAATATATTTTTCTTTACCATATTTTTTCTACCATTCCAATAATTTATTTGGATTTATTGATTATTTCTCCATCACTTTTGCAATTTCCCACAAGTTTTTTTCATTATTTTCATATAGATTTTCACTTTCTAGGTGTAAAAATTGAAGCCAGAATATTTTTCTAATGGTGCATTCATTTTTATCACTATAATCAAAGAAATCCAAAAGTACTCTTTGCTTGAGCTAGAAACCTAGTCAAAATAATAAGGAATTCCATTGGTGTGTCACTGTATGCATGTAGTATGAAAACCGAAGACGGGTGTAATAGTATTGTGCAATAATGTCTATAAAATTTAAAAATAATGGTTATTAGAAATCATATGACGGCTTAACAATAAAATCATACAATGGTTGGAATTTATGTATGGTAATTCCTTCAAATGGTGGCTATAACTCTTACACCATCACATGAGTAATTTTTCCATATTTTACTTGACATATGTCCTTTCTCACTTGGTTGATTCTATTTCTAGGTGGCATTCAAGTCATGGGGGTGGAAACCTTTTATTTTAAAGGTTTGAGACTCTTGATGTGACTCACTACTTTGATACCATGTTACAAAAGGTTTTAGATAACCAACTGAAGAAACCCTAGGTAGGGTTGAGTCACATAATTAAGCTCAAAGGGAGATACTCGTAATAACACAATATTATATTATCAATGAATAGTTGGTGCATATATTACAATAGATTTTATCTCCTTATATATAATGATTCAATAAAAAATTCATATTCAGTTATGAATGTAGGATATATTGCTTAATTACACAAAAATTTAACATTACATAACCTAAAGTCTGAAATTGATTTTTTTATATAATAATACTTTTGTTATAAAACATAACCCCACAATATTAAGACACGCCATTGTCAACATTACCACCATAGCATTATTAAAAGCAACAAATTCATTTGTCAATAATAAAAAACCTGGATGAATATATCAACCAAACTCAAAGGATCAATTATATCAATACTTAGTGGATGGAGTTCAGTTGACACTTAGTACCAATGAACATTATTTGAACACCTTTAACAAATATTCAATGACATGATCATTCAACCATTAACCATATATAAGATAAACAAAAAGTAAACTAGGTGCTAGATTACTGCCCTATTTTTCTCATGTATATATATACATCATAACTATAATAGGGTTTACCTCCTTATATATAATGATTCAATAAACAAGTCATATTCACTTATGAATGTAGGATAGATTGCTTAATTACACAAAAATTGAACATTAACATAACCTAAAGTCAGAAAGTGATTTTGTTACATAATAATCCTTCTATTCTAACAAACAACCCCACAAACACTTCATGTATTAAGACACGCCATTTTCAACATTACCACCATAGCATTATTAAAAGCAACAAATTCATTTGTCAATAATAAAAAACCTTGATGAATATATCAACCAAACTCAATGGATAAACTATATCAATGCTTAGTGGATGGAGTTTGGTTGACACTTATTACCGATGAAGATTATTTTAACACCTTTAAGCAATAGTCAACAACATGATGAGTCAACCATTAACCATATCTAGGATCAACGACAAGTAAATTAGGTGCTAGATTACTCCCTCTTTTTCTCATGTATATATATACATCATAATGAAGGTATACCAACATAATGTTGTCAATCATATGATCAGGGGTACACAAAGAAAATAAATATGAACCATAATCATCACCACATGATAAGCCACTAAAATGAATGATGCATCCATGTGATATTTTCATTCTCATGAAGAAACAAAATAGGATGAAATTTCATTAAACATGACATATCTACTTTTACCTAATTAATCATAACACAACCTTATGCCACTTGTGCAACTGGGTGGTAAGCCCCTCGTGAGTTTATTCTAGAGTAAAGAGTGAAGAGTGATTGATATGAAGTCTTAAATCAAAATAATTTCAAATGATATGTTTATATTTTCAGAGGGGTCATCCTCTAAATATGCATAATTCAAGGAATAATTCACAACATTTTTCTATTATTGATTGTAAAAGTGATCAACACATGGTGACTCTGCTTGGAGGCCTAGTTACATCTAATTTAGGACCTATAATTTCGTAATTTCACATATTAGTATCATAAGAGAGTGTTAGGGGAACAAATAGAGGTCATAATGACTTCAAGTCATTACAAAAACATCCCATAATAGTGTTTTGAAAAGGACAATTAACATCACAAAATATCACTCCAAATTTTGCAAGAAAGGATGGAGCATGGGAAAGATGTGATGATGCAACAAGGATCTTCCAACACATGTTACAAACACATACTTAAGGTGTATCAAAACTATTTGGAACTTGAACTTGTGTGAAAATATAAACCCACAAGTGTCGTTACTAAGAAAAGAATCTACCATAGGTCAAGCCATAACATAAATAATAAATAAATAATCATTGATTAGATTCCTTATTCCCCATTGAAACTAGTGATGAACTATTGCAACAAACCCATAATGGCACCAAATCAAAACAAACCAATGGATTGAAGAAAAAAATCAAAAGAAGTAATACTAAAAGGGAATATTAAAAAAAAAACAAACAGACATAGAAACAAAATTAAATAACAAACAAGAAAAACCACACTCTTTTTCTTATTGACCAAATCTTTATCTGATAAGGTCACTAAGATAATAGGGATTTAAATTACGCCCATCCACAATGTAGGAGGACAACCTTTCATGGCCATATTTTGGATGGTACGCATGGATGCAATCAATTTTATATTATTCAATCCACAACTCCTGTAATTTTGTGTGTTTAAACTTATTTGCATAAGTGGAATCCCATTAAAGGCACGTCATCCAAAACACAAAGGTTTGGGTTTGATATTCTTGTATATGTGTCATTGAACAATTTATTGCTTCATTTTTAGGTTTTGAAACACATGAGTTTGTTTCTCTTCCAAAGATAACAAATTCTTACGCATCTGCCATAAATTTGTTGACACTTAGCTCTTCAACTTGGAAATTGATTCCTAGAGAATAAATTTTGAGCTCAATCGACATATTACTAGCTATGAGGGTGTCTCTTCAGTACTACTATTAGAATTAGTTTGATTTTCTCATAAGGATTATATTACTTGATTGTGACTTTCGTGGGTATTTTAATAAACAATCCTTTTAGTTATTTTGAGCAAGTTCTCATTGCAGACTTAGCTTGAACATTTTACTTTAGGACCTAGGTAGTAAGCGGGACAATTAGAATTTATAAAATTAAACTCACTACATAACCCATCATATTTACCATAAATGAAAGCAAGACTATTAGTAGACCAAATCTAGAAAAAATACAAGTTTCTAAAACTGAGATTTATATTCATCCTTGACATTTTTTAATGGAACAAATTTTGCGCACTTAGAGAAACAATTTGTAGTTGTACATGAAATAATGACTAGTTGAAGATGGCAAATTAAATGGACCAATGAAGACTTATCCTTAATTACAAAAAGGAAATGTTGACAGAGTTTGGTTTTAAGGTAACCCATAAATCTTTTTTCTTCCTGTTAAGCATTGGTCGTCATCACATGGTAGGACATAATTTAAAGAATCTTGAAAGACAAAGGGATAATAGAAACAAATATACATGATTCATGTGTAGTGGCTTTTGTTGTAAAATTCCCACTTACGTGGATATTTTAATGAACAATGATATGAAGGGATTTTAATGTATGCTTGGAAGCTCATAATGTATACAAAAAAGGAGCATCTGTTCAATGGACTTGTGGATCAACAAATTCCAACGATGACATATTTGGTTGATTTCAACCTCAATTTTTTTTTTAATTCAAAATGAAGACACTACTAATTTTTCAAATAGTAAATATTGTTATGATAACAAGGGTGATCTACAACATCGATATTATCTTCTACAAAGTCAATAAGAAATAAAAAGCACATAAAATAGTATTCAATATCAAATTCAACCATAGATTCAATATTTGGGCAAGATAAAGTGCTGAGTTCGTAATGGTCTGGGAAGTTATAATTTTAAAGCCATGCTTTTGAATAGGGGCTAACTAATGAGCCAACTTTCCAAACAATAACATTTGGGGTATCCGAAATTTAACAATTGAAATAGGTACATTGACAATTATGTTCTTACCAAAGACAAAATGGTATAATTTCTCAACGGATTTGACCAATAAGGAAAAGACATGTTGCTTGATGATGAAATATATCATCTTGGATTAACCAATATTGGCTTATGAAAGCGATAGTATTTTTAAATCCTTAATTATCAAGCCATGTAAGAATAACATTTGCAATGACATGACTATAAATAATAACATATTTTCAAAAATAAAGTTTAGAGAGCACTAGGATAGAAGAGATGGATTTATTTATATCTTGGAAGGTTGTTTTGGTTTTCCTAATTGGAAAAAATCATGGTATTTTCTCAACAAATTATCAATTGTTTTAATCACTTGAGAAAATTTAGGGATAAACCTTCTTAAAAACTTAATTTTTCCAATGAATGATTGAATCTCCTTTTTTGAGGAAGACATTAATCAGTCATGAATGGCATAAAACCTTTTTTAGATCAATGTAAAGGCCTAAATTTGAAACATCATTAACAAAAAAAAATTGGATGCAAGACCAAAAACAATTTTATTTAGATTTAGAGAAATAACGTAGTTTCTAAAACAAATAAAAATCAACTGAAGATGATTGAAATGATCATCTTGAAGTCTAGAGTGAACAATTAAATCATTGAGAGATGTAGGAATTTACAGGGTAAGTTCCTTAGGTCAAACACCAAAAGTCACCACTCACAAACAGATCATAGATCAGTACACCAACATTTGACGTGGTTAAAACCCTCGAAGAGGGAAACAGTCCACGGCCTGAGCCAACGCGGCCACTTCAGGAAATTTATTAATATAAAGAAAGAAAATTTACATAAGATTCTCTCATAAACGGTCATCGGATAAATGACCCTGCATGCTCTTTAAATATATATCATGGACCAATCGGGTGTTAAGCCACGGATCAAGTGTCGGTAATACCATGGAGATAATGAACCTTTGGACCACTACATATCATGACCATCGGATTATAAGTTACAAAATTACATACTAAAGAAACACACTTTACCTAACTCTATGCTAGACCAAGTTATACTTAACTATTTCCTATGTGTTGGAATATCCTAATATCCCCCCTTAAGAACAACTTGGGATAGGATTGAAGGATTTAAAAAGGTGAAGCAACAGGAGAAGGAAGGATGCATTAGACTATCCCCCCTTAATGATAACTTTCCTTAACTCTGAGCATAGATCAAAGTTTGGTAAACTTTGCTTCTGTGAGAGCCTTTGTAAAGATATCAACAACTTGATCATTGGTTGAACAATAGTGCACTTCATGAACACGATCATGAATGAGATTTATGATGAAGTGTATGTGTAGCTCAATGTGTTTCATGCGTTGATACTAAATTGGATATTTTCATAGCTGAATGGAACTCTGATTATCACACCAAAGTGCAGTTGGATGTTGTTGATTAAGACCAAATTCGAGCAGGATCTGACGAAGCCACGAGGCTTCCTTGCTAGCTTCAACAGCACCACGATACTCTACTTTTGTCAAAGAAAGAGAGATGGAACTTTGTTTCTTACAAGACCATATAATAGGTCCCGAACCAAGAGTGAATACATAACCTACAGTATACTTTCGATCATCAGGGTCACTAGCCCAATCAGAATTAGTGAAACCAATCAACAATGGAGATGCTCTTGCACTGTAATGAATCCCAAACTAAACTCTACCTCAAATATATAGAAGTATTCTTTTAGTTTCTTTCCCGTGACTTTCATGAGGTTTATGCATAAACCGAGCAACAAGACCAACGACAAAGGAAAGGTCAGGATGAG
This sequence comes from Pinus albicaulis, assembly GCA_034641835.2. Lineage (NCBI taxonomy): Eukaryota > Viridiplantae > Streptophyta > Pinopsida > Pinales > Pinaceae > Pinus > Pinus albicaulis. The sequence continues at coordinate 719,054,531 of CM076579.1, forward strand.
TATGGGTCAGATATAGAAGTTTACCAACAAGTTAATAGTATAAGGTAGCATCAACTCCAGGGGAAGTAAAAGTGACTAATATCTTGACTCTGGACTGAAAGGGACAAGGGGTTGGCTTGTAGTCTTCCATGTGAAAGTGGCGTAGAAGATCACAGGCATACTTGGACTGAGAAAGGGTAATACCTTATTTGGATTACAAGACTTGAATACTAAAGAAATAATGCAAGTGTCCTAAGTCTATCATTTCAAACTTATTTTTGAGGCTAAATTTCACATGGTTTATCTGGTTGGGATCACTACCAGTAAGGATAAGGTTATCAACATAAAGAATAAGGATGATTATGGACTTACTCACTTTCTTGGTGTAGACAGTGTTGTCGGAATGACATCTAGAAAATCCACTATCTAAGAGAAAGCTATCCATTTTGGCTTCCCAAGCTTGAGGGGCTTGTTTGAGACCATAGAGATATTTCTTAAGGCAAAAAACAAGGGTAGATTCATTTTGGATAAAGCTAGGGGTTTGCTCCATGTAGATTTCTTCATGCAAGTCCCCATATAAGAAGGGAGATTTAACATCCATCTGATGGAATTCCCTTTTAAATGAGGTGGGAAGGGAAAGAACAAGGCAGATATAATTCATTTTGGAAATAGGGGAGAAGGTTTCAATATAGTCAATGCCTTCAACTTGTGAAAATCCTTTAGCAATAAGAAAAGATTTATTTTTATCCACTTTTCCATCTGGTCCAAAAACATTTATGTAAACCCATTTGCATCTAACAAGTTTTCTTCCCTTTGGAAGAGGAACAAGATCCCAAGTATCGTTTTCCAATAAGGAATGATATTCTTCATTCATAGTTGCATCCCAATCTGGATGACTTAAATCTTCTTCAAAGGTATCTAGATCGTGATTTTATGGAACTTGAGCCAATAAGGAAGAGGCTTTGTCGAATTGATAACATGTACAAAATTGATCTTTAGGGTCACCTACAAGAGAACCTCTTGCATCTCGAGTAGAGTGGACCCATTTTGGAAGTTGTGGAGTTGAAGGAAAATCCTGAGGAGGTGGAGGTGGATTTCCATCCTCGTTGTCATTATCTGAAGTAGAAGGAATGTTGTCAGAAGTAGAAGAGATAGAGTGAGGTGGCACATATGTCGAATCAGGATCGCAGGCCAAAGGCGGCACACTCGCCGAGCTAGGCTTGTAGGCCGATATATTTTCATCAAAATTTACATCTCTTCTAATGATTACATTTTTCTATTTGGGTTGAAGAAGCCTATATCCTTTGGCATATTCAAAATATCCAACAAAAATTCATTTTTCACTCTTAGGTTCTAAGGCTTTATGTTTCTCATCTAGAATATGGGCCCAAGCTTCACTTCCAAAAACACAAAATTGACTTACATCTAGTTTGATTGAGCTCCAGACTTCTTCTGGAGTGATATTCCTTAAAACATTAGTAGGAGTGTGATTTACTATGTAATTTGCACAGTTAATTTCTTCTACCCAAAATTTAAGACTAAGTCCTTTAGATTGAAGCATACAATTAGGAATTCCTTTTAGAGTGATATTATACCTTTCAGCTACACCATTTTTTTTGTGGAGTATACATAATAGTATGTTGCAATTGAATGTCATGCTCAGTGAAAAAGTTGATAAATTTTTTGTTAACATATTCTCCTCCATTGTCAGATCTTAACTTAATAATTTGATGTCCAGATTGTTTCCCAACAAAGGCCTTAAAGGCCAAGAACATGTTAAAAAACTCACTCTTGAGTTTTAAGAAGTATACCTAAGTGCGTCTAGAAAAATCATCAATGAAACTTAAGAAGTACTTGTAGCTAGAGAAAGAACTGGAAGTGGACCACATAAATCATTGTGCAGAGGCTGCAAAGGGGCTGAAGCGTGCCAAGAGGAAAGCTTGTCAAAAATATCCTGATGATGTTTTCCGAGTACACAACTGGAATAGACACCATCTCGGCACGATACCATAGGAATAATTGTCACTGTATTTTCTTTACATAGAGTTTCAAGAGATCGATAGTTTAAGTGACCAAATCGCTCATGCCAAAGTTTTCTCACTTCATCATTATGAGCAACAAAAATGGAGGGAAGACGTGATCATGCAAATTTGTCAAACTTACACAACCTTATGGAATCATCAACAATACCAGTAGCTAAAATATGTCTAGGATCTCTTAGGTCCTTAATTACAACATCATGAGGTGAGAATTATACAGTTTTCCCTTCACCTGAATGAGTTATCTGATAAAAGGATATAACGTTGTAGGACAAGGTAGGAACACATAATATATCATTAAACTGACCATTATCTAGATGAATGGTTCCAAACCCTACAACACTAAAATATTTGTCATCACCAACATAAATATTTTTGGTGTTACAATCATTTAAAGAAGAAAACATGGCTTTATTTTTTGTCATGTGGTAAGAGGCTCCATAATCAATGAGTCACTCATGAGAATGAGAAGAAGAAGATACATTCGATGCATAACCATATCTTGATGCTTGACAACCACATGCAGAAAAGTACGATTCCCGAAGATGAAGTTGAAGAGTTATCCAAATGGATGTTGTGTTTCTTCATTGTTGTTTCCAAGGCTTCCATATTCTTAAAACACTTTGAATCTATGTGGCCATCACAATTACAAAAGGTGCAATGTCTATATGTCTTCTTCCCTTTGTTTTTATTTGCCTTATCAATTTGTTGAGTTTATTTTTCAGTTTGCAGTTGAGATTACTTAAGACCCTTTTTTGGTTTAGGACCATTCTTTTTAGGATGTTGCTTCTTAGGATCCTTTGGATTTGGTTGTTGCTGGGTTGTTAAGGCTTTCTTAGAATATTTTCCAGTATGAATAAAACCAAGGTGTAAGATTTTTTCTTGTTCTCTTATCAAAGGATCGCAAAAGGCATAAAAAGAGGGGGACTTGTAGGGTGTTCCTTGAGAAATTAAGGCTTCTCTAGTGGAATGGAAGGTGGAAACAAATATAGAGTATGCAAGTCCTAGCTTAGCAAGAATGGAATAGATAAGACTACCATCTTCCATTTTTAACCTTACAACCTTCTAAGAGAAGTCTAAGGGTCTTGAATTTGAACAAAAAGCTTCAATAGAGGAGAAATTATTGGGTTCCAAAGTAAGAAACTCATTTTTAAGCTGGTGGGCTATGAATTCATTTTGAATGCCAAAAACAGTGTTTAGTTTTTTCATAGCTTCATCAGGGGAGTCAATTTCGTGGATATGAAATCTAAGATCTTGAGCAATGGACATTCCTATCAATCCTCATGCTTGATTTTGTTTATTTTTCCATTTAGTATGTTTATCTTCATTGGTAGGTTTAGATTCTAATCTTGAGGCTATTCTATAAATCCCTTTACTTCTAAGTAAGACTACCATGTAGGATAACAATTGGAAATAATTGGTGATGTTAAGAATAACCAATAATGTAATTTCCATTTTTAAAAATTGAAGTTGTAAAGGTTGAAACTAAATGCTCTAATGGAAATATCTTGAAAAATTAGGCCAGTTAAAAAAAAAACAGCTCTGAAAACGGCTTCTGGATAAAGAAATTATGTCTTTTTGAAGAAAAGTTGTAGTAGATGCCGAGTAGTCACATGATAGGTTGAAGGTTGATGATGTTGTAATTGTTTTTTTTTTTTTAAATCCCCCCTTTCCAAATTTAATATAATAAGCTCACTTTTTGTAAAAAAAACTACTTTATGTGACCCACTTTTATAAATAAGTGAAATTCATTTTTACAATGTTACTTTATGAACCAATGATCAAGTAGATTGTAACTTAAATAAAAGATAAAGTGACTTTAGACTGTAAGTGACTCACTTTTTATAATGGGTGAGAAACATTATTACATAAAGTAACTTTAAAACATAATTTACATGTGTTTTTTTTTTTAAATAACTTGACAAAAAAAAAATAGAAAAAATAACTTGAAGAAAAACTTTTTAGAAAAAGTAACTTGACAAGAAGACTTGAACCCAAGACCCATATTCTCATAAAGTAATGTTAGACCAAGTGAGCTAGTAAAATGATTTAGTAATTGTTGGAAAGGAGGCAGGAATTTTTTTTTGCATGTTTTTTCCTGCAAAAACAACCACACAAACAAACAAACAAAAAATATACATGTCTTATGGCAGAATGTTGTATTGCTGGTTTGTCCACCTGAAAATTGAATATTTTTCTCGTTATTTCTGATTTCCCGAGATCGCACAAATTCGCAGGGAAAGAGCATAAGTAGGAGAAAAATCTCGTCTCCCTGTTTCTGGTTTTCCAAATCGCACAAAGCGCACAGAAAAGATCATACTTAGAGAAGAGGGTATATATCTAGTAATAGAAAAAAATGACTATAAACTGAAATAAAACGGAGAGATAAATAAATATAACTGCAAAAAAAACTTTATACTTCCAGATCTAAAATGACATAGCTTGGGCTACTGGAAACCTTTTCGGATGAAACGAAAGAGGTTCTTTACTGGAATAGAGGCTCTGGACACAACATAGTAGTTCTCATGGCTTGAAAGTGGTCAGAAATAGTAGATCTAGAAAACAAAAGTCGCATGCAGTCAAACCAGCTTCGGATTTGGATCAACAACGGATGTGTCCCTCAAAACAACTCTGATACCATGTAGGAATTTACAGGGTAAGTTCCTTATATTAAACACCAAATGTCACCACTCACAAACAGATCACAGATCAGTACACCAGTCTTTGAAGTGGTTAAAACCCTTGAAGAAGGAAAAATTCGACGGCTTGAGCCAGCGCAATCACTTCAATAAATTTATTAATATAAAGAAAGAAAATTTACATAAGCTTCTCTCATAAATAGTCACTGGACAAATGACCCTTTGTGCTCTTTAAATAGATATCATGGACCAATCGGGTGTTAATCCACAAATCAAGTGTCGGTAATACCAATGAGAGAATGAACCGTCGGATCACAACATATCGTGACCGCCGGATTATAAGTTACAAAAGTACATACTAAATAAACACATATTACCTAACTCTATGCTAGACCAAGTTATACTTAACGATTTCCTATGTGTCAGAATATCCTAACAAGAGAAACCTATAGAATAACTATTATTGAATCATAAAATGCAATGTGCAAAGATTTTTGGAATGTTTTACTACGTATGTTAATTAATTTGAAAGGAGTTATACACAAAAGTGCCTTGTATAGTAGTAAAAGTAATTTTGAAATATCCATTGCAATTGAGTTGTATTTGGTTGGACCCAAAAAAAGCATCTAGCAAAGACATCGTCTACAACCTTGTAACTTGTTGCAAGATTAATTCCATGTCAGGGAGCATAAAGTTGTCTTTTACACTTTCTCTATTAAGAGAAATTAACACATTAACTAATATCTCCATTTTTCTTATAGACAAGTACCAAATTAATCGTCCACTTAAAATAATAGATAGGAAAGATGGTATATGTGTCTAACAATTAATCTATTTTCTGTTTATTAATATCTTTCAAACATGAATTAATAAGTTGGTGTCTTTATCTAAATGGCATGACATCCTCTTTGATAGGTATCGTATAGAAAATGATGCATTGATCAAAACCATGAAATTTAGAATACAATAAATAAAATACATCCTTAAGGGAAAGAAAAAGAAGATTTTGTTTTCATTATTTGAAAAGTTAGCACCTCTATACAAAATTGTGTTGGAAAATGTAACTAGGTTTGGTCTTTATAATTTGCATCATTGTATATTTTATGTAAAGCGCAAAGGAAGAAAAATAAATGTTATTTATCAAGCGTGGGTTTCATGGTCAAGTCAAATGGTTATCTAGGTCAAGCATGTTCTTCATGCTTATAGGATTTATTGAGTCAAAATAACGTTTGTCATGAGTCAAATTATTGTACAAGAATTAATTCAATTTGGACTTTGAAAAGAAAGTTGAAAAATAATTTTATTTGAGTAAAAAATGTCAATTTTGTCCCCATAAGACCAATTCGGCCTTGTAAGGGACCCATTTGAACTCTTGGATGTGCATAAATAGAGGACAGTTCAACCTCATTTGGAGACAAGAAAGCGAGTTTGATTCTTGTGCCAAGAAGAAAGAAGAGTATCGGTAAAGAAGCCTACAAGAAGAGCGGCAGTCTAAGAGAGAGAGAGAGAGAGAAGCTCTAAAGATTAGTTTTGTGCCCTAAATCTCTCACACGTGTAAAGTTGTAGGGAAATTGCAAGGGCTAAAGTTTCAGATGTAGTTGCAGGGGACAAAAATAAGAAATTTGACTAGATTTGGAAGGATTTGACTTGAGTTGATTTTGACTTATTGGAAGAGCTTCGAAGGAGGGTTGACTTAGGTCTTGTGGGAGCTCTTGGTCTTGGTATTTGGGTCTTGGAATTCTCATTTTGATTTGATTCTATAAGAAGAGAATATTCTTACTAGATTTTCCCCTTGGAAGGGGTCTTGCCCTGGCTTGGAGCCTACATCTTGTGTACATTGTCTCCTTCTGATATTCATGGTTTATGGTTTTGTTAATAATTTGATGAAAATAAAATAATAAATGTAATAATAAAAAAACATAACTTCATAAGAAATAATCAAGTAAAGAGAAACCACCCTAGTTTTTTCGATATTCATTTATCAACATGGCTTTAGAGTTGAGGTCAAGAGAAGACAACGTGAAGATCACTCTTGTTGGCATAAGTTGAATACATCCATCTAATACACGTTGAAGGATATAAGTAAGGACATAAGGAAGGGAATAAGGAAGAAGACTTATCATTCATCTTGAAGAAATACTACTACATCAAGCTATATGTCTCTCTCTATCATTGAATGATATTGGTTATGCATCATCTCATTGAAGAAGATGAATATATCTCTCTCTTGGAAGCTCTTTGGTCATCACTTTTTTTGGAAGGAATCTCTATAGAAATCATCACTAAATAAGAATCAATAATCCTGGAAGCATCATATAGATTCTTGGAAGGCATCATCATTCATTGTTGAAGCAACTTGAAGATACCATTGTGTCATTCGTCCTAGGAGTCATGATTCAAGATGATTCTTGAAGAAATCTTGGGATCATAAAAAATATTTGGAAGAATTAAGAAGAAATCATCATCAAGTAGGTGAATCTTGTTAAACACACGCATGGTAAACAAGAAATTAAACACACAAGGAGAAAGATAAGCGTGAGTTATATTATTATTCACCATAGATGTACATTTATAATACAATGGTGTGACCCTTGGATTCTGATTCCAAGTGGTCTCTTGGACTCCATTTGTCCATTCACCTTCCACACCTACCCGTTGAGGATTAGGTGTCCAACATTCCCCCCTTTAATCTGAAGGTGTATGTGTGAGTCCAAGAAGAGAGTTGTAATAAAAATCTGCAAAGTATGCATGGCAGCACTTAGGTTGAATCAGCTCTCTGAAATGTTGGCATAAAGAGGTGGTTTAAGGATTACCACCAACACTGGAATGCTTAGTGCAGTTCCCGGAACTCTTCCAAATCTAGAAAGAAGCTGAGGGTTTCTTCTAGAGGAAGTGTCCCTCATATTTGAAGAGGGGGACCTTCAACCTAGAAGAAGGGAGGTCTACAACCTGCGATGGTTTAAGGATGACCACCAACACTGGAATGCTTAATGCATTTCCCAAAACTCTACCAAATCTGGCAAGAAGCTGAAGTCTTCTGATAGAGGAAGTGTCCCAAATTATTTGAAGAGGAAGAATATCAACCTCGCATAGATGGTTTAAGGCTTTCCACCAGCCAAAGGAATGCTCATGGGCATCCATGTCTCTGGCTACAACACTAAATCTGGAATGAGAGATTGTGGCTCAGGCTCGCTTGAACTGTTGTGTCTTTGGCTACAACTCTGAATATGTAGTGAGAGATTATGGCTCAGGATCATTTGATATAGCTTTGAAACTTGTAGATGACCACCATTTTCCCCCCTATCAAGTACAAGGTGATATGATGGCGAAAACTCAACTTTAAGATTTTTCAATATTCTAGAACAAGTTCTGACATATGAATTAAACATCTTCTTAGCTGTTGATGCCCATTGCCAAGAAGCGATCCATCCAAGATGAATCTTTGTTCTTGCAGGAGGCTTGTTTCTGAAGCATCTGTGTGAAGAATGGGTGTGTTGACCACAGTGCTTGCATGGGTGAAGATAAAAACAGTGATCTTTCATATGGCCAACTCAATCACAGTGTTGACATTTTTCAATTTTTTGTTGTTGCTGTGGAAGAGGAGCATGATTTGGAACAACTGAAGGTGAACTGTCATAAAGAACTTCGGCACTCTAAAATTGAATGGGCTTGGAGTAGTCTGGAATATGAAAGAACAAATCCTTGTCATATCCAAGACCAGTTTTGTGCTTGTTATGGACAAGCTCTTCCCAAGGTCTGATGATGGGCTTGGGAAGCGCATGCTGAATTTCGACACCTGCATGCAAATCTATTTTTGAACTAGGCACTGAATGTGAATCGACTGCAAAATTATTGACTTGCTTCTTATGGGAGTATGTTTCAATGTTCTGAATAGAAACAAGTTCAGAATGATGACTCTTATGTTTTAATTCTTCTTGCTAGAGCTAAGATTCTAGTTGCAGAAAATCAATCTTTTCATGTGCATTTTGTAGACAAAATTTAATGTCAACAAGAGAGGTTTTGTTGATTTTGATAGTTTCACCAGCAGTATATTGTATCAAAGTTTCGAGGGACTGTAATACTTCATAAACTTTGACCATTTTCTTTGGTATATATTGGTCCCCACAGAGGTTATAATGTTTCTCCCTTAATAAATTCCTCTCACACATGAAGCAAAGATAAGGTGAAGGCCTTATCAACACATCAACCTTTTCCCCTCACGTAACAGGTGGAATTTCATATTCCCAAATGAGTCCAACTACACTCCTTGGCAGCATCTGAAACTCGCAGGAGGGAGACTCTTTTCCTACTGAACCACTCTTCTTAGCAGCAACTGCAACTCGTAGGAGGGAGACTCTTTTCCCTTGAAATATTTCACTTAAAGCTATAGTGACTAATCTTCAAAATAAATGACCATATCAACTATTAATCACTTTAGAACTTCCCAGAAAATAAGTGTTAGAGGACTGGTTTACGCACAATAAAGATAACCCCTGGTTCTTTTCAAATCATACCAACAAACTTGCCTCTTGGTGTAATGCGTACACCCGGATCTGTGTATGAGAATGTGATATTACAATAGTCCATAAATTAATCTCAGAAGTTAACATTCAACATTCATAGGTCGTATGGCACATGGAAAAGTCTCATGGCTCACGGGTCAGAGCGTAAATGCCGTGATGAATGGTGGTTTCCTACTCCCACCAAGCTTCATGGCTTTCTTGATGGAACTTGTGGTCTAAAAGGTTCAAGACGGAGGGAGACCATCAAAATATGAGCAGTAATTTCAATAAAAAACAAATTAACACAACATCGTGCTCAACCACACATGAATATCAATGCAAATGAATACATGATTTAGCTTTGTAAAAATGGGAAATCCAGTGCAGAATTATTAATGGGCAAGTTACAAACTCTCATTTGTCTCTCTGCTTTTCAATGAAATCTAGGCAACATCCCTATTCATTCTTGGCCAAAGAACAAGTGGGACATCGGCTTGGTGAAGGGTCGAAGGGATCGCTGGCCAACAAGGAGAGGGACCACCGTATTGGAGGGAGTTCGATACCTCAAGAAAGTGAAAAACCCATTGAATAATTCTGATTTAATGTAGCAAATCCTCTATCCTTTTTCTATCTCTACAGTGAACACTAAAGCCTTTAGCGTTATACATTCACCCTCTCGGGAAACACGCAGAGTGACTGTTGGGCAAAGCCCTAGAAATCTATGTCGACATTGTCTCCTCAGCACTCGCAAATAGTATACTTCACCTCACCCTCGATCTTTTTGAACATGGCATTCATGGTGGAGTCTCAGGTAGAGGAATAATTGCCTAAGCGGGTCCTTGGGGTCACTCGGATTCACTGGATTGAAATGTCCTCTTTATTTTATATGTTGACATCGCACCCACAAACAATGTGGATAGGCACCGAAGGAGCGCAGATGCCAAGGGACGAGAGCACATTCGAGGAGCCAAGGGAAGGGAATCATGGTGCTGAGAGGCAGGGTGTATAGGAGTATGATGCCACGGGGTTAACAGTGGATTTACTTTTGGAGGTAGGACGGACTGTGTCAAGCGATACAAATGAGGAGCGCACAGGCTAAGAGAGAGGTCGAGAACACCAGAGCATTCAAAAACACAATATTTCAGTGCAAAGAAGCAGAGTATGAACGCAACAGTGGTGTGATGGATCGATTTAATGAGGGAGAGTGCACTACCTAAATGAGGGAATCGATTGTGGAGAGTATTCCATCCCCTGTTTGAGGTAACACTGCTGCAGGAGGGACAGAGTAGCAAAGAGGCAATACTGAGCGTTACTACCAGTAGATTAAGGACGTTATGGGCAGCGTATTCATATTTGCAAGCCTTGATTTTAGCTCTAACGCATGCATAGGATGGCAGGAATGACAATGCGTAGAAAGAAGTGAGGAATCTAACAAAGGGTCAGGAGGGAGGAGAGACCAGCACGCTGTCAAGCACAAAGACCAGCGCTATTCAAGGCACGGAAAAAAACCTAACACATAAATGCACAATGAGGAAGAAGGTCACTCATCATGGCTTTGATACCATGTTAAACACACACATGGTAAACAAGAAATTAAACACACAAGGAGAAAGATAAGCGTGAGTTATATTATTATTCACCGTAGATTTACATTTATAATACAACGGTGTGACCCTTGGATTCCCATTCCAAGTGGTCTCTTGGACTCCATTTTTCCATTCGCCTTCCACACCCACCCATTGAGGATTAGGTGTCCAACAAATATTTTTTCAAGTGAGTACTATATTATTTTCTATGTCTCAATATTCAAATCAAATGACTTCATTTTGTAAGGAAGGAAAAAATATCGATGGATCAACAATCTTACAAGCATGGAAGAAGAGAATATATTTGGTGCTCATACAAAATGAATTCATGGACCACAATTTAGGAAATCTTACAGAACCTAAGAAGGAAAAGAATCAAGAATGGGTTAAATACAATAAAGGAGAAGTTAGGGCTCAAAGGATTCTTATTGAACCCATCAAGGAATATCTCATCCCTTTTGTTGCATACATGGGCACATCTAAATCAATATATGACAAGTTGGAAAAACTATATTTTTTTATTACAACAGGTCATAAAATATCTTTAAGAAATCGAATTTACAAGACAAGGTTATCGATGGATGAAGACTTGGCCTAGTATCTTATAAAGGTATCAAAGTTGAAGGATCAATAGCAAGGGCTTAGAGAAGCAGTTTATGATTCTAAATTAACTAATTGTATACTTAATTCTTTACCTTCATATTGGACTAGTTTTGTGACAAGCATCTATTCAAGAAAGGACACTCCAAACTTCAATGAGCTATGGTATTTGTGTATTCTAGAGGAGACAAGATTGAAAGAAAAAAATGGCACAAAATCCAATGAAAAGTCTCTTGTTTCTACTATTATATTGAAGAAGAAGAAAGGAAAGTTTGGAAGGTTTTAACCTCATCAAAAGAACTATAATAATCATCCATGTGGAAGAGAATATATGTCTTAAGTATAACGTTTTGGATGGAATGAATTTGGACACTTTAAAAGAGATTTTCCTAAGGATCCTAAAAAAAGGAAGAATTATAAGAGGAAGGAAAGGAGTGGATATCACATAGCTGAAGGAAATGAATAAACTAAAAATAAGTCGAACAATGATGATCCTAAGGATCTCTATTATTGAAGAACTCCAGTACTACAAAATTTACTTGTAGTATTTTTTCTCTTTCATTAGAAGAGGAGAGTTAGAGTAGCATATGCAGTTACATTTGTTGAATAAGTCTTAGATTTTTAAAATTATGGCATCATGTAAAGTAGCAAATAGCATTGGAAGGATTAGAGTCTACGCAGTCAGTTACATCTCATTGGTAGCAGTCATTTACCAGTGCATGGATAGAAGTATTTGGACCATCTAGCACTTTACAGTTAATGTAGCAACTACTCGTCATCATAGCAGGAAAGGATCACGAGGCTCCTCTACAAAAATAGAACCATTATTATGAGAAGGTTCTTCATTATATGGAATAATTGTTGTGACATGAAAAGAATATATTCCAGTAGAATATTATGGAAGCAAACGTCAAAGAATCATGTTAGTATGAAGATAGTTGAGTTGCATATTAAAGTTATAATTGAAGCATTTCTCATATTGAAAAATGAGTCTCATCATATACATTATCTTCAAGAAAAGAAGTAGTTCGTTTACAATGAAGTCAACTAGATGGCTATATGAAAGGAAGAGGTATTCATATCTTTATAAAATGGCTCTTCTTCAAAAGTTAGATTCATGTCTTCAGAAGGTAGTAGGAAGAGTTGGTTGTAGAATTGTGCTTGGTAGCATGGGAATGGTATTTCTTGGTTAGTTTGGATAGGAAAAAACTCTTTCATATGGTTACTTGATATATAGAGGCATGATAGATGATTAGGAAATGTGGTGATATTGATCAACATCCAATATGGTCTTCTGAAGAAAGAAAGATAATATTGATAACTTCAAAGGGAGTTGTGAAGTATCTAATCGATATGATATTGAAGCTTGTTGATTGTCTCATTTCATGAAAGCATTGATTGTTGATTGAAATTTGAAGAGCTTGAAGAAGAAATCTTAGTACAATATGAAGATATACCATGCAAATGGATGTTTAACTAAGAGGGAGCAAGTAGAAAAATAGGTTATCATGACTTGTTAACGTTGATATTGATGATTTGTTTGAGATTTTATTTAGCTACCCAGAAGAACATGTTGTAGAAATATGGACTGGAAATATACTAGTTGAATATACAATTGTTTGGTTTAAACTCAATTCAAGGAACACATGGATTGAGTGGATAGCATTGGTATTGGATTAGAAAATTATATGGAAAAGGAGGAAATTTTAGGAAGTCATGAGATAATTTTTTGGTCATGTTGGATTTGATGATGAAAAACTTCACTTTCTAGATGGACAAAGGGAGCTCTGATTAAGCTCTAAATTGATTGGTTTGACTAGATAATTTTTGATGATGATGATACTATCAATGATGGTTAATTGAAAGTGATCTGAAAAGTTGATGGCAAGATCCCTGTCATTTGGACAAATTCAAGAATCATTTGGCTCCATGACATCCAGGAAGGTCAAATATCAAGTATGATATGATGTGTTGTGTGATAGGATCCCTATAGCTACTATCAATAGCTCCATAAAAGAACAATTAGTTTATGATTGATACTAGATGATGTTAGGTCCCTATATTACTAGTTTAGTCCCTTATTGTCATTAGTATATCCCCCTTATTGTTATTGTTATACCCCTGTAACCCCAATATTGTTATTATTGTGCCCTTAAATTTTTATTGTTAGGTTAACTAGGATTATATTGTGGCCCTTCCACCTCGAAGTGGCTGATTTCTAAGGCGTTGATCTCTCTTTTCTTCTATTTTTGGAGCTGGTTTCATAACATTTGGTATCATATCTTTATATTCTAGGGTTTCGCTGCCCCAAATAGGTCATCGTGGAATTTTAACTATAACTCTTTTTCTACATAGGTTCAGAAGCTGAAATTTTTAGAGCACAAAGAAGAAATTCCAAGGAACATCGTCGCAAAATTTTCAAACTTGGTTCGCAATATTTTCAGAGATATGATCTGTTGAAGTTAGGGCTTTTTGCAGGCTCCTGAATTTAACCTAAAAATCTCATCATGAAATTTTCTCTATAAATTTTTTCCTACAAGGTTTCAGAAGCTGAAATTTTCACAAAGCGAAATTGAAATCCTGAGGAATTTTGTGCAAAAATTTCAGAGATTGATTCTCATTCTTTAGGGAGGTAGGATCTGTGGAAGTTAGGGCTTTTTCAGGCTCCCAAATTTCATCTCAAAGAGGTGATCGTGTGAAAATATTCATAACTCTCTCTCTGAGCAACAGTTTGGAATTCTGTAAAGAGTGGCCACAAGTACATGGAATGTGGTTTCCTGTATATCAATTTCAGAGTCGAAGGAGGAAACAATGACACGTGGAAAGTTGTACAAGTTTTCTCTACTGAACCAGTCCATAATTAGGTCATTATGGGAGATTGGACATAATTTTGTCTTGAAGAATCCAAATCAGGTCAGACCTATGCCATTTGAAATAAGATTTAGAGGGCTACCTCAGGGCCAAATTTTAGATATTGAAGATCTTAAATCACAGAGATATATTAGTTTCAATATTGATCTCCTCAAAAGCAAGAAAAAGGTGTGTATTTTTTTTCTAAATTGCATAAGTCTTGTGTAAAAAATCAATTTGAAGTGATTCCAAGGGCCTATTGAGCACATATTTCAGTATTGGGTTCTAAAATGCCTCCTAAAAAGAATTCAACACCCATTAAGCCCTCCAAATACTCTACTATGACTCATGAAGATGAAGAATTGCAACATGATCTATCAAAATTACAAGAGCAAGTGCACCAAATTTTGCTCTCGCAAAGAGAAACAAAAAATGAAATGGAAGTTTTGAAGAAAGTCGTGGAAGCCAAGATGGATGGTTTGAAGAAAGGTGTGGAATCTAAGATGGATGGCGTGGAATTGAATTGTTTCCTATACCCAGCACCAGAATGTCAAGTGATGGTTGCAAATGGAGGAACTATAAATTGCTCTAGAAAATGCCATAATATCAAGCTAACCATGGGGGAATATGTATTCAATAGTCCAATGCTTTCCATTCCTATGGGAGGTGTTGATGTTGTACTAGGAGTACAATGGTTACAATCTTTGGGGACGGTAGCTTTTAATTTTCAAGAACTTTTCTTGAAATTTTTGTGAGAAGAAGAAGTCACATTACGGGGTATTGCAGGGAAGCGAGAAATATAATAGCTCTAATAATAAATGAATCTTGAAGAAAGAACAACAAGGCGTAATTACCTGATTATTCTCACTAAAGTTCCAACATCAAAATCATCTATTCTTGAGATCTCAAAAGTCTTGGACAATCATTCCAAGAGGTATTTGATACTCCCGGACTCCCACCTATTTCGAGAGATCATGATCATGCTATTCATTTGATTCAGAAGTGTTCCTCCAAACATCGAGGCCTTATAGATATCCTTATATATCCAAAAGGAGTGAAATTGAACGTATGATTGCAAAAATGTTGAGGAGGCTGGTATAATCCGCTAGATAGAAATTCTTTCTACTTGCTCCAGTAGTATTGATACAAGAAAGGATGGATCATGAATTGCATGTGTCAGGATTATAGGGAGCTCAATAAGCTCACCATTAAAGATAAATTTCCCATTCCTATGATTGATGAATTATTCGATGAATTACATGGAGCAATTTATTTTGCCAAGTTGGATCTTTGTTCAGGATATCATAAAATTAGAATGAAGACTGAAGATATTCTGAAAGCAACATTTCAAACTCATGAGGGTCATTATGAATTTTTGGTCATGCCTTTTGACCTTACCAATGCACCTTCTACATTTCAAGGTCCGATGAATTCCATTTTCAAACCCTTCCTTAGAAAATTTGTGCTAGTATTTTTGATGATATAATAATCTACTGCAAGTCTTGGAAGGATCATGTTCAACATGTTGACAGGGTGCTCAAACTATTGGAGGAAAAACAATTATATGAAAAAACCTCCAAATGTTTCTTTGGAATACAAGAGGTGGAATATCTGGGTCATATTGTATCTCACGAGGGTGTTAAGGTAGACCATAAAAAAATTAAATCCATTAAGGAATGGAAAGTCCCCACAACCATAAAGTAGTTGTGAGGATTTCTCGAGTTAACAGGGTATTTTCGCAAGTTTGTTAATAATTATGGGAGAATAGTAGCACCTCTAACAACATTAATGAATAAAGATGTATTTTCATGGACTCTTGAAGCAACTAAGGCCTTTGAACAACCTAAAGAGGCAATGTATACTTAAACGGTCTTAGCTACACAGTTCACAAAACACGGTGTCGTGCCTCTTTGCGACACTTTTGCAATGCGCCGGTCTTGCGACGCATTGTGCAGAAGTGTCGCCAAAGTCCCGAAAACATCACAATACCAACGCATTCCAAAAGCGTCGCAATATCGACGGACGTCACAAGACCGACGAAAATGGAAATCGTTCAAGACGTCGGAAGATCAACGCTTACAAAGCGTCGGTATACCAACGGCGGGTTCAATTTAAAAAAAAAAAAATGAAACTTTAAAACAGGACAATAAATATCCAATATTTGTTATGAATTGTGGGCGTTCCAATGACCGTGAAATATTAATATAATAAACCACCCCGCAGCGCTTCGAATATAAACAATCATATAAACATGGCTCTATATTTCAAAAAACAGGTTTAAAATAGAAACACGGCTACACTTTTTTTTCCAATTGTTATGAACATAATTTGACAGTGAAATATTAATATAATAAACCACCCCGCAGCGCTTCGACTATAAACAATCATTTTTTTTTCACAAGAGAAAAAATATGAAGAAAAACAGTCCATGAAGTCATTACATTTTCACATCTAAAGATTGGAACCCAAATATCCATCTAGAAAAGTGGAAGTCCCACCCTAGACAATGATAGAAAAATACCCCATGTCACATACAGTGACTTGATATAAAACCCAGTAACGGTCCACATGGAGATTATCGACAATCTGAGAAAGCATCCAAATATGCCCGAGGCATCTATAAGAAAGTGAAATAGCAGTATGTAGAATAGTAAAGCAACAGATAGAGTACCGACGTCCATTGTTCCAAATACAAATTAAAGTGCCCAAAATCCTTGAACAGAGAAAAAATATAATCATGTGAGAAGTGTGATATGTCCAAAATATAAAAATACCATTAGACCATATCAATAAACCAGCAACATAGACCAGCATCGCTAGTTTTGAAGGCAGAGTGATAACCTGTCAACACATAAAATAGTATCATAAAGCGGATATAGGAAATGTGCAGAGACATGTACTTTTGATATACGCCTCACACAGAAAGCATCCATGATAGAGCAAAAATATGTATAAACCCAGGGTCGATTGTATGTTCTGGCTCGCTTGTTCCTGGAAATAAAAACCATCTGCAGAAACCCAGGCTCGCTTGTAAGATCAGGCTCGCTTGATTCCAAAACTGGTAACCATCTGTTGCATCCGAGATGTAAGGTTCAAGATCGCTTGTTTCCATTAGTAGCCTGCTACAGCATCCACCCTGTTCATAGCAAAAAGGTTCCTGTAGATATACAGAGAAATATTATAATACGTAGACCATATAAACATGGCTCTGTATTTCAAAAAATAGGTTTAAAATAGAAACAGGGCAACATTTTTTTTTCCAATTGTTATGAACATAATTCGACTGTGAAATATTAATATAATAAACCACCCCACAGCGCTTCGACTATAAACAATCATATAAACATGGCTCTGTATTTCAAAAAACAGGTTTAAAATAGAAATAGGGAAACATTTTTTTTTCCAATTGTTATGAACATAATTCGACCATGAAATATTAATATAATGAACCACCCTGCAGCACTTCGACTATAAACAATCATATAAACATGGCTTTGTATTTCAAAAAACAGGTTTAAAATAGAAACAGGGCAACATTTTTTGTTTCCAATTGTTATGAACATAATTCGACCGTGAAATATTAATACAATAAACCACCCCGCAGCGCTTCGACTATAAACAATCATATAAACATGGCTCTGTATTTCAAAAAACAGGTTTAAAATAGAAACAGGGCAACATTTTTTTTTCTAAGTAAAGTTAATCTATTAACAATGGGAATAAAATTACAGCATGACCGAAGTCAAAAACATTGCCCAGACTTATGGCAAATTTGTCATCAAAAAATCAAAAAATAAGACTGCCCTCATATGGGGAAACCAGTCTTGAACGTTTACAAAATTCAAAAATATTACAGAAGTCCAGCACAGTAATATAAGTAACAACATGCCCAATTAAGTGGGCCACGAAGCAAGAAAACCAAATTAACCAAAGAGAAGCAGCTACTCTTCTAGTGGTTCTTCGACGATTCGGCACCATCCTTCGGAAGGTCTAGGGTTGCCAGGTGCTATCTCCACATTCATGCCATTGCTCCCCTCCTGAAGACCCAAATGTTGGCCAGATTTTTCTAAGCTCAGACCCGCCGGACGGGTGCATTATTCCTCCACTTGGGCCTTCTCACGGAAAACCACGGTGATTGAAGCTGTGATTCGTGGGCGGTTCAGAGAGAAATTAAAGGAAAAAATTGCAGTTCGCGTTGTGGGAGAAGGTGAAGCAGTAGGGAAATGAGGAGCAGGGGAGCCCATACGGTGGCCAGATCCTAGAACCCGACCTCGCCCACTTCTAGTGTCTGGATAGCGACCTGCGTAATAATCACTACACTGGGAAGACGACTCGGTTGAGGGGCTGGAGGGAGTGCGCAGGGGCTGACCTCTAGTGCTCCCCCTGTGGAAACGCATCCTTTGACGCAGGCGAGGCATGGGTGCAGTCTAAGCAGTGGGCACAAGACGAGACAGAGAAGAAGGATTCCAAGAAACTGAGGAAGACAGACACAGACCAGACCGTGATAAATGCAGATTTGCACCAAGGTATAAGCAGCAGTTCAGCTGGTTTCTCCTTCTCGTCACAGTGAGCAGGCAGTGTAACCTAGCAACCAGAGAGCATCTGCAACTCAAAGGTTGCGGCTTGTCTGAAAAACCATAGCGAAACGCCATTTTATCGACCCAACTGCAATGGCATCAAAGGACGCCCGTCATAAATCTCTCATTGATGAGAGCTGAAGGCCGGAGCATATTGGAGCATGCGGAATCACTAACAGGAGTGGAGGTCCGATCTTGAACAGCGTTAAAACTTAATGAGATTTGATGTGAAAACCTTGGAACTTAAATATCAGCTGATTGAACAGTGTTAAAACTTAATGTGATTGATATGAAATCGCCACATCCATGTCCCATCACCTTAAATGCCATTGAATGCACCTGCATCCGAGAACAGGGCAACTTTTGATTGAGGACACGTGGCAGAAATTGATTGGAGCGGATATTTGTTTGGGCTGCTCGTGCAGTGGAAATCTAGACCCGAAAAATATTAGGGCGAATTTGATAAGAAATTTGCATCACAACTCTCCCTCCGTACGCCAACACAACCTCGGACCCGAAAAATATTAGGGCGGAATTCATTTGGTTTTCGCATCACAAAATTGGCCGATGTCAGCGGGCTATTTTGGAACGCGAATTTGGTTTGAATTATGGTTTATCGTCGTTTGAAGTCCGGTGGGCTCCACGGCTAAAGGGTTCGTTTGAAGTTTTGACAAAGGTTTTTTTATATGTTTTATATAACGCGCGGCAGAATAGTTTTATTGTTTGTTAAGGTCCCACACAGTGATCAAATTTGAAGGGCGGGTCCAAATTTCAATTAGAAGGGCATATATCTATGTCGCCCTTCCATAATGAAAAGCCTTAAAAAAAAAACTTTTCAATTGACCACAATAAATTATTTTTACATTTCATTTTCAGAAAGACAAAACCATCAATCTTTATATTAATAAAATACTGTTACATATACAACAATGAAGAAGGCTCCATCTTTCATTGCTTAAATATCTCATTGGAAATGTCAACATAAGTCTTGAAGACACTATTATAAGAATTTGGATACATACCACTGGGATATAGGAGATTCTTATGTGTCGATTGTGTAATGCAATTTTGACTTTGTCTCACAAGGAGCAGCAACATGGAGGTCTGGATTTTTCTTATAGAAATTTTTTATTATTATTTGAAATGTTGTTTATAGATATGAAGACAACAATGAAATTATGAGCATGGTGGACAATTATTCAAGCTCATGATGCCAAACCATGATGATGTAAGTTTGGAATTTAACATTTTTACATGTTAAAGACAAATAGTCAAAATCAATGACAACTTAGTATGCCATAATTAATAATCATTCCCTGTTCACTTTTGTTAATAGGTTTATGTCACACAATGATCTCTCTTATCTGGCATTTACTTGTATTGAAGATCACTATTCTAGGAATAAGGAGTTATTTTCTCCAAAAATAACCCTAGCCAAACATTGACAATGCATCAAGGATATCTTTCTATGCTTCATAAGTACATATGTTCTACTTCTAAATCATGTCTTGGAAGTGGTCGTTTTGCTG
Organism: Pinus albicaulis; assembly: GCA_034641835.2. Classification (NCBI taxonomy): domain Eukaryota; kingdom Viridiplantae; phylum Streptophyta; class Pinopsida; order Pinales; family Pinaceae; genus Pinus; species Pinus albicaulis. The sequence goes on from CM076579.1 coordinate 719,074,832, forward strand.
GAAATTATTCACCAGTTGGTTTCATACCAAAGTCTTTTTCTCATTTTCAACATCCAATACATGAAAAAGATAATGGTTTAAAACAACATGAATATTTGAAATTTTACAAGAATTGTCTGGCACACTTTGAATATGAATTTTGAAGTCAAGTGCATGATGCTGTATAGGATCAAGTGTCATTTTGAATACCAAATGTTTCATAAGAAACTTCTCAACATGCTACCTTGCAGTAAGGATTAAATGACAATATTGCATCAACTATTTCCATAATAAAAGTGCACCTCGGCCATAAGACTAAACAACTACAAATGTTGTAGATCTAACAAGACCACACAATCAAATGTATTCCACAAGGCCAATACCGTATGAAAAATGAAAAGGAGTTTGCAACCAAAAATACCTTAGGCAACTAATTCAATTAGATACACCAAACCATCAGCAAAAAGGAAAACCAGCCTACTCAAAAGGCAAGCGTTTACCTCCTTTGACAAAATTTTGAGTTCTGAAACAAGGGCCTTTATTGTCTTGTCAATGCCCCTAGTAATTTGAACAGGGTTTGCACCTGCTGCAACAACATAAACAAAAAGGTTTCATTTAAAATTATTTTCCACAAATTTAAGATACAACCATTGTCAGTTTTGTATTTCCTAACAAGCTCATAAATTTTGACAAAAGAACCAAAATTTTTTAATACTTGATAGCAATTTTTTCACTCAAAAACTATCTTAGACTCAATAAGCCCAACCCAAAACTAAAAAACCAAACACCATAAGACCCTACAAAAATGAATAGATGATCTTAATCTAGTACTATCGACAAAAAGTTACCTTTACACCCTCACTTATTAAACCCTGTGCAAGAACAACAGATGTTGTGGTTCCATCCCCAGCTAAATCATTTGTCTTTGCCGCAGCTTGCCTTACCAACTTGGCCCTAATATTTTCAACTGGGTCCTCTAATTCAACCAATAAAAAGGCCAAAACCATAGCATTGAGATACATTTCATTACACCGTCAATAACAATAAAATTTGACTCAGCCATAACCCTTTCCTTTTATTGTTGTGAAAAGCTTTATGCATTACTCTAATGTGGCTAGTCCATAGGCCAAGTAGACCACCGGGTAACAAATATGTTTCCTTTCACCTTTGAGTTTTCAAATTATGCCTACCAAATCTAAGACATTTAAGAGGGGGAACTAATACAACGTTAAAAAGAAAACCATAGCACACATCTACAAATTACCTCCTTAGCTATTGTCACACCATCATTAACTATTTTCGGAGAACCATGCTTGCTCTCCAAGACAACATTTTTCCCTTCACCCCAAGGGTGACTCCAACAAGATCAGCAAGTTTGTTCACACCGCCTGCAAGACAAATTGACAATGCTTTCAATAAGTGTGCAATTGAATGCCAGACCATATGCCAAAACAACCCTCCATGAAAAATTAAAATAACACATTAAAATCAAATATAAGTGGACAAGGAAAGATCCACCACAGTGAAGTTTCACGTGCAGGTGACCTTCCTTTAAACATAATTTTTTCTCTGACCTGCAATTTTTTTGTCACCGAGCCATCCTTGTTGAAGTACAACTCCTTTTCCATAGCTCTTGTATTAACTACCTTCTCTCTGTCACGTAATCTCAGAGTCCCTCTTCTGCTTGAGCGATTAAAGGAAATGGGTGAAAAAACTGAAAGAGAAGACAATTGTCTGCCATAATTATCAAACATTGCACCTAACTTCTTCCCCTTTCCATTGTTACCCAATGAGGTAGATGTGGCAATTGTTGTCATACTGCCCAAAGCAGAGGCCATCTTCTCTTATGCTGAATATAGAATTACAAGATCTTCATATTAGTATGAACCTTAAAAAACATGACTCCCATTGCTAAAAACCACTTTTAAGTTGTAACAGGAAAATTAAACAATTATCGCAACTTTTGGCAACTTCTGGAGCATTAAGAGAGAAACAACCAAAGAGAAATACAACCACAATCCTCATTTTAATGAGACCGGACTATATATTTGCATTAAGATAATAGAAAGAAATCACGACTATATTAAGGCCAACACAAAACAATCTTTAACCAATGTCTCTCGCGGCCTTCAGGTTGCCATGCTAGAGGTTGCATATTTTTAATTTAAATTCTTGACCTCTCATGCCCATCTATGAATGCATCCAATGGGATATCTACATCAAATGCTCCTTTATATCCCCAAAAACAAATTCCCTACTACAAGAGCACCAGTATTGATGGATCACCCCACACCATCCCACCCACTAGAAACGGTAAAAAGGAAACTCGAGAAAACTTCTGAAATATCTCAAGATGACTATATGGGTGGTTCTTATGAATCAACCAATCATTCAGAGCATGCTCATCAATCCAAACCATGAGTATTATGTGACTATATTCAAGCAGGCACTGAATCGGATTTCTGAAGCTATGTTAGAGAAACCCTAAACTCTCACTGAAAAAATAAAAATATACTTAGCAAAAAAGATGATCATACTCTGGGTAGCCCTGGAGGCTATTTGGGGGTCATGAGTCCAATAGGTCTCAATGAAATTTTTCCCTCACCGGGGAATACTATTGCAGTGGAATTTGATACTATTTTGGATGTTGAATTCCACGATCCTAATCGAAACCAGTACCTTCAGCTCCAGTACCTGTTCACAAAAGAGGGTGCCATAGTCATTCATGCGTGCAGAGAGGGTGAATTGCAGGCATTGCAACATGATTGTTTGTCTGGTTCTGTTACAAGCGCAGAGTATTGAAAAGGACAGACAAATTTAGTTCAGATATTGTGAAATTGCCTTGGAAATTCACCTACAAAGAGCTCAGCAATGCTACGAAAGACTTTTTTTGAATGTGATTGATAATTGATAATTGCAAGCAAGGGTAATCCCCTTGTGAAACCCAAATTTTTGAGCATTTTCTAAAACCTGATGACAGAGTCACTGTAATGAACAAGCACCTAGGTCCATATTACGTCCAAATCAACCAAGCACCAAGATATATAAAAAAAATCCACAGTATCTGCGAACTAAGAAGAAGAGGTAGAAAATGTATTCTGCTTACCTGTTCAAATAGTGGTTGGGGTTTACGTCACGGCAAAAATTTGACAGAGCCCATGTAGCATTTCTTATCATTGAAATTATGGTAGTACCATTCAACTGGGAAAGCACCTGCCTCAGAGCTCCATGACTTAGGGCAAGATCCCTAAATGTTGCAGAGTCTCCAGCAATATTTCCCAAAGCCCAAACAGCCTTACACGAACACCAGTTGAACTCAAAGTTGGGTACTAGTTTTTTAAATCAAATTCCAAAATTACAGACATATAAAGATAGTTGGGAAGAATAATTTTATACCTCTAAAATAAACGTGCTACCTGTTCTCGAACATTATCATTCCCAGAGGTAAGAATTTCCACAAATATAGGCAGTGCCCCGTAATCAATCACAACCTTTGTATTCTTAGAGGTTCCTGAGACTATATTAGTCAAAGCCAAAGCTGCTTCAAACTGCATTATCAATCACAAGGAATCACCATCAAAGCTATAATTTTAAGATAACAATTTATCTACCATTGAAAATATAATTTTAAAATAGATACACCTAGTGAGAGTAGAGGTTAGGAAATTATAATAAGAATTATTACAAGATATCACTCACAATGCAGTTGATTGTTCATTGTCTGTTGTAACTATAATTTTAAAGAAGACACACTTAGTGATATAGGCACCACCAAGTGAGAGCAGGGGTTATGAAATTATAATGAAAATTATTTCAAGATATCATATTACTCATAGTACAGTTAATTGTTTATTGTTTGGTGTAATAATTGTTTATTATTTATAAACAAAATCAAACATATTATGAGGGACGGTGATGAAATTGACAACGGTCTCATAACAAACCATAACGGGCACATCCCCTGGCAAGATAGACTCTGAATAAGAAAGAAAGCAAAACAAAGTGATTACTTACAGGATCATAGGATTCCTGAAGAACAAGATCCAGAGCAGCATCTGTAACCCCTAAAGCAACACCTCTCTCTGCAAGATGAATCGCTACATCTTTCATATGTAGTCTAGCAAATTTTCTGAGCTCATCACGAGAAAGAGGATCAAATACAACTATCTCATCAAGTCTATTCAATAGCTCTGGCCTGAACTGTCTTCTAACCTGCAAAAATATTCAAAGGCATGTCAAAGCACTGCAGCCAACTTCGTGATAAAATTATATGAAAAATATGCATACACAGAGTCTAGGAGAATGAAACGGCAGGTGTATTGGCAGCTGCCGAAATGCAGCAACTAAAATGACAGGTGTATTGGCAGTTGCAGAAATGCAGCTACTAAAACGGCAGGTCTGTCGATGGTTGCAGGTGTGTGGATTGTTGCTGGTATTTTCAGACCGATTCCATGGAAATATACCAGAAACTAGTGGTATGTCAAACCTAGAAGGTAACCCGAGAGACTGTGACTGTCAGATTAAACAAGTAACAAGTGTCGTGCCTAGATAAGAAGTGTTGAAGAAAAAAAAATTGATCTCTTTCATAACAGAAGGCCTATCGGCCTAAATATCTAGGACATGTGGCACTCCATGATAAAGACACATGGTGTGTGGATTTGAGTTTTTCAGGTGGTCAAGTGGGCCGAAAATAGGTGAAATGTGGCACCACTCAGAGATTGACATGTGCCAATTGGTACAAGTGGTAGAAAATTCGCATGCTTAAACAACGAGGTGATGCAGGAATGATATGAGGGAGAAAATATCAGAAAAGCCCCAAATCTGGAGAACTAAAGCTCATCACCAACCTGATATTGACAACTTTACATGATGTAACCTATGAAATCGTAAATGGAGAAATCATAGTAACAATAAAGTAACCTATGTAACAATAAAGTCAGATTCATCCTGGGAGTGGTAATGGGAGAAATCATAGTGAACAACAGAAAACATGCAGAGTTGCTTACAATCAAATAGATGAAAAAACACATACAAAAAACCTAGATAATAATCATGAACAAGCTTAATATTGAATTATGAACTGTAAAGGAACTTACAAAATGTGACATTACGAACCTGGTCAAGCACTTTATAGGGACACTACGAAAAGGAAGAAGAAGATATTATCATTAATTTAAAAATAAAAATCATGATAAATATGTTTTAGATAGAGTACATGAAATAGTTAAAATATTAAAATTTACTTGGGAGTTGTACGTGCTTTATAGGGACACCTTCATCGTTCACCAACAACGTGCCATTAATGGTCCCTGTGGAGCTGAAACGTGTAGCTCCAGGAAACGCAATAATGTAGTTGGCCATATCAGCCTCATCATTGCCAACACGTTCAGCGGTTGGCTGGGTGTCTGCTTGGGCAGGGTGTGTTTCTTGGCTAGCACCTAAAGGAGTAGAAGGTGTACGAGAGGTTTGTTGGGCAATCTCTTGCCCTTGTGTCCCACTACCACCAACACCGGGTTTAGCAAATGCCAGAAAACGCTACATACAAAAGAACTTTTTGTTAGTTTAGTCAATGTAAAAATTAAAAATCAAACTATCACAATTCATCTCATGCAAAACAAAAAAAATATCCTTTTGACTTTTTATTATTACTTGATATGTTTCTAGCTGGCTCATAAGTTGTTTTATCCTCTCTTCTGTTTCAGTTGTTTGAGGCACGTCCATCAAAGTATTAAATTCCTTTTTCGCAACAAGATCGCTAGAGATAGGGATGAAGAAAGCTCTTCCTCAAAGAGGGAATAATCAGGTGTACCATGGCTAGGTGTCTGCATATTTGAACAAAATTAATATTATTTCAATTATGTAAATAACTAAAATACCTGAATATAGAGCAATGTTGGCACTTTACATGTTTTTCCGCTGGCCTCTTTCCGCGATCATCCCATCTCGGGGTTGTTCCTGTACTGCCCTAATCAGTCTGCCACATTGCAATAAAATTATAAATGTAAAAACTTGAAAACAATATCTAACTTGAAAACACAAAATGAAATCTGAAATAATTTCTAATAAGACACCAGAAGACAGAGTTAGAGTTTCAAATATGTCTTGCATTGAATTATGTCCTGGAAACATGTCATTGCACATTAAGGCACCCAAACAAGAGACGAGTTGACAATGAAGACCTTATTGAATATATTGTTGGAGAAACTTCTAGTAAACTTGTTGTGAAGACCTTGAGGACATTTTTGGAGCAACATTGTTGAAGTTGATGGTATAGCATTGTTGGAGACGATCTTGAAGGGCCTTGAAGTGAAGCTTTTGGAGCAACTATTGAAAAATCTTTAGAGCATTTAAGTAAGGCACTTTCTATCTTCCATCACCTTTTTCCTTTCAATATCCTTTAAACGATTTTGCTGATATTTAATTTTTTAAATCACGTTATAATTCCTTGATTATATGTGTTTGGGGAATTTCCCCTTGAAATTACCCAAAAATACCTTGGCAATTTTATCTTCAGGATGCATGTCTGACCCTATTGTTCAATATTTTTATTGATACTAGTAAACATAGAGAGTTAGGGGGCTCTTGACTTGGTTTGGTTGGGCCATTAGATCCCTAACATCTACTAGGGAGAACCCCCCTTGAGTTCGAGGAGAGCTAGCCCGAAGTGAAAAGAGGTTGGTGAGGTCACAATGGGGCTATTGAATTACACATGGTATCACACTTTAGATTTAGGACTTTATCTTGAGAAGTGAGAGATTTTTCTATATCAATTCTCAAATTGTTTACAACACTATTGTTAAGAACTAATAAGAAGTGATGTTGAGGGGTTTTTGGGTATAAGAAACAATACCATTTAAAAACTATGGTTCTTAGTCCTTGGCATTCCTTCACCTGGGCCTAGGGTCACACAAGAATAATTTCACACTAAACCATGCAAAATTAAAAGTAACTTAACAGATCCATAAATTAATAATAATCATAATTCCTAATTTCCTATTGTACGATATAATGCAAATTATTCAAACATGAAGCAATGAAGACATGCAATGTCTGAATTTCAAGATTGATAAACCAATACAAGAAGTTAGAAACTACAACTTTGATTCAATACTCTGTGTCCTAACTCCAGGAAGGAATCTAGTTTGTAGTACAGAACATGCATCGTGTATTATCAATTCTTAATTGACAACAACCAAAGGTCATCTACCTCATCAATTCCTTCCCATTTTGTGTTTTTATGTTATATTCCTTATAAAAGTGTCAAATTTCTCTCAAAGTAAGCAACCACTAAATAAAATAAAAAATAGTTAAGATATGATTGAGAAATGGTCATTTATTTCTTGAAAGGATCTTCACGATTTCTTTGGTTGTTTTTCATATCAAGAAACAAGAAATGACCTAAGAAACTATCATGATGTAATATAAGAAACAACATGGTGCAATGGCCATTTTCAAAGCCAAATGATGTCCATTGAGGACATGGCCTTTATTTGGTTCCTGTTTCATAGGAGTTTCGGGTAGAAATGGAACTTTGTTGTACCATTTCCAGTAGTAAAAAGGGAAAACCTTCTTTTTCCATGGGAAATAACTTACCTTTCCTTTTTCAAGATAATCTAAATCACAAAAAATATGAACTATACTGCACACATTCTTGGATAATGTGAAAGTGGAAAAGGAATACCCCACACAAGTGATGCACACATGTACATTTGAACACTAATAGATTTTTGTAGTTGAAATGCAATGCTTGTTTTCATTTAAATGTAGGGTTTTTAAAGCAGGGAGAAATAATGGCTGCCAATTTAATAAGTGTTTCTTTGGGAAAAATTTAAATCTTGTATTGGGTGATGAAGATAATAGAGGGTATTGAAACTTGATTCTTGACATTGTGTTTAACTTGAATAACTCAAATGATTATAAATATCAGTGGATGAGTTCTTTTTTTCAAGTATGTCACTCAAAACTCTTATGTCAAAGCATTGTATGAGGGCTAGCATTTGCTTGTTTCCCTTTCTTCAGTTCAATGTAAAAATTATATTAATATATTCGAGCATGAATGATAACTACAATTGTTTTCTCTGCATTATATCCAACCCCAAGATTATGAAATTTTTTCTCAAGTGGAGCTATTGGTTATTGATGAAGCAGCTGCAATTCCATTGCCTGTTGTAAAGGCTCTGCTCGGGCCATATTTAGTGTTTCTGTGCTCTACTGTAAATGGGTAATAATTATAAATGAGCTAACCACGATCATAGATTTTGTAACCATTCGGTTTCCATGGATAGTGATGATGATATTAACCCTATATATCAGTGACCTATATCTATATGAGAATGATCTCAACATTGACCTTGATATGGTTGTATGGATGTGACCTTTGGTATGTCATCAGAAAATCTCCAAATATCAGAAAATCCCCAATTCTGGAGAACTAAAGCTCATCACTTTTGATCTGGAGTACTACCCTTGTGATAAAGTTGATGACTTTCGATCTCCCATTCTCTACCACTTTGCACTTCACCTTCAATATAGATCATACCAAGGGCAATTCGTTACTGGGTGTTGAGATGGATGAGTTTGTCGAACTAAAATCCATAGCTTAAACTTCATGAAACTAGTGGAGTCAAATTCATGCAAGCACAAACACATATTACACATCCTCTTTGAAACTCATCTGAAAGAAAATTGGAATACATCTAGAGAGAACCCTATAGCCTAACACAATCCAATGGAATTGACCAAAAAAACCCAAATAGAGTCAGCCCTACTATAGGAGGAAGGGCCTGCAGTAAGAACTTACCATTTTGCAAGAGCTGAGGGCAAATGTTGTTCTGCAAGAGCTGAGGGCGAATGCTGAGGGTGAATGTTATTCTGAAAGAGCTGAGGGTGAACGCTGAGGGCGAATGCAGGGTGAATGTTGTTCTGCAAGAGCTGTCTCGGGCGAATGCTGAGGGCGAATGCTATTCTGCAAGAGCTGAGGGCGAATGTTGTTCTGTAAGAGTTAAGGGCGAATGCTGAGGACGAATGATATTCCGCAAGAGCTGAGGGCGAATACTGTTCCGCAAGAGCTGAGGGCGAATACTGTTCCGCAAGAGATGAGGGCGAATGCTGAGGGCAAATGCTGTTCTGCAAGAGCTGAGGACAAATGCTATTCTGTAAGAGCTGAGGGCGAATGCTGAGGGCGAATGCTGTTCTGCAAGAGCTGAGGGCGAATGCGTGCGTGATATCAGATGTTAATGTAGTTTTTAATAAAATCATTTTTATGTAGCGCGCATATAAGTGTTGTTATAACGAGGGCGGCCAAAGCGTCGCTATTGCGACGGATGCCTCCAAATGTCGCAATTGCGACACTTAGACATTGTGTCGCACTTGCGACGTTTGGAGGCAGACGTCGCAATAGCGACGCTTTGGGGTATAGTGTCGCAATTGCGACGTCTTCCTCCAAACATCACAATTGCGACACTTTGTCTAAGTGTCGGTATTGCGACACTTTTCTCTAAACGTTGGTATAGCGACGGTTTCGGGCGGGATTGAAAAAATTTGGGGAAATTTTCGACATTTGGTCAAAAGCGTCGGAACCAAGTATCGGAATTTCCCCCAAATGTACTAGTGTTAGTTGGAAAAATGATTCCTTATGGTACAAAGATCGCTTATATCTTTGTAAGAGTTCCCAACTAAAACAAAAGATTCTTTTGGAATTGCACACTTCTCCTTTAGGAGGTCACTCAGGATTTTTAAAAACTTACCACAGGGTGAAGAAATAATTTTTTTGGGATGGCCTTAAATATGATATTCAAAATTTTGTAGCAGAATGTTTGGTTTTCCAGCAAAATAAAGTTGAGATGATTAAGACCCTGGTCTTCTACAACCTTTATCCATTCCAAGTCAACGTTGGGAAGAGATTTCAATGGATTTTATCACAGGTTTACCCAAGTCCAAAGGAAAGAGTGTCATCATGGTGGTAATTGATAGACTTACCAAGTATGCACACTTTTGTGCATTATCTCATCCATTTAAAGAAAGTACAGTTGCTACTACATTTATGGACACAATTCAAAAGCTACATGGAAACCCAAAGATTATTGTGAGTGACAGAGATCCCATTTTTACTGGAAATTTTTGGACAGAGTTATTTTCTTGTTTGGGTACTCAACTAGCTCATAGCTCATCTTATCATCCTCAATCTGATGGTCAAACTGAGATGGTGAATAAATGTTTGGAAGGATATCTTCGTTTTTTTGTATCGGATAAACAAACAAAATGGTTCAAGTGGTTACCTCTTGCTAAATGGTGGTATAACACTTCCTTCCATACTGCAGCAAAAATGACCCCATTTATGGCACTTTATGGATATCATCCACCGTCCATCACATCATATTTAAAATAAAATTATAAGGTTCAAGAAGTGGAATATCACATCGAGCATCAACAAGAAGTTCTCCAACTCTTAAAGGATAACCTAAATTTGGCACAAAATCGAATGAAACAACAAGTAGATCAACATCACAGCGAGAGAAGTTTTGATGTAGGAGACTAAGTATTTTTACGGCTATAGGAGAGTAGGTATTTTTACGGCTAAAACCATGCAAACAAATGTCCCTCAAGCAAGCTAAGAAGGATAATAAATTATCACCAAAGTACTATTTTCCTTACAAGGTGTTTCAAAATATTGGTACTATGGCATACAAATTGGAGCTTCATGCTTCTTCGCGAGGGCATCCAATTTTCCATGTTTCATGCTTAAAGAAGGTTATAGGTGAAAATCTTCCAGTTCAAACAATATTGCTAGAACTTGATGAGGAAGGAAAAATCATATTGGAACCTGAAGCGGTCATGGAAACAAGAACTCGACAACTACGAAATCAATCAATTTCAGAGTATCTCATCAAGTGGAAGAACTTACCCACTGAAGATTCTACATGGGAGGATGAGAATTTTATACAGAAGCACCCAAAGCTACTCAAGCGTTGAGGACAACACTTTTTGAAGGAGAGGGGCATGTTAGGTCCCTATATTACTAGTTTACTCTTTATTGTTAGTATTATAGCCCCCTTATTGTTATTGTTGTACCCCTGTAACCCCAATATTGTTATTATTGTGCCCTTAAACTATTATTGTTAGGTCAGCTAGGATTATATTGTGGCCCCATGGAATCCTATATATAGAAGGAGGTTTTGGTCATTTGTAGCATACAAGAATTGTTCATTTATGTAATGTATTGGAGGTTGCCCCCTCGAAGTGGTTGATTTCTAAGGCGTTGATCTCTCTTTTCTTCTATTTTTGGAGTTGGTTTCATAACAAATGAAGCTTATGATTGTGTCTCCCTATTTGAGAGGGAGCAAGGATCTATTTCATGTTTTAGAGGGAATACAGATTACCTCCTTGATTGAGAGAGAGTGATATGACACCATATTATCCATGTTTAATGCAATAGACCAGGACTAACAATTATAAGTATAAATAAGGAACTAGTAGGGATACTGGAGGATAGGATAAGCATCTTGGATTGGTACTCCATGAGGTTTGGGAATCCAAGATAGGAATTATTCCCATGGATTGATACTCTTTAAGGATCTGATAGGATATCTAAGATAAGATTAGTCTAAGAAGACCAATATTCTTCGGCGATTGGGAATCTGAGATAAGAATAGTCCTGGAAGGACATACCTAGTGAACATATAAATGGGGTATGTACCTTGAGAGGTTGTGGTGTTAGTGTCCATATGTATTCCTCCCAAAATTGTGCTCTAAAATAGCGGAGTTAGATCTTTTCAATCAATTCCTTTATATACTGTGAGAACAGGTGAACAAAGTACATTTTATAAGTAGGTGATCTTGTGAACAAAGACCTATAAATTGTCTTTTATTCACTTATTGTCACAATCAATCATAGGATAGGTAGAGGGGGTGGCCTTCCATAAATTCATGCATACATGCATACAATATATAGAAAGGTTCATTCATGAGATAGTGTGAAGTGATTATGACAGAAATTGTAAATTTTCATTTGTCGGGTCATTTTGAGATGATGAGATTGACCAGTGCTGGCCCATTTAAGGTTATAATAATTGACAAGAAATTTTGGGAGGACAATTCATACGTCCCATGATGGACATTACACACATATGTACTTAAATTGTCATCATAATCATAAATTTTTGTGATTAGGCATTGAAGAAGGATGAGATAACACCTAAATTAGGAGTGTGGTAGTGTATGGTGGTGTGGGATAGGTATACAAATTAGTAGATGGTTGAATTATCATGGGAACATATTGTGTAAAGGCTTAGTTTAAAACGGGAAACTAATTTTAGGCTCTTGGTGTTCGTAACAGATTTAACTGACTTATACCACGAATTTATCAAATATATGGTACTATACACCCTCCTTGTATTTTAGGTTAGTGAATAGGGGTTATCAAGCTCAGGTGGGATGGCACTTCCCTGGTGTATAGCCTAATATTGCCTATCTCTCTATTTGTATGGACCAAAGTGATTATCTACCAGCCTCTCTATGCTATCCAAGATGGATCACCTATGAATCTGTGATGATTGCATTGGGATATAAATCTATGAACAATCCATCATATTGATCTATAACAAAAGCCATGGAAGGATCTAAATCTCAAGAAAGTGTCAAATATTAAAGAGAAATCAAGTTAATATTTAAACTAAATCTCTGCCCTATATTTCCCAACATGGTAGCAGAGCCAAGTTTTGAAGGGTCAAAAATAAGATCAAATTGGAACCATCTCATCTCAAGAAAAGTGATTAATCTGAATTTGTGAAGGAAAGAGGAAAAAAAAATTGGGCATAATTACTAGCCCTAATTGCAAAGATAAGTTCAATAGTATACACAGAAAGGATCAAGGGGTTTTGGATGGATATAAGAACTTTTCTTGACTACCGAATAGTTGGAAGACCTTCTCTCCCTGTATCGAACCTATCAAACAAGAAAGAAAAGTTTTGGGCTCATTCTACTAGCCCTTTTCTTTGTGACATAACCTCAGACTTAGTCAAGAAGAGTGAGAGCTTAAGGACTCTGATATTAACGAACTGAAAGGATATTTGACGAACTCAAGAAATTCCAAGCATCTTGACAAAGTAAGCGAAGGTATGAATTAATTTTACAAGATCTGAAGTTTTAAAAAAATTTCTATCAAGCGTTCGTTCTAGACATGTTTTGAGTGATCATAGTCTCAAGTTGAAATACATGTGCATGAGTCTCTTTTGGAAGCCCTAAAATTTTTGCCATTGTCACCTTTTCAAAGGGAGTAAAAAGCATTATTGAAAGAGGATACACCTGTGCATAAAAGAGATACAAGATCGATGGTATTGATGACCTTGTTCTATGCTTAAGTCTCGTTGAAATAATTCCAAAAACCATGCTCTACACATTTTCATCAAGACATCAAAATTATAAGCACTTAAAGAGACATATAACAATTATCCATTAACATATAACATTCATTCATTAATCATTGACGCAAAATAATTTATCTCAAAAACATTTATCATCAAAAATATGTTTTCATAATATGGTATGTGATGTTTTTAATGAAATAACTAGTAAAATCATTTAATTTTCTTTTTATTTTTTCTTTATTTTTTATGGCCTGGTTGTGTACTCATAACGTTATCGAGGTTGTCGCAAGAGGGGTGGATCATCAATTGTAACAAAAGAATTAAATAATTGATATTTTTTGTTATTATTCATTAATAAAAAGAGCATTAGTGTTTTATTTACCTTATTCACTAATACACATTTTTGGAATGGCTGCTTTATGATCCTCTTTTGGCTGCCTTGTTGTGTTTGTATATTGTGGTGTGATCTCTGCCAAAATATCCTATATAAGAAAGAAAATGGTTTTTCGATTAGATAATGTAAAATTTAAAAAACGAACATTCATAATTGAACTTATGACATAAAAAATAATAATAATAATAAATAAATAAATCACTGTAAATATGGTTATTACATATATCTCTGAAGATGTTGGTTGAACATGCTAATCCTATATTTAATATCAAGAATTTTATTTCTAATGAGAATAAAAAGAGAAATTTCTTCGTTCGTTGTTACCACAAGCTTATTGAATGTTGCTATTGGGTCAGCAAGACATGTACAACTCATCATCATCAAACCAATCAGGATCACTAAGCACTTCCTCAATAGCATATGTGGGTTGATCTGAGGATGGTTCCTTCCCCTTATCACCTTGTTTATCAAATAAGTGTAATTTGTAATTTTATTCCACCATCCTCATCTATAAAAATTCAAAGATTTGAATTTGATGAAATATTTTATATCAATAAAAATTCCAATTTAATTAATTAGCTCAATTTGTTTGGGCATCATTTGGCTGAGAACCATCATGAGGTGACTGGACAATGGGTTATAATATTTTTGTTAATTTAATTGACTTAGATTAGTTCTATATTAGGATGCCTATTTAGTAGTAATAAGTGATCAAATGGTATATTTCAATGAGAAGTTTATCTTTCATTGATTAAGATCTTTTCAAATGGATAGTTGATTTAATTATCACATGAGTTGAAACCATTATGTAATTGAAAGGGGCACATGAAGATGAACAATTTAATCACTAAAACTTAGAGGATTAAACCCTTAACTATGCATTTGGAAGGTTGATCGAGGCATCACAGCTAAGGGATTACTTTAGGGAGAATAGAAGAAAGGTATTATTCAAGGAAAGGAAGGCAATGACTCTTCTTTTAACAAGAATGGTAAAAGTATTGTAACACAATATTATGGACAGAAAATCCTAATATTGCACTATATTAATCCATTATTCCACAAACTCAGAATTGGAGTTACGATCAAATCCTTCACTAGGAAAATGTTCATAAGTATCTCATCCCCAAGTATAAAATGGGTGGTTGAATTAACAAATGTTAGTACATTAGAAAGAAGTTCAAAGCATGGTAGTTCTAATTATAAAGCTTATGGAAACTAGTGTTATAACCTATGAAATATTCTTTGGTTTTCCTAATAGTCATAATGGTTGTACATATTTCAAAATGAAATGTATACCAAGATGTTTAAAATCCACAAAGTTTATATGAGACAAAATATTGGAATGCTTCTTCTAGATTTTTCCCCTTATTCAGTTTACATGGGTTTTGGTTGAGTCTCTATAAACAATTTCTTGCATTATAATTTAATCATAACCTCAAAATATAGTTGGATGAAGAAATATCACAAATATATGATTCTTTAAAGTGTGTGATCATTCATTCATTCATTCGTACATCCACAAAATATTTTATCTCAATAAATTTTATGACAAAAAATACGTTTACATAATATGAAACAAAATCATTCTATTTTTTTGCAATGGAAAAATCACAACTTTTTATTAATGCATTCAAGCTCTTAGTCGAAAATGTGGTACTCAAAAAAACGGACTTTAAATAAACAAGTGCAGTCATTTTTTATCAGTTTTTTTATATATGTGTAGTTAGCAAGGATGTCTTGATCTTGTTCCCCTTCAATTTTTGTGGTCTCTATTGTAATATGCCTTGTTGTTGACCTATTCCTACGAAAATGTTGCTGCAAGTGGTGCCAAACATCAATTACAATAAGAAATAAATGTTAAATTCATATTTATAGTTATTAATACAAATGTTTTATTAATAAAAAGAGTAGTAGAGTGTTATTTACCTACTTCGGTAGTGGAGGGAAGCAGAATACTTTAAGATGTGACCATATGTTCCTCCTCTTCTCTGGCCACATCCTGTACATGTTCTATTGTAGAAACAAGGAAGATTAAAATTAATACACTATTTTCATTTAAATATTTTTAATTGTATTTCATACTACAATTTTTTTATAACACGTGAATGTGGAAATTATACAACATGCATGTATATCTTGGATTCACCCGATCTAACAATGTACTAAAGTTAAATACTGAATCGCTTCTACAAATATTTTGTGGAATTAAAAAGACAATCGCTAATCACATGAACATGAAGAAAGATCAATCACACACAACACAGATAATTTCCCCGGGAAAGCTTACAGCTAAAATCCCCACTATCTTCTATTGTATATTAAGCATGGATCATGAAACAATTACATACAAAACTCTTCTCACAAGAGCCCTCCAGTACTCAGCTAATTGTCCCACACTGTCATATGCAAATCTGACCAACACATAGCCAATTATTAGCCTCCAGACAGCTTGCCTTGCTTACGCAATTCATGAGGAATTCAATCCTTATTCACAAGGAATTACAGCCTTCCTACACTTCGCTAGTATCATGGGCACTCCAATGGTTGTTTGGTTTCATGTGTGCAACCCAATAATCCTACAACTGATAGTCAACTTCGCTTTCACCTAGAACTCAACTGAGTCTCCACTGGATCTGACATGCATGCAACTAATAATAGTAAATCCTCAGTTGCATGTGAGATCACAGATTGTGAATTAATTAATATTTAATTCATTGAATCTCTCACTAGTGAATCTTCAATTACAACTAGCACAACTGAGTTAAACTATTTACAACTTTCATTAACTAATACACCACTGCACTTCAAACTCTGTTACAACTAGAATTACTCTGCATGCCTCACCAACTACCTCTAACTCGAAATCCACTAGCTAAATGAATTTATCACTTTCATTTAACTGATTCAAATCCACATTGAGAATAAATTACAGTTTAATTTCCATCTTAATTAAGGGATAACCAAAATAGACATGCACCCAAAAATAGCATTGTGGGCCCCACCCTAGTTCGGGTGCTTAATGCAACCAGGTGCTTAATGCACTAGGCACTTAACACACTAGGTGTGGGTGTTGAATTTTCTTGTTGAATCTCAACAATCCTTGTCAACAAGAAAGGGATTATCCTTCACACCGATCATGTCTCTATGGTATTCGAATTTTCTCCTGGTGAGCACCTTCGTCAGAATATCTGCATCTTGATCTTCGGTGGGAATGTACTGAAGCAACATTATCCTTCTTTGCACACAATCTCTGAGATGATGGTATCAGATATCTATTTGCTTGGACCTATCATGAAAAACAGGATTGATCGAGAGTTTAATGAAACTCTGATTATCACAATGAATCATTGGCGTATCCATCTGAGAACCAAACAAACCAATCAAGGTATTTCTCATCAAGATAGCCTCACATGCAGCTTGACTCACTGCCATGTATTATTATTCCGCTGAACTGAGTGCCACGGATCATTGTTTCCTGTTGTACCAGGAAACTGTTGTCGATCCAATGCTAAGGATCCCTCATGATGTGCTCTTTATGTCTGATGGACTGCCAGCCCAATCTCCATCCATGAAGCCATGCATTTTCACTCCCTCTATCCGTCTGTACCATAGACCATACTCTGATGTGCCCCTCAGGTATCTCATGACATGCTTCCCCTCCTTCCAAATGAGCATGGTAGGCTTAACTATAGCTTGACTCAGCTGGTTAACCGTGTAGAAAATTTCTAGTCTCATGTTCACAAAATACATTAGCAAATGCACTAACTGACATTAGACAGTAGCATCCACTACCTCTCCAAAATAGCATCCTCTTTCCTCCAATTTCCTGGAAGAGGAGTATCCATGGGTTTGCAGCTCTCCATGTTAAATTTACCCAGTATCTCCTTTGCATATTTTCTTTAAGACACAAAAATTTCACCATCCCGCTGCCATATTTCCAATCCAAGGAAATAATGAAGGAGTCCCATGTCCTTCATTTTGAACTCCCTTGCAAGATCCTCCTTGCATGTGTATCAGCTGCTCATTGCCAGTCAAAATTAGATCATCAACATAAAGAACAATGATCAATAGATTACCCTCAACCACAATATGGTACAGGTTTGCATCTACTTCACTTTTGGTGAAGCCCAGTCCGGTGAAATAGATGTCTATCTGAGTGTACCAAGCATGGGGTTCTTGCTTCGGCCCATACAATGCTCTCTTGATTCTACACATATGTGACTCACTGTTGAAGATCTCGAAACCTTCAAGCTGATCTATGTACACCTCTTCCTTAATGATACCATTGAGAAGCGTAGTTTTCACATCCATCTGATGAATGCGCCAGCCCATCTGCGTTGAGAGTGAAAGGATGGATCTTATGGAAGAGTACCTTGCAACAGGTTCAAAAGTCTCATCATAATCTACCCCCTCGATCTGTGAGAATACCCGGGCCACAAATCTAGCCTTGTATTTATCCACACTCCCATCAACAACTTGCTTTACCTTGTAGATCCATCTCGATCCAACCATTGATTTGTCGATTGGTCTTGGGACTATCTCCCATGCACCGTTCTTGACAATGGAGTCATACTCCTCCACCATTGCATCAACCCAAGTTGGTTGTTGCACTGCTTCCTGAAAGGAAGATGGTTCAGTCATAATACATTTTCTCATAAGAGCCATGTATCCAGTAAATTGGTGAGGAGACTGTCTATTTCTGCGTTGTGAAGTAGGGGCTCCTACATTCTCTGCAAAATCAAGTATCAATATATGAGCTTCCATGGTGCGCCTTCTGCCATTTCTTATGGATGGCTCTGAATGAGTTTTTTCTTCCACTCTATGAACCTCCTCATGTGGTTGATCCACATCTTGAGACTCATCCTTGGGAACCAACAGTTCCTCCTCTGCATGCAAATCCATCTCCCTCTCAAGGGACAACCGCATGGCTTTCTCCTCATCAAATGTGATATCCCGTCGCACAACATTCATTCTGATGTTTTGAAAATACACACGATAATTATGGGGTGTTTCCGTGTACCCCACAAAAATCCCAACCTCAGTTGTTGGTTCCACTTCTTCCTAGTGTCCTTGGTCACATGCACATAAATAGATGAGCCAAAAATCTTAAAGTGTGAAACATCAGGTTTCTTACCAGTGAAATCCTCTTCAGGTGTACACATGCCAAGTACTCTATGAGAACAACATTTTTGCACATGTACCGTTGTATTGCATGCTTCCACCCATAGATGCATCGGTAGGCCCTGATCATGCGACATCGCTCATGTTGCACCAACAATAGTTTTTTTCTTCCTCTCCGTGACCCCATTCTGCTGTGGGTTATGAGGCGCTATGATTTCTCTTCAAATTCCTTCTTTGTTGTAGAAGTTCTTGAATTCGTTGGAGATGTATTCTCCACCATTATCACTTGTAAGAGCCTTCACTTGCTTCCCCAACTCTTTCTCCACCAATGCCTTAAACTCACATAACTTAGAGAATGTTTGATCTTTCTTCTGCATGAAGAAGATCCAGCACTTACGATAAATTAAATCAACAAATATTACATAGTACTATTGTTTTGTTGTTGAAGAAACCGAGAAAGGACCACACACGTCTGTGTGAACTCTCTCAAGGATCCGTGAAGCTCGTTTTTCCTTCTCTTGAAAGGTGGCCTTTACATATTTTCCCATAGTACATCCCTTGCATGAGTCTGACTTTGCAAGTGTA
Organism: Pinus albicaulis; assembly: GCA_034641835.2. Classification (NCBI taxonomy): domain Eukaryota; kingdom Viridiplantae; phylum Streptophyta; class Pinopsida; order Pinales; family Pinaceae; genus Pinus; species Pinus albicaulis. The sequence continues at coordinate 719,094,275 of CM076579.1, forward strand.
CCCCTAGTAAGACCAATAGAAATCTGTTGCATGACTTTCAAGGCTCCATGGTGAAGATGGCCCAATCACCTATGCCATATTTCGCCCTCATCCCGACTCACCACTTGATCTGTCTTGCCCATCATTGTTGCGCAACCATCTACCTCCAGCTTGTAGATATTCTTAACTTGAATCCCTATCCTCTTGGCTTGTCATGTTTTTTTATGTCGTAGGAAAGCTTTTCCATCACTAAAAACAACATCATAGCCTCTATCCTCCAACATTGCAACTGAGACCAAATTTTTCTTCAGACCTGGTACATGCATTACATATTTTAATTGAAATGGTTTACCTGAATCCCTCTGAAAGTTAATGGTACCAATCTTGGTAGCATTGTATTGTCCTTCATCGCCCATTTCAATATGCATCTAGAGATATTTATCCTCCAAGTCACTGAAAATTTCCTTATCTCCTGTCATGTGAAAGGAAGCGCCACTATCAAAATACCACACGATCCCAATTCACTGGACACCATGCATGTGATCAATGAGAATTCAAGATCAAATTGCGAGGCAAGGGCCTCACCAGCTGCAAATCCTCCAACCTTCTTGTTCTTCTTCCTTTGTGGACAGTTAGTAGAAAAATTTCCATACTCGTGACAGTGAAAACACTTCACCTTGGACATGTCCTGCTTCTTTCCATTCTTGGCCTCAAATTTAGAATGGAATTTATTCCCCCTCCCCTTCCTCGCCTTGGCAGCCAACGCACAATGCTCTTCATCCTCATTCTTAGATGAAGATCCATCTCTGGTGTTCTGTTTGAACTCCTCCTGCACCAAATCCGACCACAATCATTCCCAATATGGAAATTTTTCCCTTCCATTGATAGAGTCTTGATAACTGTGCCAGCTCTTGCGAAGTCTTAGGAGAGCCAAGCTCACCAAATCATCATCAGCAATTGTTATTCCAACACTCCCTAGTTCATCCCGACGTTGGAAAAACTTTGTTAGATATTTTGGAATGGTGTCACCCTTTTCGATCGTGATCTTCCTGAGTTTATCTTTGAGTGCCAATTTCCTATGGTCGATGTTGCTTTGGAATAGATCCATTAAATCCTTCCACGTTGCATATTCTATGGCTTTTCCATGGAGGCTTGAGACAATGTGGTCTCATACTCCCTTCAACAGTATCCTCCTCGCCTTTGCCACTTTATTTTTCCATGCATCAAGATTTGCAGCATCGAGTTTAGGAATATCTTTGTCAATGAATTCCTTCAACCCATTGTCTTCGAGTATTGCCTCCATCGTGTCCTTCAAATAAATGTAGTTCAATCTGCCCTCGAGTGCATACTCTAACCTCAAGTCATTGAAATCCATTTTGACCTTGAATCAGTTGTAGCACCAAGAAAGTCTTTCTGCAAATTTGAATTCTATCTAGTCACAAACTCAGCTCCTGCTTCACTTCTTCAATTTCATGTGCTCTAGTACCATGTAGAAATTATACAACATGCGTGTATATCTTGGATTCACCCGATTTAACAATGTATTAAAGTTAAATATTGAATCGCTTCTACAAATATTTTGCGGAATTAAAAACACAATTGCTAATCACATGAACATGAAGAAAGATCAATCATACACACCACAGATAATTTCCTGGGGAAATATTACAGCTAAAATCCCCATTATATTCTATTGTATATTAAGCATGGATCGTGAAACAATTACATACAAAAATCTTCTCACAAGAGCCCTCCATTACTCAGCTAATTGTCTCACACTGTCATATGAAAAACTGACCAACACATAGCCAATTCTCAGCCTCCAGACAACCTGCCTTTCTTATGCAGTTCATGAGGAATGCAATCCCTCTTCACAAGGAATTATAGCCTTCCTACACTATGCTAGTATCATGTGCACTCCAATGGGTGTTTGGTTTCATGTGTGCAACCCAATAATCCTATCACTAATAGTCAACTTCCCTTTCACCTAGAACTCAACTAGGTCTCCACTGGATCTGACATGCATGCAGCTAATAATACTAAGTCCTCGGTTGCATGTGAGATCACTAATTGTGAATTAATTAATATTTAATTCACTGAATCTCTCACTAGTGTATCTTTAGTTACAACTAGCACAACTAAGTTTAACTCGCTTAACTGAGTTAAACTATTTACAGCTTGCATTAACTAATGCACCATTGCACTTCGAACTCTGTCACAACTAGAATTACTCTGCATTATGTTATGCAGATTAATCCCTCTTGCGGACAAGAGCGATCTCCCTAGTATTCTACGAATATCTAGAAACAAACATCCATTTGTAAATCGTTTTCTCTAGATTGTTTTCAATTCATAATTATTATAAACAAAGAAAGAGGACATGCCCCTACCTTGAATCCAACATTCAGTGCAGTCTCTTATCCAGTTGCTCCAAAGAGGCTTCTTCAATAAGTAGAACCTGCAATCAAAGATAGACAAAAGAATTAAAATCACATGGAACATATAATATTTAAGAACAGTTAATCTAACTTAGTGATCAAGGAGTCTAATTATTGAATTATTCAAATAAGAACAAGAACAACTCAATGAGAAAAGGAGATCCATATGTATTATCTTGAATGAAAAGAGTAACTTTACAACCTGATGCCTTGATGTCATACAGTTTCTCCCGAGGTCCTGAACAATCATTCCTCCTTCAGTTTGACAAGCCTTCCTCTCTTTGAACCAGCATGGAGTTATGGACATAAGTGTGTGATAATTCTCATGCCAACAACAACTAGTATAGAGAGTATGCTCTCTTTGAGAATTTCTTCAGCAAATAACATGTATGTCTACCATATACCCTTGAGACTGAAAAATTATCTCAATTTATAGGGAAAATGGAGGTAGTTTTAGTTCCATGGAGAGGGGAATGGATTCCTCTCATGAAGGGATTTGAGCTCCATAGACCAATGGATAAGCTCCATGATTGGAGTGATAGAGCTCCATGAGTGGAGGGATAAAGATCGAACTGATCGTGCCTCTAGAAGCTTCCATTTGGGAGAATATTCGACCAGTTGGGCTTCTAGAACTTACTTTTTCCTTTATTTGACTTTTTACGGGAGTCCGCAGGTTTTATAAGTAGAACATGCGAGAGCTGCCACAGGCTATAGAACAAAAATCCGCGGACCCGCAGGAAAGGGCTAGGAAAAGTGCGAAGTTAGACTGTTAAGGGTTTTAATGAGCTTTTCTCCAATTCCAAGACTTGGTTTAGGAACATTAGGGTTTTTTACTTCTAAGGGAGAATAATATAGGTAGTGATGGACCTATATGGATAGTCAAATGTCATGGTGACAAAATAACATGGAACAGATTGCCCCTTCAAGTGCGAAGTCTGAGGTTGTTCTGAAGAGTGAAGTGCTTTATCATTCTGAGGATTGGATTGTGGAAACGCCAGTCGAAAACCTGTAAAAACATTCAATGCATATATATATATATATATATATATATATATATATATATATATATATATATATATATATATATATATATATATATATCATCACCGAGGTAAATTAGAGGTAAATATTATTCCCACACTTAGATCAAAACTAACTAAATGTTCTGGTACATAAATTATTTTAATCTTTACATCAATATTAGAAATAGCAAGGGCACAGCCATATGTCATAAGTAGTCTATTGTATCATGAATAATAAAGCTCCTCGCAGCCTAGATGGTGGAAACTAGATCCAGGGTCTTGATTTCCTCTTCCCGAACTAGTACGATTCTATCCATGCGATTGATTGTGTCGAAGTCGGACATGGTAGAAAACACTTGATTACTATTCAATGATGTGAATTATTAACAAGTGTGAGAGAAACCACCAATAATAAAAATGGCCCTCAAAGTATTCAGTACAATCCACGAAGTGTGAATGAATGATTTTCAGTCGAACACTTCACGGAATCATTCGATCAAAGGTCAATGATGCAACTTGTCGTTGAAGGCGAGAAACCTACCATTAGGGCATGCAGATCCCAAGGTACTGATAGGATTCTAGATAAAATTTCTAGATGATGAGTTGTCATCGATAGAAAGTGACCCGTCGCAGGAAAGCCCATGACACGAAACCATTAGATCAATTTTTGAAGAAATATTTTCAAGGACTGACTCAGGGATGGTCAACGCGAATGGAGACAAATGTTTGCAATGAATGGTTTATTTTAACTATCTCTTGAACACATAACGACATTGCACATGGTTTGGTAACATTTGAACTAAAGCTAATACCTAGAAACCGGCTGAAGACTTTCAATGTGGTTTGATTAACTATTGGAAAAAGTATTTTCCCAACCCAGATACAATTGTGACAAAAGTTTCGTGTTCAAAAGTGGTATACTTCTTTTAAAACAAGGGTGACAATTGGATTCCTTTTCTCATTTTCCCCCCATCATTATTGGCAAGTACCTCTTTATTTTTTACAAGCTTGAGGAGGATAACATTTGCTTGTTGTGTAAGCTCATCCTTTGGATGATTCCATCTTAGTATTAAAATTGAACCCTAAGAAGGAGTGGTTCGTTCCTGTTTGTAATCAACAGGTCCTTTACTGTTAAATTTTAACAAATCCAATATAGGAGAAACTCTGTGTTTTTCAGTTTTAGGGAGTCAGAAGAAAAACATAAGTAAACTCTGTGGTTGTACTTTTTTGTAAATTTAGTCTCTCAAGTCCGAAAAAAGATAAAATAATACAGGAGAGAAGTCTATTGACCATGATTAGTCAACGTATACATTTTTCGTAAATAGTCCATTTCAGTCCAGAAAAGGGGTAAACTTATACTGAAGGGACGACTGTTCATTTCCTTTAACGAGTTCGAATAGTCAAGAAATAGGAAATATTTTCATGTTTAGAGAGTCTAAAAAGGGCTTAAAAGAGAACTCCAAGGTTTTACTTTTTTGTAATATTCAAGAGCCCGAAAAAGTGATAAAAGTTTACTCAGTGTCAAAATAATTCTTTCTCCAAAAAACCTATATTCTGCACAAAAATTCAAAAGATTAAAAACACCTGTTCCAGAGAAGTAAAAATATTGAAAAATAGCCTTTTTAAGTGAAAAATAAATAAAATATAATATTTTATTCATTCAAAAACTATAAAAATGAGTTTAACAAAATCATTTCTACCTTTTATCTTCAGAGTAGTGAATTGAGAGCTTTTGGAAAAAATGTTCCAGAGCTAATATCAGGAGAATCGAGCATTCATTTCGTGATTCGTCAGAACCAGGTAATCCACTTCATATTACTCTTCATTTCTATATGTTTCAATTCTCTTTTTTGGCTTTAATTTCATTTTTTGAGAGGAATTTATGTTCAAAAATGCGCTCTCAGGGGCCCGTTGGTTATACACGCGCTACCTGCGGACCCTAATAATTTTTCAAAAGGAAAATTATCGAGCTACTGCATTTTTTATGTAGAGCCCGTGCGGACGTTCGCACTGTCTCCACACAAAAACTACGGGGGCATCGTGAGCGTTTTAAAATTTACAAATTCTCTTAAAAATGATTAAAAATTTTCACTCCAATGGTTTCTAACTTTCAAATGCATTTATTTGCAAGCTATTTCACCATGCTAGAGTGGAGAGAACGTGAGCATGAGGCTATAGATAATGCAGCCATGAATTATCCCACAACAATGCGTGTGTTAAAAAATTGTGGTTTATATAAGTTCTAGGCGATTCAAGGTATGAAAGCACAGGTAGAGTTGAAAACATGGTTAGTGAACACATGGGATATTCAAGATCAGTGCTTTATCATTGGTGACCATCAGCTTGAAATCAAGCTCGAGAATATCTATTTTCTCACTGAATTGCCCCCGCGAAGAGGAGAAAACATATCCTTGTTTGGGGCTAGACAAGGTGGCCTACCCATTGCTAGCTACAAACAACAATTTTGTAGTGATGAGGCAGATCCAAAGGATAATTTCATAGACATAAAATATATCTTGCGATTAGATCTCAAAATTATTGCATTCACAGTAACCAGGTTGTGTGGGAGTGTGGCTCTACATGTAGCCACTAAATCTCAAATGCAGACTATGATAGAGTATTTCAGAGGCACCATATTCAACTGGTGTGAAGGGGTATTAGCCAACATGAAAAGCCAACTAAGCAGAGAAAAGAATGAAAAGTTGAAAAACTTTGGTTATGGCACCATTTTGATTTCTTTTGCTTTGGAGAGAATCCCACTTCTTGCCCCTCAGCTTATTCCAATAGATCATGGGGAACCTCAGGAACCTCGGATGGTACGTTGGGTTGCATTAATGGCCCACCATGGTGGCGATGGAAGTTCAGTGGTTCGATTCACTCCAGTGTACTTTGTGTGGCTAAAGAACCAAGTCTTCACCATCGAATACTTCCCCTATGTAAGTATAGATTTCAGAGGTGATCCTAATATGTCCTTGCCTCCAGGGGCACAGAGGGACAAATCAGGTAAGAGAACTATTTTGATGTTTTTAATCTAATTTTTATTTGTTTTTTAATCGTCCAATACTGATAACAATATTTAAATACATATGTTGGTCCACGACAACCAGCTACACTCCACCGCTTTGATAGGCGGAAAGCAAAGCCTATAGCACCACCATAGGATCAGGCAGCAAAGATCCTAACTGATATGGAACACAACCTGGAGAGGTTAACCATAGATATTCCTGAGACAGGGACATATGACATTCCTCTCCCGCTTCAGACATATGTTATAGGTGCTCCAGGACAGTTTAGGAAATTCCTGCGCAAGGTGGCGCATGCCATGGTCTACTACCATGATCATCATCATGGATAGTGGATGATCATTGTGGATTGACATATTTTTTTTGTATCAATATCTATTATATCATAAGGTATTTCAAACTATGATCATAGACGATGTAATAATTTTTGAAAACAAACCTATCTATGATATTACTACTTTCTCTGAGTATCTTGTTCAACATGTATTGAATTTTGTTTTGGTTTACTATTTTAATGTTGCAAATGTCTATTTAGGACACGATTAGCTAATGCATCAACCAATGTGTTTAAATTTCTTGAAATTTGTTGATATTCGATGTAATCAAACTGTATTTCCAAGAGATGAACCTTCAAAATAATCTCAATAACACTAGATTTTTAATTTTGTATACTCTGTTTAAATGTAATACAATGAGTTCTGAATCTAACCTAATGATCAAACGTCGAATACCAAATGAAATTGAATCAGATAATAACTCAATGACTACGCTATATTCTGCAATATTGTTCGTTGTTTGACTAAGGCTTACCCCATGCATAGAAACTAAATCATCAGTGGGTGAATAGATAACCTAAGATGCAGAAGAGATATTCTGTGTAATACGACAGGCACCATTAGCAAAACCAATGTACGTTTGAAGGGATGTCGACATCTGCAATATCAAGAGTAATCAAGATAAGCAGTGATAGCAGTAGAAGCAAACTCAATCTAGACACACTTATCTAATCTAAAGCACACCATCTAAAAAAAAATAACTAATATACAAGTGAGATCTTCACACAAGAGTCAAGCATAATATCTCTTAACATAAAAACCATTTCTGGGCTTATCTAAAGAGACCCCGTCATAATCAGTCAATTCATAAGCCCCTTTGGCAAGCACTCACTTGAAAATGTATGGACCATGCCACATTGGTTCGAATTTCCCAGCACCTAGCTTATCGTTAGCTTGATCATATACTAAGACTAGGTCACCTTCTGAAAAAAAAAGAGGTGTAACACTTCGATCATACTGAGCTTTCATGCGTTTCTTATGAGCTTCGGCAGCTAATGCAGTGGTGCGCCGAGTCTCATCTAATTGTGCTAAGTACAAAAAGTGTTTTTCCTCTTCTGAGGTAGTTGGTAGTAACTCAATGGCTAATTGGAGTGACGGTATTTCGCATTCAATGGGTAACACAGCTTCTAAATCGTAAACCAGTCTAAAAGGAGTGAACCCTGTAGAGGTTTTTGATGAGGTTCAGTATGCCCATATTGCCAAAAAAAGCATGGTATGCCAATTATATTTGTGAGTTCCTATAATCCATTTAATTATGGTGGTTAAAAATTTATTGACGGCCTCAACCTGACCATTAACCTGTAGGTAATATGGAGTAGAGTTATCATGGCGCAGGCCAAGTTGATCGGAAAGTTCGGTCATCATTATATTTCGAAAATGACTCCCATGGTTTGTGATAGTAGCTTGGGGTACACCGAAACAAGAAATCACATGATTGAATACGAATGTAGCTGCAGTTTTGTCGTCTGCCGCAAATGTAGGCATCACCTCGGCCCATTTGGTAAAGTAATCTACAGCGAGAATAATATACCCATGCCCCCCGGCTGAGTGAGAGTTACATGTAATGAAATCAATGCCCTATTTCGCAAAAGGACCAACAACAATGATTGGGTGAAGAGGAGTTGGAGGTGCACGCATCTTTCGATCAAAAATTTGGCAATTGTGGCATTTTCGGACCGCAACAATACAATATTTGAATAATGGCGGCCAAAAATAACCAATGTGCAATATATTTTGGGTTGTGGCAAACCCAGACATATGACCACCACACACTCTAGAGTGGCAGTCATTCAAAAACTTTTCAGCCTCTTCGTGAGTTATACAATGTCGAAAAACAAAATCTGCACCACAACAATAAAGTGTGTCCCCAACAATATTGTATTACCGGTATTGATACCAAATTCTCCATCGATTTTAACATGAAAAATTTGGACGAAAGGTTTGGGTTTGAAGATATATTATTATATCTCCATACCATGGATCTAACGTACTGATAAGAAACAGAGATTCATCTGCGATGGGATTCTCTACCAGGGTTTCCATCTCAGTATTGAGAAAGTCACACATGAGTTCTACAAACACTAGTTATTTCTTCAATTTAGATTTATCGAATTCCAAATCAAACTCTTGTAGGATGACAATCCATTTATATTATTTTCCCCCGAGTAATTGTTTTGTCAAAATATACATCATCTGGTTGCAATTAGATATCACAGTTGTCTTACGTAACAGTATGTAGTGACGAAATCATTGGACAGTTTGAACTGCTGCCAAGGCCAATTTCTCCACATGCGAATATTTAATTTCGGTCAGATTCAGATTTTGACTTACATAATAGATCACATGCTCATTGTGAGATTCATCCTACTGAACTGGAACCATTCCAATGGTGGAATCAGAGGCTGCTAAGTATAAAAAATAGTCCTGGTTGTAATTGGGTGGATGCAATAATGGTGCATGGGTTAACATGTGTTTTAGAGCATCAAAATATCGATCATCAATCTCATCCCAAATAAAAGGAAAATTCAGTTTCAACAACTGGGTAAAACCTTTTGTTAACTCATCAGAGTTCGGGATAAATCTATGTATAAAGTTCGCTTTCCCTTGTAAATTTTGGAGTTGGTGAAGTGTGGAAGGAGGAGGTAAATTTATGATGGCCTCAAACTTCAAGGGGTCGACACGAATGCTAGCTTTAGAAATGACGAATCCCAGTAATCGTCTTGATTTCACACAAAAAACACATTTGTGGGGTTTCAAATGAATATTGTAATGCCTACATCTCATGAAAATAGCTCGTAAGTGAGTAGGATGATCGTCCCTCTGTAATAAGTGAGCAGGTAAATCATCCAGATAAGGTTGTACAATATGTTTGATATCATGAAAAGCGTAAGACATTTCCCTTTGAAAAGTTGCACCAGCATTCTTTAATCTGAAAGGTAATTTTCAATAAGAAAATGTTCCCCAAGGACATATAAACGTTTTTTTTGGTTGATCAGCAGGGATTATGTTGATTTGATTATATCTGGAAAATCCATCCATAAATGAGAACATTTCATTTATGGCACAACCATCAATAATTTTTTTGATATAGGGGGTAGGATAATTGTCTTTTGGACATGCTTTATTAATATCCCTATAATTGACACATACTCGTATAGTCCCTTGTTTTTTTGGTAACGGGAACTATATTAGATACTCAATATTTCAATGGGATTGGATAAATAAATCTTGCTAGCGTTATCTTTTCAACTTCAGCTTTAATAGCAGTAGCTTTTCGTGGATGTATTGGACGTAATATTTATCTAATAGGCTTGGCATCCGAGTATGTCTTTATTTCATGAATGACAATATTTGGATCGATTCCTAGCATCTCTTCGTAAGACCAGACAAATATGTCTCAGAATTCTTGAAATAGGGCTTTATATGTATTAATCTCTTCAATCATACAAGAAGCACCTATATGAATGTTTTCAACAATTCCAGGTTTAACTAATATGTCGATAGGAACAATTGTAAAAATGTTTCCAAAATTAATCTCAAAATCTGAATTTGTAATCGATATGGGATTTTGTGGTTCCTTGACATAATCAATCGTAAAAATAGACGAAAAATAATTTTAAAACCTATCAAGTTCAGGTAAAAACAAATATCTATGATGTAGATCATCCGAGGGTAATTCATCCACAGACAAAAATTCTTGAATACTTTCATCAGTGTGAAACACTTGTTGAAAAGGATCAGAAAATGATGTCAAGGTTGAGCTTGATAGTGAAGAAGATTCTTCGATGATCACATTCATTAGATCAGGATTAGTTGAAAGTGTCTCAGAAAACAACTGTACTGCCACATATGCCATCTCAAAAGGACTCAAAGGCATCTCGCCATTGAAAGAATCCATTTCTGACTCTGAAGGCACTACCCAAGTGTCATCGAATGGTATAATTCTTGATGGAATCATATTAATGTTGGCAATGGTACGTGGTACGTTGGGTGGAGGCATAGATAAAGTTCCCATCAAATCGAATTCCTTTACTAAACCTACACCAACATCTTCATATGGGATAGTCGATTTTCCAACATGTTGGATATTGTCTATAGAAGCAGGTCTGATGAATAATATGACAACTGATCGATTTTCACAATCTTCCCTTTATGAGAAAAAATGATTAACCGAAAAACAATGAAATGATAGCAGTCATGGCATAAGACCAACTACGACCCAAAATAAGGTTGTAATCCAGTGGGGCATCAACAACTTCCACATCTAGATTAACAGTTTTTCCTTCTACTTTTATAGGTAGATCCTGGAGTATTCCAAACGGATGGAATCCTCTTCCATCAAAGGCTTTAAGGATTTTTGGAGATTGGTTGAGTGTCGGAGAACCAATATTTTTCCAAATATTTAACGACATTATGCACTTGGATGCCCCCTCATCAATTACAGTACGAAAAACTCGTATGTTTTTTACTAATACTGGAATATGAAAATCCATCTGATGAGGGAGTGTAGGTGTAAAGTTTTCTAGATTGAAGACTATGAGGTTAGAATCCTGAGGATCGATAGCTCCAATAGATGATCAAAGTAATTTCCTTTGTGCTGGACATGATTGTAGCACTTCTAAGGCCGACATTGCTAAAGGGGATATCGCCAAGTCTTCAACAATGTTGTAGTTCTGAGCAGCTCTCACATGTGGATTGAAAGCTGATTTTCTAAGTACACCTCTAGCGGGCGGTTTAATCACTAGATCAGGATTAGGTTTCTCGATATGAAGTGGATCAGAAACTGAAGGAGATACAGTTGGTGTTGAATCATAATTTTCTATCTCTTTACCAGTTACAGGATTTTTACTTCCATAGTCTTGCGATCACGTCGCAACCATAACCTCAGACATCATTAAAATATATGCCGATGAATTTGAAGAAGATCCTATCATTTTTCTATCTTGAGTGGGAAAAAGATCCTTCAATACAATAGGTGTGGGTGAACCTCTAACAAATTTAGAGACCTCGAACCGATGCGAGCATTCTTTGGTAAAGTGATCCTCATCACAAATAAGACAAGGATAACGAGGTTTCCGCTTATCATCAGATGGTTCATTCTTTTCGATTTTCTCTTTAGGATATGAAGTTTGTTTGTTCTTATTCTTTCCTTTCTTCTTATTACCATTTTTGGATTTAGTTGTAGATGAATCTACAACATGAATGTCGGCAGAAGTTTCAAGGGAAGAATCTCCTTTCGGTGTATCTGGTAAATTTATGATAGGAGAAGTAGTTTTTGAGGACTTCTTCTTACTCTTATTAGCGCTAACTAAACCAATTACACCGTATGCAGCATGATACCCTGAAGGAGTTGCAGTTATTTGACCAGGACGTGGTAATTTTTTCATATAAAGTACCAGACTGTGTATATACAAGGTCTACGTACTGAGCTTGAGCAATGACCTATTATTTCGTAACAACCCCTCCCTTAGCCACATCTTCAGTGATCTTTGGAAGCAATGATTTAATAAACCATTCTGCCAAAATTTTATCTGGAATAAAAACTTTCACTAAACGTCTTCTACATCTCCATTCATGTATGTGATCTGATATGTACGTAGACGTAGATTGTTTTAATGAAGTCAAGAGTTCTGTGCCATTGTCGTATCTGACTGGCAACTAAAAGTGTGTTAAGAAAGTCGTTTTTAACGTGTTGAAATTTTTGAATGAGCCACGTGGTAGTTCAATATACCATTTTGTAGCTAAACCTATCAGTGTTCTCTGAAATAGTCTTAATTGAATGGAATCATCAATCAAAGAGTTGGATGCACACCATAGGTGGTAAGTCATAACATGGTTTGAGGGGTCCTTTCCTGATTTACCTTCGAACTTAGGAATATCACTGGGCAACTTATTTCGCATTGGCAACCAATACAAAAGATAATAAATCGGATCATTTGTTAGGTGTGAAAAATCAGGTAAATCCAAAGTTGTTGGCAACCGACAGTTAGGGTCCTGCTGAGCAAATTGATAACCTTGTGGAACTATACCAGTACTAGGAGGAGGATATCCAGGATATCTTGGAATAGCCTATGCATTTGGGATTGGAATGCCTTCCAGATAACCAGGATTGGTTGGACCATATTGAGGTTGAGCTGGTATCTAATATGTGCAACCAGGGTACGGTTGATGTTGTTATACTGGATTTTGTGCTACAGGTCCATATTGATACTTCCCTTGATACAGTTGATAAACAAACTAAGTTTGGTTTGTTACAATTATACTTGTACCAGATTGTCCCGCAGGCATCTGAACAGCAGTTTGAACTGTGGGTCCAGGTTGTTGTGTAGTGACTACATGGATTTGTTCTGATACTTGAGGGGCTTTAGAAATAGGGGCTGCAGAAATTCCAGGGATAGGTGTGGTAGGTTGAATAGAAGTTGGTGCAGCATTTTGAGGTGGAGTTCTAGGTGTACTCGGACCAGGCTGCTGAATTGTACTAGGTGCAGATACTTGTGGTATAACTTGAAGCGTAGGTTGGATAGGTTGTTGGATTTGACTCTAACCAATTGGATGACCAAGTTGATTATAAGGTACTTGCATGTTAGGTTGCAAATTCTGTTGATTTTGTGTTGGATTCCACATAATGTTTACTCCATAATATGGAGCTCCCATTGAAGGTTGTGCTGCATAAGACGGACCATAACCAGGTTGATAATTTGGAACGTATGTTTGATAGTTGGCTGGATAATTCTCACTAAAATATTGACCTCCCTGAAACAATTGTTGTTCCGGGTAGAACTTGGCCCTATAGGAGGTTGTTGTCCTTGGAAATACGGTTGCCCTGGAATAGGGTACTATCCTTGAAGAGGTTGCAGACCCTGAATTGAATACTGCCTTTGAGGTATGTACTTCCCTTGAGGTTTCCCCCCAGCAGGTAAACTACTACCTTGAGGATGCCCCCCAGGCACTAAGTTACTACTTTGTGGGTCAGGGTTAGGAATGTTTCCAGACATCATGTAAACTTGTTCCAATTTCAAATTTTTGGTATGTGATTCTTGGACCAGGTGATGGTATAATTTTTTTGGGAGAAGGAGTTGCCCCTAAGAAATTACTAGAAAGCGACTGGTTTTAATATCCCATAATGGGAATCACACAGCAAGCCTGATGAAATAACGCACTCTTGAGAATTCAGTGCACTAAAATGAGTTTGTAGCTCCTAGATCCCTTAGATCAGCTCATCTAAGATCTAAATCCAAAAGGAGAGCAAAAACAAATAAAACTAGGTGGGTTAAACAGATCTCCCACAACCTAGTCTAGCTGAAAAACACCCAAAGAGAGGGGTTGCAGCTATATGCAAGGACTACTTCAGTAATAACGCAGTTTATCCATTTACAAGTATGATACCAACATGGAGGTTCATATTTCAGCTATACATCAGCAAATTAGATCTACAATGCAGCTTATACAGTGTATAACAAAAATAGAAGGAATGTACGAGACAAAAGCCTCAAAATGAGCTGCTACAACAACATGAAATGGTAGAATAAGCTTGAAAGCATTATTTTCATTGTTGAAGAATGCAGTATATTACAACTTTGATCTAGAGCAGATATGTACACAAAATGATAGATCTATTTCAGATCTGTATACAATACAGGCTCCTTTATAAACTCCCCTTGGGGATCTCAGCAAAACATGAACAACAGTGAGTATATCGGAGATCTAAGTCACAGATCTGCAGAAGTATTCAGAAAATTTTGAATCATAACATATGCAGTAGATCATATCTGAACCAACATGGATTGTTTAGCCAATCCACAAATCACCACAGTGAAAGGAAGAATCCAATCACTAGAGATCTCTCATCTAAAATGATGCCAAGTCTCCCTGCAACTCTGCTCTTGCAAATAACGCAGTCATGGAAGAGGGACTACATTGTAGGCTCTAAGAATGCTTTGGCCTGTTGCCAATGTGTGGATCTAAAGCACAAAGGGTCTAGAACAGACTTATCAAAGGGATATATTACTTTCCCAGTGAGGAGTGTTAGAACTGCATAGATCTGAAGAGATCTATTCTCCACTTGTTGCAGCTCACATGGACAACCCAATCCTAAATAGGACTGCGCTATAGATGCAATATGTGGCTTGGAAAAATGCCAGATAGAGGACTAGACAAACAAGACTCCTCCAAGAGTTACTCAAGGAAGGAGGTGGGAATCCTAAACGGGAAAACCCAAAGAGGGGTGTCTAAACAGACAATACCTTTAGAAAATAATATCATCAACAACCCTTTTCCTATTGTCCTCCTCCTTATTTTATAAGATGAAAGCCTTTTCAAACCCTAAACCACCTCAATGAGTTAGCTCCTTTCACATGTGGAGCCTCCATCTAAAATTGTGTTGTGTATCCATGAGGTTCATTGCACCTAGACTACGTTGTTGATTTGGTCAAGGTTGACCCAGACTCATGATTTAAACCCATTCACACCTGCAAGAGTTTATTTACATGGCCCAGATATGTCTCTGTTTACATAAGCATTGATTTATTCATTGTTTTTAGGAGTTTTACATGTCCTCATTTATTCATTTATTCAAGAAACAAAAAATAAAACAAAGATGCATATTCCTCTTAGCTGAGGCTAAGTAGGAATATTACAGTCCTCCCCTCCAAAATTTTGCTTGTCCTCAAGCAACTGATAGGGTGAGTGTTGCAATGCCTCTCCTCCATTGGTGACATCATCAAAGATCAAGCTCTCATCATAAGCTAGAAGCTCACCAATCCAAACCTCCATGAATTGTCCCTCCAAATTCAATATGAGATCTACAAAATCCATCCCACAAGGAAACAATATCTCATATGAAACAACCATGGGTTTCCTAATGTTCCCTCTAAAATATATGACATTAAACACATGGAGAATTTTCAGCCCATATACCTCCCATCCTCCCTCCATAGATCCCCATAAAAATTACAAGCATGTCATCAATGTATGGGAGCAAAATAATGTGCAAACAAACAGAAATGTGCACATATGGGGGTGGTTCATAGTCCCACATGTGGAACCAGCATAATGCATCTCCTGCCTGCATCAACCCACGATGTGGTAAGTGGTTTTCCCACCACTTACTTGCATCCCATGCCATCTCACTATAGCTGAATGTGTGAGATATGTTTGGTTCCTTAGGAAAGAACCCATCATGAAACAAGATCTCCCTTTTTCCACCAAGGGAGTGGCCAAGTGCAGCAATTGTTGTGGCCCCATATTTGCCATGAGATTGACAAGATATAACACTCCTCCTTGGATTCATGGCTTGCATAAACATGGTGAAAGAATGCATACAATCAGAAAAATAAACTTGTTTTACATGAACATATCCTTCACCAATAGTCCTCCTCATAAAATTGGAGTGGTGCAAAGATCTATCTTCTCCCTCAAGAGGGGAAAGAGAAGGCTGAATTAACTCTCCAACAGAGTTATGTTGCTGCCCCATCTCCACAAATTTCATGCATCTTTTACAATGTTGATATAGTTCTCCTTGAAAGCCCTCCCAATAGTAGCTCCTCAATATGATGTTGTTGAGCTTCATGGAATATTCATGGCTGAAATAGAACTCCTCATGGGCCCATTGTAGTAACTTCTCCTTGATATTGGAGGCTTCAGATAAGAATATCCTACCATGATTATAAATGACCCCATCTTGGATTGAGTAATCCTCCTCATGTAGCAAGTCATCAAGAATCATGCATGTATGAATATCCTTGGAATATTCCACCAATAGTTGGGACTTCCAATATGGATCTAGTTTTCCCAACAATAACAATGTTGGTAATGTGTCAACTGAAGTGGCTGCCATGTTGTTGCTCTTCTCCTTGACATCCTCCATTTCCAAGGTGTATGTTGGAAGGCCATGCCTCCCATTCTTCTCCTCCTTGACATCTCCCGTGCCAAAGGTATGAGATGGAAGGTTGCTATTCCTCTCTTGCTTCTTTGTAGTGTCAACCTTCATTCTTGCAGCATATTTCCTCAGCACAATATGAGATGAGAGAATGGATAGTGATGTCAAGGGGAAAATTCTTTCCCTCTCTTTGTACCTTTCCCATACTCTCAGCGCTGAAGCATGGTCTCCTAATGCTCCCTTCCTTCTTGGATCTATGGAAGTAGCATCAATGCATGAAACATTTTCCATCAAATCCGAATCAAGTGGTCTCCCAGGGGGTATACCACAAGATAAAGATTTCTCATGGCTCATTCCCATGTGAACAACAGATGGGAACATAATATTACTACTTCCACTGCGCAAATCCATCTCTAGTTTTTGTGTGGAAGTCTCATGGTAGGGAGAAGTTGGAGCAACTCCCCCATATTCTTCTTCATTAACCACCTTTTGCAAGATCTCATAGTTTAAGGTGCTCCCTCTAGATGCAGTTAACTCATGAACACCCAGCATCTCCTTGGTGTCAAGAGTCTTGATCACAAAGGACTGATCCATCATAGTGTGTGTTCCAAAATTTGGATGTAGTGTTGGAACACATTTCCTCCAATGTTTTGTCTCTTTGTCTACCATCATAGACACATGCTGCTCATCCTCTCCATGTATAGGATCCTTGGGGCCTCCTTGCAAAGATACAAGGGCCCTCTTAGTGGAAGCAATAGCTTCAACTCCATATTTCAATAAAAATAGATTTCCTCCTGTTGTCACAGCGCTAGAGGAACCTTTCAGTTCTACTTCTTTCTTCTCCTCATCAATGGGGTATGCCACATCAATAAGAGATCCTTTTCCTTGATCTCTCCTTGAGGAAAGGACACTCATTTATTCTTTTTGAGAAGAATGATCTTGCTGAAGTAAGGCCTTTGCCCTTGGCAAATCATGTAGCAGATCTTTAACCCTTCCAGCAATGTTCTAAAATGGAGTTATCTTCATGGGTCTTATTTCTTCTTTGAGTTGACCAAACTCTGGGAAGCCTAGATGCTCTTTGAATATGTTAGACTGAGATTCATATTCTCGGAGGTAGTCACCAAGAGTCTCCTCCTCTGGTATCTCTCCATCTTCTTCTCCTCTTGCAAGGAATGCAGGCATGTTACAACGTTGTATATTAGATTGTGTGGTTGAATGCTCACACACATCAAATGAAGCAGTGGGGCTTCCTTTCTGTGCAAACCTCTTCAAGAGATCTACTGGTCTTTCATTCCTCACTTCCCTGATTTCTTCCTTCAGCTCATGCAAATCTTGAGAAAGAACGTTAGAGAACTCTACTCCTTTTATTCTTCCATACAAAGGGGTTTCAACCTTGCTTGCTTTGTCTTTGGTGTAATCATTTTTATTATGTATTCTTCTATGATACCTCTACTCTCTTTCAGTGAGAGGCTCTCTTTCTTCTGAAGACATATTGGCTCCAAGAATGCACAGGCTATGCCAAGAAAGATGCTCTGATACCACTGTAATATCCCAGAATGGGAATCACACAGCAAGCCTGCTGAAATAACGCGCTCCTAAGAATTCAGTGCAATAAAATGAGTTTTCAACTCCTGGATCCCTTAGATCAGCTCATCTAAGATCTAAATCCAAAAGGAGAGCAAAAAAAAATCAAACTAGGTGGGTTAAACAGATCTCCCACAACCTAGTCTAGGTGAAAAACACCCAAAGAGAGGGGTTGCAGCTATATGCAAGGACTGCTTCAGGAATAACACAGTTTATCCATTTACAAGTATGAGACCAACATGGAGGTTCATCTTCCAGCTATACATTAGCAAATTAGATCTACAATGCGGCTTATACAGTGTATAACAAAAATAGAAAGAATGTATGAGACAAAAGCCTCAAAATGAGTTGCTACAACAACATGAAATGGAAGAATAAGCTTGACAGCGTTATTTTCATTGTTGAAGCATGCAGTAGATTAAAACTCTAATATAGAGCAGATCTGTACACAAAATTATAGATTGATTTCAGATCTGTATACAAGATATGCTCCTTTATACACTCCCCTTGGGGATCTCAACAAGACATGAACAATAGTGAGTAGATATGAGATCTAAGTCACAGATCTGTAGAAGTATTCAGAAAATTATGAATCATAACATATGCAGCAAATCAGATCTGAACCAACATGGATTGGTTGGCCAATCCACGGATCACCACAGTGAAAGGAAGAATCCAATCACTAGAGATCTCTCATCTAAAATGATGCCAAGTCTCCCTGCAACTTTGCTCTTGCAAATAACACAGTCATGGAAGAGGGACTGCGTTGTAGGCTCTGAGAATGCTTTGGCCTACTGCCAATGTGTGGATCTGAAGCTCAAAGAGTCTAGAACAGACTTATCAAAGGGATAGATGACTTTCCCAGTGAGAAGGAGTGCTAGAACTGCATAGATCTGAAGAGATCTATTCTCCACTTGCTGCAGCTCACATGGACAACCTAATCCTAAACAGGACTATGCTGTAGATGCAAGATGTGACTTGGCCAAATGCCAGATAGTGGACTAGATAAACAAGACTCCTCCAAGAGTTACTCAAGGAAGGAGGTGGGAATCCTAAACAGGAAAACCCAAAGAGGGGTGTCTAAACAAATAATACCTTCAGGAAATAATATCATCAACAACCCTTTTCCTGTTGTCCTCCTCCTTCTTTTATAAGATGAAAGCCTTGTCAAACCCTAAACCACCTCAATGAGTTAGCGCTTTTCACATGTGAAGCCTCCATCTAAAACTGCGTTGTGTATCCATGAGGTTCATTCATTGCACCTAGACTGCGTTGTTGATTTGAACATTGTTACCGATGAAATAGGAAACCTGACCTCAAAACGAGAACTCTAACCCAAAAAGACTCAAAAAACATGAAAAAACACCCAAAAAACAAAAAAGTGTATTCCAGAACGCACTTGGTTTTTTTTTAAGGTCAAATTTCAACATTTTATAAAATTATGCTAAAAACAAAATTGTCTCTTCAAAGAAGGATTGAAAAAACACCCTCAAAACAAAACCACTTGACGCTGGAATAACAAAAAAAAAAATTGTGTCATATTTTTGACATTTTTAAAAATAGAAATAACATTTTTTAATTTTTAAAATTCAAACATTAAAAAAAACCTAAAATTTAAGAAAAAAAATAAATTTAAACAATAAAAACATTTTAAAGCTTAAAATTTAAAAATATATAGGAATAAAAAAATAAAAATAAAAACAAAATAAAAATTTTAATTCAAACATTAAAAAAAAACCTAAAATTTAAGGTAAAAAATAAAAAATAAATTAAAGATTAAAATTTCAAAATATATAGAAAAAAAAAAAAAAAAAAATAAATATATATATATATATATATATATATATATATATATATATATATATATATATATATAATTTAAAAGAAAAGAAAAGAAAGAAAGAAAGAAGAAGAAGAAGGAGGAGGAAAGAAATTATAAAAAATAAAATAATAAAATATAGAAATTAAATTTAAAAAAAAGAAAAAGAAAATGTTTATTAAATTAGAAAAAAATAATTAAAAATTAAAAAAATAATTAATTAATTAATTAATTAAAATAAAAAATTAAATTTAAAGAAATATGTTAAATTTTAATAAATTAAAATTTAAGAAAAAAACAAAAACAAAAACAAATAAACAAACCAAAAAAACAAAAACAAACAAACAAACATTATTGAAATTATAAGTAAAAAAATGAAAAATTAATTAAAATTAAAAAATGAAAAATAAAATACAATAAAAATATTAAATTTAAAAAATTATATATTAAAAAAACAAATAGATTTTAAAAAATAAATTAAATTTAAATTATAGAAAAATAATATATATATATATATATATATATATATATATATATATATATATATGAACTTAAATTAAAAATATATATATTAGATTTTATTAAATTTAAAAGAAAAATGTTAATATTAAAATAACAAATTAAATTTAAAAAAAAACAAATATTAAATTTTAATAAATAAATCAATAAACAAATAAATTTTAAATAGAAAGAGAAAAAAAATAAACAAATAAATTTTAAATAGAAAGAGAAAAAAAAAACATTGTTAAAATAAAAAGTTAAAAAACTTTAAAAATCAATTAAAATTGAAAAATTGAAAAAAATAAATTAAATTAAATATATTAAATAAAAAATAAAAACAAAACAAATTAATTTGAAAATATTAAGTTTAATTAAAAAAGAAAAATATATAATTTTAAATACAGAATTTTAATTGAAATATATATATATATATATATATATATATATATATATATATATATATATATATATATATAATAATGTAATTAAAAAAATAATAATAATAAAATAAAAAATTTAAAAAAAAAATATTAAATTCAAATAAATTTAAAAAAAAAAACAAACAAACAAAACAAAAACAAAATTTACTAAATTTTTAAAAATTAAATGAAAAAACTAAACATAAAATTTAATAATTAAAAAAAATATATATGGAAAATTTTTAAAAAAAAATCAATTAAATAAAAAAAAAAAATACAAATTTAATAAAAAAAAAATTAACAAAATTTAGAAAAAAAAAATTAAAAACAAAAAAAATAGATAAAATTTAAAAAAAAAATTAAACAAATTAAATTTCAAATATAAAAATTAAATTAAAAATAAATAAATATATTTTTTGAATTTAAAAAAAAAAAAAAAATATATATATATATATATATATATATATATATATATATATATATATATTAAAAAAAAAACATCGTGGTGGCGCCGCCATCGGCCTCCCAAGTATGGAGGCTGCCAGCAGGGAGGCCGATTCCGGGAATCGCCCTCCCGCCCTGGGAGGGCGATACCCGGAATCGGCCTCCCGCCGCGGCAGGGCGATTCCCGAAATCGGCCTTTTTTTTTTTTTAATTTGATTTTTTTTTTAAATTCAAAAAATTTAAATTGTTTGTTTTTTAATTCAAATTTTTTATTTTAAATTTAAATTGTTTTAATTTTTTTTTTTTTTTTTTTTGTTTTTAAATTTAATATTTTAGATTAATTATTTTTTAAAATTTTAAAAATATTTATTAAATTTAATAAATTTTAATTTATTTTTATTTTTTTTAATCTTTTAGTTTATTTAGTTTTTCATTTTTAAAATTTATAAATTATTTCATCTATTAAAAAAAAAAAAAAAAAAAAGTAAATTTATGGATATTTGGTTTTTAATTATTTGCACGTGGTTTTTTTCATTTTTTTTGTTTTTTAATGATAATATTTTTTTATTTTAATTCTTTTATTTTAATTTTCTTTTTCAATTTAAAAAAAAAAAAAAAAAAATTAATTTGCTTTTTTTTTGTTAATTTTAAAATTTGTATTTTTTGTTTTCTTATTATTATTATTATTTTAATTTTAATTTTTAATTTTAATTTTTTCTTTTTTGTATTTTATTTTTTTTATCTAAATTTTAATCTTGTAATTTAAATCATTTTTAAATTTTCTATTTTTATTTTTATTTTTAATTATATGGTTTTTTTAATAACTTAGAAAAAAATGTTTTTGATGTTTTTTTTTTTTTTTTTTTGGGTTTAATTTTTGTTTTTTTTCTGAAAATTATGTGTTTTTTTTTTCAAATTTTGTCATTTCTTTTGATATAATTTTCGAATATTTTTATTTTTTTATTTTTTTTTATTTAAATTTTTTATTTTT
Source organism: Pinus albicaulis (assembly GCA_034641835.2). Classification (NCBI taxonomy): domain Eukaryota; kingdom Viridiplantae; phylum Streptophyta; class Pinopsida; order Pinales; family Pinaceae; genus Pinus; species Pinus albicaulis. The sequence goes on from CM076579.1 coordinate 719,116,707, forward strand.
ACGAGTTAATTTTGTTTTTTTTTACATTTTTATTGTTTTTTTTATTGTTTATATATATATATATTTTTTATCTAAGTTTTGTGTTTTATTACCAACATGAAAATCACCACTCTAAGAAAAAAAGGTTGATGTTGCATCAATACATTTCAAAATTAGCATGAAAATCACCGCTCTAAAAAAAAAAAAGTTGATGCTGCATCAATATGTTTCAAAATTAGCATGAAAATCACTAACATTTTAAAACAAATATTCATACTTCATAAATAAAAATATTAGAGTGTTGAAAATGTGCTCCAAAAAAAAAAGGTGATTCTGCATCACCACTTTTCAAAATCGGGTGCTTTTTATGCTACCAAAAAAAAGTAGGTAACAGTGCGGTTACCTATTTCATCGGTAACACTGTTTTTGGTCAAGGTTGACCCAATCTCATGATTTAAACCCATTCACACCTGCAAGAGTTTATTTGCATGGCCCATATATGTCTCTGTTTACATAGGCATTGATTTATTCATTGTTTTCAGGAGTTTTACATGTCCTCCTTTATTCATTTATTCATGAAACAGAAAATAAAACAAAAATGCATATTCCTCTTAGCTGAGGCTAAGTAGGAATATTACACTGGTATCCCATAGGAACAGACGGACCACCATAAAAATATGATTCTGGTGATGCAGAAAACATGGATGACTCACTAGACATGTTTAATGAAGGTCTGTAATTACCTCTTGGTATGGCATAAAAAGGAATTCCGGGTGGCGAATAGTTTAGACCAGAATTGTGTAGAAAGTCTGTTAACTGAGAATACCAAGGATCTTGTTTGAAAGGTCTATAGTAAACCGATTCACTTGGCCTAAGATCTAAAGATTCCTGATGTGAAGGAAGAACAGCTTCTTCTTCTGTGTCAATAATTTCTTCAATGCTAATGAGGCCAGGAGGAAGGTTCTCAGTGATGCGAAACTTCACTCGAGGTGAATCAGGACGACCAGGGGTTGGAGTGATGAACTCTGAAGCAGGCTCAAACGTAGCAGGTTTAGTTTCTGGTTCAGAAATGTCAGGCTCAGTAGCTCATAATTCACTAGTTGTGGAAGCAAGTTCAACTAGTTCATAAATTGTAAGTTTTCTTTGAGAACTTTTTGCTATTTGAGGTTTATCTACTTCGTAATCAGGATGTATAATTACCGATTTTTCCTCGTGTTCAGTTGATCCAGTGCCTAATGGTTGTGCTTTCTCATATTTAATCTTTCTAACTGGCTTGGTGTGTACTCAGGGGGTTTCCCCTTCATTCTACGTGATTGTCTAGGTAATTCAACCATGATTAAAAGTTTTAGCACACAAAATCAAATAAAATTTCAACAAAGTATCCTAAAATCTCTAAGGAAACAATCAAATTGATCACATGCCTACAAGATGTAAGAGAGAAATCCACACACAAATAGTAGATTCCCACTCTAAAAACACTGGTTGGTGAAATCCAACGTCGTAGAATTCTAATGTGGAAATGGTGGTTGGAACAGTTACCCCAACAACCTACTTAATGAAACATTCTAGTGCAAGTCTCTCCACTTATTCCATCTCAAAGTGAAGAGTACCCTCCAGAAATTCCAAGTGAGTCTAGTCGACGTCTGCTCCAGGTACAATGGGACCTTCCCTCCACCATCACCTTGGGAAAAAATCCTAAATTTTATAGCCACTAAGGTCACCAACAGGAACAAATGTACTTGGGGAAATAGTTTACGATCTGATATACACGCAAGGGCAGAGTAACTAGCTCAATCCCCTTGAAGGCTCCTTGATATAATCCAAGGCTTACCAACAAGTGACCTCAGGTTCCTCGATAATGGTCTATCTGAGGTTTACCATTTTTAATACGTGCACATCTGCTATCTTTCCCAATGAGATAGGTACGATTACCTCATTGGTTTGAATATGATCTCGTGCTTGACTCTTTTAAGAAGAGCTTCCCAGAGCACAAATACTACAATTATATTTTTCCTACCGCAAGATTGCTACTTGTTTGTTTGAATTATCTTGGAATTTTAATTACAACTTATTCCAAGACACTAGCCTAAGCTATGTTGGTGGAAAAGAGCCCTAGAAAATGTAAAATATCTAGATTGATTGTATTAAAGCGTTGTTTTTAATTTGGTTGTTGCTTAAGACAGAAGGTATGGAAGTGAAACTTCAATGATGTTTTATGACCCGACTCAAAAATACGCTAAATGCATCTAAATGAAAAGTGAAACTCTTTTCTTTCCAATGAATCTTATTTAAGGGAAAGATTGAGAGATTTAACAATTTTTCAAAGCATCAATTCTTTCATTCATAAACAAAATCTTTGAAAAGAAGATGATTTCTTTGAGAACTCAATTTCACAAAAATGATCAATTACTTGTTCAAAATGAAATCCCTTCATCAATCAGATCAGAAACTACAAATCATTAAACAAACTATTTCCAAAAAGAAAACAATATCTAAAACCCTAAAAACATAAATTTCAAAATGTAATATCCCTTTTTGGGGATTCTCAATATTCTATGTTAGAGATAAACTACAGAGGCATTTACTGGTTATGTAACCTCTGAAAAGAAGGTGAGAACCAGAGGCTACCTGGCCAACTTTATACTCTACCTATAGAACTTGAAATAATCCCAATTCAGGAATCTCAACAAGGCCTTCAATGGAAACGCTGTATAAACAAATATGAGCAAAGAAAACGCTGATCAGGGCTGGGATCCACTCATTCAAGTTGTATGTGACATATATATGCAATTTTAGCATAAACAAATAAGTTTAAGCACATTAAACAGATCTCCCGGAAACAAGACTAGCTAGAAATCAGCCAAAGAGAGAGACTGTTGCAACATGAAAATCCTAGCTACTAGAATTGCGCAGATTTGACTGAAACTTAGAGGAGGTCAGCCAAAGATCTGATACTTCAGTATTATATCAGCAAATCATATTTACAAATGAGTTTATTTCCTTTACAACTGATTAGAAAAAGAACTAGGGCAAGATCCCTTCATAAATGAGAGCTGCAACTAGAAGTAAACTGCAGAAATACCTAGACAGCGTTATTTTCCAGGTGGTTCAGATGTTGTACATTACATTTCAGATCTAGGACAGATCTATGGATGAAACATCAGATCTAATATATATCTGGAAGCTACAATACTTTAAGAACGGGATCCAATTGGAATTACATCAAAATATTGCATATTAAGTTGTAGATCTGAATTACAATATATTGTACTGCAGAAAACCCAGAAATTTCTGAAGATAAATTTTATTACTGAAATAGATCAGATCTATAGAGACATGTATCAGTAACCCAATCCACGGATCACCAAGGGAAGGCAAGCCTAACACCAAGAGATCTTCCTCCAAACTAATAGCAAACTGGGATGACAAAGCCCTCTCACAAAATAACGCAGTATGAAGTAGAAACTGTGCAGAGGGTAAAGGAGACTGAATACATGGAATGTAAAGTATAGATATGATATGAAATAAAGATCATCTAACTCCTTAGAGGCTGGAGAACACTCTCCAATAGAGAAAGCCTCTCAAAAACAACTAGATCTAAGCAGATCTAAAATGCCACTTGCTACAAAAGATAGCAGCTGCAAAACCCTCAATGGGCCAGCGCTACTCATGAAAGATAGAGCTTGGTCTCAAACCAAATAGTGGCCAACTTCAGCAAAGAACTCCTCCAATGAACCTCAAGGGAAGAGATGAAACTCCTAAACAGGAATTCCAATCACAATCCTCCACTAAACAGCAGAGAATGGTATTTGTCTAAGCAGACAAATACTTCAGAAATATAATTCACCAACAACCTCTTCATGTTGCTCTCTTCCTTCTTTTATAACATGAGAAAGCCTTTGCAAACCCTAAACCACTTGGATGAGTTGGTCCTTTTCACATTAGGAGCTCCCTTCTAGAACTGTGCAGTCCCTCTTGGTGATGCATTGAACCTAGACAGCGCAGTTGATTTGGTCAAGGTGGACCCAATCTTTGGCTCACCCTCTTTCACACCTGCAAATGATTATTTACATAGCCCAGATTTGTCTTTGTTCACATGGCCATTGATTTATTAGGAGTTTTACATGTCCTCCTTTATTCATTTGTTCATAAAACATAAATTAAACCAAAATTTAATGTCTCCTCTTAGCTAAGGCTAAGTAGTGACATTACACAAAATCAAAAGAAAAACTCTAATTTTGAAGTCTACCTAGAAAGTTTGACGTTTTCTCCTAGTTTGTGATCGAACCAAGAATAATTTCTACTTATCTCAGCGGAAATGAAAACATCCAAAAATGGTTTAGTGTGAAAATCAGGCCTTAGTAAGCTAAAATCTCTTCTAAATTTGCAAATGAAATCAATTTTCATAAAAGTAAGGTTTGCTATAGGTTTAATGGCTCAGAAAGATAACATCATACCAGTAAGCTAATTTATATAAAGGCTTCTTATATGGAGCAACAAGAAAGTAGGGCAAACACTCACTCATAAAATGCAAATCAGATGAAAAATCACACAAACACAAAAGTTACTGAAAAGAAACTCACACATAAGATTTTGAAAGCTAAGGTAGACTGGGGAAAACACAAAGAATCATGTAATTTGGCTCCTAAAAAGAGTATTTTAAATTTTTCAAAAATTTTCCACAGGTCCATAGGTTATAATGGAGAACAGAGTGGTACCGCATTGTTCTGAACTAAAAATTGCGGAGGCTACCGCACTGTTTTCAAATAAAAGCCGCGGAGGCTAGAAAAAATACAGAAAAAATAAATATTCAACTTTTATTTTCAGTGATTCTTAGAAGTTATCTATCCAACCCAATTTTAGACTAATCAAAATCATAAAACCCTTAAAATTCAAACTGAAAAGTAAAAAGGAAAACTAAGTTATATTCCCTAGTAGAGTCGCCATTTTGTTATTTGGATTAATCCCTCTTGCGGACAAGAGCGATCTCCCTAGTATTTTACGAATAGCTAGAAACAAACATCCATTTGTAAATCATTTTCTCTGGATTATTTTCAATTCAGAATTATTATAAACAAAGAAAGAGGATGTGCCCTACCTTTAAATCCAACGTTCGGTGCAGTATTTTATCCAGTCGCTCCAAAGAGGATTCTTCAGTAAGTAGAACCTACAATCAAATATAGACAAAAGAATTAAAAGCACCTGCAACATATAATAATTAAGAACAACTAATCTAACTTAGTGATCAAGGAGCCTAAGTATTGAATTATTCAAATAAGCACAAGAACAACTCAATGAGAAAAGGAGATCCATATGTATTATCTTGAATGAAAGGAGTAAATTACAACTTGATGCCTTGATGTCGTACAAGTTTCTCCCGGGGTCCTGAACAATCGTTCCTCCTTCAGTTTGACAAGCCTTCCTCTCTTTGAACCATCATGGAGTTATGGACATAAGTGTGTGATCATTCTCATGCCAACAACAACTAATATAGAGAGTATGCTCTCTTTGAGAATTTCTTCAACTAACATGTATGTCTACCATCTACCCTTGAGACTGAAACATGAGCTCAATTTATAGGGAAATGGAGGTAGTTTCAGCTCCATGAAGAGGGGGATGGATTCCTCTCATGAAGGGATTTGAGCTCCATAACCCAAGGGATAATCTCCATGAGTGGAGGGATAGAGCTCCATGAGTGGAGGGATAAAGCTCGAACTGATCGTGCCTCTAGAAGCTTCCAATTGGGAGAATATTCAACTAGCTGGGCTTCTAGAACTTACTTTTTCTACTTTTTATGAGAGTCTGTGGGTTTTATAAGCATAACGTGCGGGAGTTTCCGCAGGCTATAGAACAAATATCCGCGGACCCACAGGAAAGGGTTAGGAAAAGTTCGGAGTTATACTTTTAAGGGTTTTAATGAGATTTTCTCCAATTCTAAGACTTGGTTTAGGAACATTAGGGTTTTTGACTTCTAAGGGAGCATAATATAGGTAGTGATGGACCTATATGGACATTCAAATGTCATGGTGACAAAATAACGTTTAACAATGCCTCACCAACTACCTCTAAGTCGAAATCCACTAGCTAACTGAATTTATCACTTTCAGTTAACTGATTCCAGTCCATATTGAGAATAGATTACAGTTTAATTTCCATCTTAATTAAGGGATAACCAAAATAGACATGCACCCAAAAATAACATTGTAGGCCCCACCCTAGTCTGGGTGCTTAATGCAATGAGGTGCTTAATGCACTAGGCATGGGTGCTGAATTTTCTTGTTGAATCTCAACAGTGAAATACCTCCAGTACTGAGTTTAACATCAGTCATAAGATCAGGCACTCCACCATCAATAGGCTCATGTGTTGTATCAACATTGTTTGCCTTCATTTTACAATCAAGCACATTACTTTATGGCAAAAAATAATAAGCAATAGATTGTACAACTAATGATTTGTAAATTTTATTTGTTGCTTTCATTTTCCTAAGTGTTAGGTTGGGTGGTGGAAGACTGTGAAGACCCCAAGATTTTCCTCTGTTCAACCATGACTTGATAGTTGCACTTGAAAGCAAGTTTTAGGTCTTCCTCAATCGAAGCCTCTTTGAATTTTTTTCCCTACAATTTTTCATTATAACATGAATTTTCTTCTTTTGTGATATTAAATTAAAATATTTTTTAAATATAAATAATTTGGATGCAAATTATTTTTTTATATACTTGCAATTTTTGTAGCCATTTTCGAGTAACCACTCGGAACAAGATGATTTTTCCCATGTTTGGATATTCTAGCCATTGTGGCTTTGGAAGTATTTGGGATCCTTTATTTAAAACATTTAAAAACCTAATTAGATGTCGCAATTATGATCAAGCATCCTAATTACATATTAAAAGTGTCCCATACCTTCATGGTACGGGTGGAGTCTTAATTTCTTTTAGAAGTTCATTCTCGTGTGCATATACCACGAGTTCTCTCCACTCCATCTATGGAATCAACGAAGGGCACTCACGTGACCTGGCCCTTTCCAATTGATACTTATACTGGTCCCAAAAATATTTTAAATCTAGGCCTGCCTTTGAGGTAAGCCCATATTTTTTGAAGGTACCCTCACCGAATAGGCAAACCATCTTGTTAATAAGTTCATATTTTAACTTGGAACTTTGGGATTTCTAGTTTGTGTGAATGGTCGTCCCAAATATTTCTATGGTTATGTCATACAAACGCCTATAAAATACATCATTTCCTACAAAACTATATTATAATTAGTTTAAAATAATCATATATTATATGTTAATTTAATTTAGGTTGTAATTAATATTTAAAACACTTCTTAAATACCTAGATATTTCTCTATTTTCATGGGGACATTTTCATCATCTACCAAAAATGTGATCGGTAGTGATCTTGTGCTAGTAACATAGGAAGATCCAGGAAAACTCACTTCAAATTGTGTAACCATATCATGCTTTGCATCCACAACATCATGTGTATATCCCAGCGAATGTTTTTCATGGGGTGACCTTGTTGTGGGTGGTTGAGCGGTTGTACCAATCTCAATGTCTGGTGACTCACTAACAGGTGGAGCATCAGCGCTACTACTAACATCGACCCCCATATTCATAGAATGAATATCCTACTTCACCAAAAACTCCTGTAAAATAAAGAGTTTTTTTTATCAAGGATGAGATAACTAAATCACAAACAAATAAATGGGACAACTAAATGAGTTTCTCACCCCATACCAAGGAACGTGTTGCAAAAAAATTATGATTCTGCCTTTTATCTCATTTTTTTTAGGCTTGGTCAAAACTAAAGAATTACTTTTCTTGTTTGATTTGATTTTAAGCTTCCTTATTGCTTGGATTGGATCGGTGGACATAAAAAATTTCTTCATCAATAACCTATTCCTCACAAGCATCTGTGGACTACTCTAAGGCTGGTGCCTTCCCCTTATCACCATGTTTATCAAATAAGTGTAATTTTCAATTCATACACAATTAATCATCAATATATTAATAAGAAAACCAATATTGAAATATATATAAATTTATATATATAATTCCCATTATATCATGGCCAATCTAAAAGGTTCTAAATTTATAAAAACTTAATCATCTTGGAAGGATCTTGCAAGAGGCATTATGATAGGATCAGTATATAATTTTCACATTTTATAGAAACAATACTTTTAAAAGGATGAAGGAATGCATTTGCTCAAGTTGTTCATATGCATAGTGAATCTTTAATTTAGTTATATGATACCTAAAAATATCAATATGACATACTCTATAATGGATAAAATTCTACTTGTATATATATCTTGTGGTTATATTTTTTTACATACAACTACATTGATGTTTACCTATTGTGAGTTTGTTTCCCTTTGACCTTGATCAACCTAACACAATATTTTAACCATGACGTAGTAAAATGTTTCCTCAACTTATAATACACATTGCGTACAAGTTGGGTAAAATTGCATAAATATCCCTCCCATAATAGCAATATTTTTATTTATTCTATTAAAATTTTAACCAATGAGAAACTCATCCCCTGCAACTATTGATTTAATCGAACATACGAATACACAGTTTCCTTCATGTCCCTTGAATATGTAATTGGGTTGCTTATTTGTGGTGATGGGTCATGTACTATTTATAAACCCTGCAATATTGCCTATTTATTTTGGCCTTCCACCAATATACATAGTTGCTCCTTTATTTTCATCATTGTCTTTTAGTTGTATAGAATTTACGGTCACTCCATATCTTCACATACTTTTGGTATATTGGACTCACCATACTCAACCATTGTATTTGTGACAGGGTCTGACATACTTCATCAATTTAGTTAATCCTCCATAACATACGTTTATGTCATCCATGAAAAATATCCCCAAATCATGTAATGGTGATGGGGAAATGCGGTATATCCTTTCCTTGACAGAAAAATCAATGATTATTTCAGTAAGAACCTTGGGTGCCCATTGTTTCACTAGATGTTTGTACCTCAAGAGCACCTCGATGTCATTTATTCTCTCATTATCATAAGAACATGAGCCCCTTTTAGCAAGAAACATTTCCATGTGTCTATGGATTTTTCTTCTAATATTTTCACCTCTAGTTGATCTTCACCTGTTAGACGATGTAGCAAATGTTTGGTTGATTTCTTCTATCCTACCTAAAATTTCGTCACTCGACAAATATAGATCTGAAAAATACCTTTTTGGTTGAACATCCTATAACACTCCATAAAATGAGAGAAAGAGTTAGTGTCATAAGGGATGTTGAGAAACATCTTGTTGAAAGCACAAGAATATTATATGAGTGCAACTGAGTTACAAGGAATTTCTTTGTGTTTAAAATATTCAAGCAATATTTAAAAACTTGATAACTTGAGAACCTATTCATCCTAACCAATGAACTCACTCAATAAATTGAGAACTCAACATAATCTGATAGCATATAATCTTCTATTACAAAAAATTACTCACATACTTCAATATGTTGAAGAATTTAACTATTTTCGATCTTCATAATTTTCATTTGACTCATGTCATGATGTAATTCTTATGTATCTATCCAAAGAATAAAGAATATGATCTTTGTAAAGCATGGGTTTCATGCTCAAGTCACTTTGTCATTAGGTCAAGCATCCATTGAATTCTCCTAGGGTTTGTCATGAGTCAAGAGTCCTTGTTATATTGTAAACGACCCTTTTAGGATTTTGTATCAAGGAAGGAAAAATTATTTTGAAATTAGAAATGTCTAGAAGACTCTGAAGACCAACTCAGGTAGCCAAGGAAAATTTGACCTAGAGAGGGAAAAGGGAGCCTCTTGGAAAGGCTATATAAATATGGATCTTTGATCTATTGAGACACACATCAAGATTTCGAAAGGTTGTAATTTGTCTTCTATTTTTCACACATGTGAATACCCTATGGTTTTTATGGTTTCCTCAGGTCCAAAATTGTAGAGGGGTTGCAAGTTTCCTTGGTGACACGAAAGGCTAGAAGAGCCATCATCTTGAAGTGATATTATTTTGCTACTCTTGGAGATCTTGTTTCATTGCACTTGGAGGATTGGAAAATCTCATCATGCAACATATATCATGAACCATAGTTCTCGTATTTTCATCATGTATCAAATGAAAATTTTTCCTAAACTAAGCAAGAAACTCAAAATGGAAATATAATTGGTGTTTCTCATATGTCTTAGTTGAATCAACATGCTCCTATCTGTTGGGAAATGTAACTAGTTTTGGTCTTCATATTTGTCATTTCTCTCATGTCATGATGTAATTATTATATATTGATCAAAAGAAGAAAGAAAATTGTAAAATGAAAAAATTATAAACCATGGATTTCATGCTTGAGTCTTTGGTCAATATGTAAAGCATCCATTTGCTATATTTAAAATTAATAACACATAAAACATGATCAAATTATGTCCAAAATTGCATTATAATTATTTCTTTTTATTTCCACAATTTGAATGTCTATGTGATGCTAGAAATTAATTCTCATTCTGTTTGTAAATGTGTAACTAATACTAAGATAGAATATGTGAGGAGAATTGACGGTCATATTAAAATTAAATCTATTATATGTTCTCTTACTTATGGCTACTTTTCCTTTTGGTTATAGAGCAAATTCCTGGTAGCCTAAGACTGTTGTGGGCATGATCCTCATACTCATTTTTACAGAGGTAGTTTCCCTATATGATTTGATTGTGGGAATTATTTTATCATCCTGAGATGGTTAGTCAACAGATGACTGATACAAATTTATAATTAAAAAATTTTTGCTTTCTGGATTTGAAGTTTGTAAACACTACAAACGCCTATTGGGTTTCTTTCTCTGTGTCACGTAAAATTATTTTAATTTGCCTAATTTTTTAATTTTTTTTTTTTTAAATGGTTGGTTACTTGAATTAGATTTACTTGGGAGAGAGAATAATTTGTTCCTTATTTACTTGGATATTATTTAATAATAGCCTACTCTCTCTATAACTTTCTTTCTCTATCTTCTAGCTTTTATATTCTTATATGGGAAACATCATTACACTATATCTATAGTTATCTCTTTGACGCAATCAAAGGCTTTTGATTTATGAAAAATAAATATTAGTTATGTTGTTATCTAGCCCTTAGATTTAGTTGGTATTCTGATGATTTAGATTTAATGTTTTAGAAGTTCATAGGCATTTATTTTGGTAAAAAAACTATTATATTTTAAAATGTTTTTATTTTTAATTTTCTTTCATCATTTAAAGCTAATTTTGAAGGTGTTGAAAATGGTAACTAGATTCGGCCTTCATAATTTTTTTTGGCACCCATTGTGTGCCCTAGGGTTTTGACAAGGTGTAGGTCAAGGTCATGACATAAATACCCTTGGAGGGTTCCAGCATCAATGTAAAAGAAATTATTTTTTAATGTAAAAATGACAAGAAACCACCAAGTGATGGGTCGTCCATCTCACCAAGTTGGCCCCACAAGAAGGAATTTGCACCACACCAAGAGGATATATATAAAATATTCATTTGACCTCCAAATACATTAATCAAGTTCGCATCTCTTAAGAAGTATGAGATAAATCAGAGCGAAGAAGAGGAGAAAATTAGTAAGGAAGAAGAGAAGGTTTGTTGTTTTGTTTTGGGCACCTTTTCTTGTTTTTGCAAGCTTGCACGTGTGATAAGGGAAGTTGCTTTGGTTCATATTTCATCCTAGAGAAGAGGAGAAGTTCGAGTTGAAGAGAGAAGGATGGTTATTTGGGTGGTTGTCCTATCACTTGGTGATTTTCTTAGATCAAAGGACTGGAAGTCTTCCTTGATAATATATAAGAAGAGAATCTGGTGTACCTGTTTGTATTGTGATCTTATTTAATTGCCATTGTCTTGATGATAACAAACACAATATAATAATATTGATATTGGGCTAATAATATCACTTCATAAATGCACAGTCCATCATAAATGTTTGTTCACTAAATTTTGACTTATGATTACAACTCAATTCCATCACAATGACCCACATAAGAAGTGATCGACATATATATTACGAAAAAAATCCATCTAATTTATCAAGGCCAAAGAGGTGGCCTGGAGCAACACTACTTCTTTTAAAATAATAAAAAGCATTGGTAAGGACCAGTGATTGGAAATTCTTTCTTATAAAATGGTTAGTTAATTCCCAAAGGATTTAGGGCCTTCATTGGTATGGATGGCTTTAAAGGCATAATAATAACTTTACTCTAAGTTATTATTAATTATTTATCAATGATTTTGTTTAGACATTATGTGTGAAAGTGACCGTTATTTATTATGATATTTTTGATTTGTAATATATAATGGATATTGTTTATATATTGTTTAAGGATAATTGGTTATAGAATGGGGAATAAATAAGGATTTATGTCGCACCTCTACTTTTATAGTAATGATTAATGTTTCATGTTAATTATGTTAAATTAATTGTAGTTTATTTTTATTTTGTTTACCTATCATATAGAATGGATATTGTTTACATATTTATTATTAATATGGAATTGATCATCTAATGTGGAATAAATTAGTATGCATATCAATGAGTCATGAATGAAAACATCACTAAAAAGTGAAATGTGATGTTCTAACTCATGAATAAAACACATAATGATAAAAATGATATTTGAATGAGAACTATGTTCGATGCATAGATTTTAATGATTGATATTGGATAAATATTGGCATATATGTGTATGTGTGTGTGTTATGAGCATGAGACTTATAATATCGATCAAACTAAGAAAATAGAGAATATGAATAACCTACAGGAGCCCATACCTATGATGGAATGTTTGCAAGATCTTCTAAATATGGATTGAGGACAATAAAGAACTTTCATTAAACCTATACTAATTAACCTAGACTTAGTGTACCACTTGAAGCTAAAGAGTCGTGCAAATAGTGGAAGGATACATGCCTTATAAATTTCCAAAATTTGAATAAAACCTTACAGAAATATTATGACATTCAATGATTATTGGGATAACTCAGGAGACGAGTTGATAACCTATCACATGAAGCACCAGTATTAGTCTCAATATAGAGACGTGTGCCAAATTGTGAGTGAACAATGGTTGATTGATTATTTGAGCACTAGGAAAGGGGAAATTGTGCCACGTATGAAGAAATATCAAAGGAATAAAATTGATGATTTACAGGTTTTGTTTACATTAATAGGCATTGTCGCATAATCATCTTGTATTGCACATATTTCCATCAATAAATAAATGGTTATTCTCGTTTTTCATGCATTATATAGGAATTGGTGTCAATTTGATACATCAAGATCCCTTTTGCAACAACGTCACTATCATAAGGATAAGTGCATTGTTATTATCATCATGTAGAGACATAGGTGTTCCAAATCACTGGTGTACATATGGATTATTGCATTAAATACCATATTTCATGCATAAGTTTGATCATATATGTCATTGTCATGATGACAGTGACATAGAATGTCTTCTCACTTTCTTTATGATCACTATAATATGTCAAGAATAATATTACTGATATAGGGTTTCTTAGGTTTAATTTTCATATGTCCTTTAGAGCCACCATCATTTCATATGAGTCATATAAAATGCTTGTCAATGATATATTTTCCATTTGAATGTTTGAATTAAGATTCCAAGTCTCCTTAGGGCTTCACTTTAAGGTTGAGGATAACAATATATATATATATATATATATATATATATATATATATATATAATAAAGAATGGGATATTGAGAAAATGCAAGGTCTCAATGCCATCAACCAAATCATAAATTAAAGACTTCCATACTGGTAGTCGATGCCATGCCAAACAAACTATATATTGAGGTCATTTTTATTTGGTATAGAAGCCATAATTCTCAGAGAAGACATACCATACAAAATGTATAAATAATTTATGCCACGACTATATGCAATCTTCAATCAGAGAGCAAAAACAAACTCTATATTAAGGTCATATGTATTAGGTATAGAAGCCATAATTCTTAGAGAAGACATACAATACTAACTATATAAATAATCGATACCAATATTGTATGCCAACTTCCATCATAGAGCCAAAACAAACTTTATATTGAGTTCATATATATTTGGTATAGAAGCCATAATTATCCGAGAATACATACCATACAAACTGTATAAATAATTGATGCCAAGACTATATGCAAACTTCCATCATAGAGCCATACATATTGTAGTAGGATAATACAACTATGCATATGGATTGTGCCATCTGAATTGTATGAGAATACCAAAAAACAGTGCCATCTGAACTGTATAAGAATACCATACAAAAGTGACATTCGAACTTACATTCATGGATAAGGGTTCTGAGCTTACAATCATGGGTAATATTTCACCTTGTTGCAGGTAATACAAATAAGGGTTTCATTATTACAGTCATGGGTAAGGATTTCGAGCTTACAATCATGGGTAAGGGCTCACCCCATTGCAAGTAAGATGAATAAAAGAGTTTTGAGCTAACAATCATGGGTAAGGGTGCCCACATTGTAGATAATATGAGTAAAAGGTTTTTTATATTACAATCATGGATAAGGGTTCACCTCGTTATAGGTAAGATGAATAAATTCCCTGGGTAGAAATAGGTGGGATGCTTTGAGGCAGGGAAAGTACTGAGAATGATAAGAGAGTTAGGGTTGAGCTTATAGTCATGGGTTAAGGTCAGTGAGTCAGTTTTTTTAAAAAATAGCAAACAAAGGAACTTGGTTTCGAGCTTACCTGCATATTAAATATAGGCATCCAGTGATGCCCTGCTTAAATGCCCTTGTGACCACTACTCTTCCCTGCTCGAATTCTCATGTTCTCGTTGCTCTGCCCTGCTTGAATTCCCTCATGTCCACTACTCAAATGCCCTGGTGGCCTCCTCGAATTCCCTCCTGTCGCCCTATGGAATTCCCTCATTCGCACTCTGAGAACCGGATTATGCTCTTCGCTCTTTTGTGAACCTATATACAATTATGCCCTCCACACTTTTGATTATATGATTATATATCGTATTATATATATATATATATATATATTAGTACATATTTCCTATGAGTGGTGCAATACTCAGAAGTAGTTTTGTCCATTTTCACTTAACTAGTGGATGGAATTTAGACTGATTCCATGCTTTCTCACATTGAGTGCTAAGCGAGAGGAGTTGGGCGATCGATAATCCAACATGACCACATAGCAAAAGTGACATGCTAGTGCATGATAATTTAGTAAGTACAAATATACCCATGTATATCTGAGACTCAAATTAAGCAGGAAGACAGACCAACAATCATTCATTATTCAAGGGTTATCCTTGCTTCGTTCGCCTAGTTTCCCACCAGATTGAAAGAGGTTTAGGGGAGGAAGGCAATGAAGATTCCAACATCATGAGAGTGGTGATAAATAAAATTACAAAATTATTTCAAAAATTATCCTAAATGAAACTATGTCACACTTGCATAGGTGAGTGCACAAATTTTCACAAAAACACATGAAAAAATCCTCATATCCATTATTAAATAAATTAAGAAATTTATAGAATGTGGTGAACTTGAATAATCTTAATTAAGATTAATGAATTGTCTATAAATTGATTAACAATGGTCAAACAAACTTATATGAGTGGGTCAAAAAAATCATAGATGACTTTTGTGAGGAAAAAGCAATAGAAGAAAGGAATCCCTCGATGATGTTAAAATAAGATTTTATGAAAAATGGTATGACTAGTTTTTATGCATAGTACCCAATTTAATTCACAAATCCTTGATTGGTCAAGGCATTTGGAACATTGTGTAACCCCAATCTCCACTAACAAGACATCCAGGTGGGAATATTTTTTGAATGCTAGTTGAAAAATTGCTCAAGAAGCTTAGGAATACTTTAGAAATGAATGGATAATTGTGGTATCTTTCTCATCTAGTAAATGTAATTTTGGCTTTGTGGTGGGGGGATGAAAATTTGTGAGAATGCCTAAAATGGAGTAACCTTAGTTGATATGCATTTAAGATTAATTATGTTAAGGAAAATGAGGAATTCAACTACAAGAGAGTGAGAGTGTGTACTAGATGAAGAAAAAAAGAAAAGGATGCTCAAAATAATGCAAGCATACAAGACAACGATTAATATTCAAAAAGTTGGAAGGGACAAAATCTAAAAGAAAATTATAGTGATGCATGATGTTGCAAACCATCATTAATCCCAAAGAAAAAATCATCAATATGGACAAATCATTGGAGTGCTAAATTGGTTTGATGATTATATAGATGTCACATGGGAAGAATCCTTAACGATTCCTGAGTTGAATGAATATATAAAGTTTTTAGAGGTAGTCAATGTCACCCTTTGATTGGTATAGAATTTTGAAAGCATAGAGGTAGATAATTAGGACATATGATACGTAATCATCCAAGTCCTTATGTAACAAGTCGTTTATGTTCAATAATTTCTCATGTTAAAGAATTATTTTGGGAACATCTACAAGTATGTTCTTAATGATCTTCATAATGGTATTAACTAGACAACCCTATCAATGTGAGAGATATGTTGTTCCTTGGAATACCCCCGAAAAAGGTCAAATTGCTTAAGTATTGAAGGAGATAATAACATACTACTCCACATAAAAGATATTAGAACTGTACCCCTTATATGATTTACTATTTGAGGAGGATACCTCAATTTTTTTCAAAAATTGCAAGTGATGAAACCACAAACAAAACATTTTACATACTATAAATATCAAAATTGTTAGATCGATGAAATAAACCTTCTAGTAAAATCAACCAAAGTTGATCAATTAAACACTAAGAAACTGTTGACTATCCTATCACTAGATTCATCTACTACAATATAGTAAAAAAAACCTCATCCTTAAACAAATGTTGCACCACCATCTAGCCCTCTACGAGGGTGTTGAAGATATTAAAAAGAATTGGTTCATATGTGTGAAAAATTGGGTTGTGATGGATATACCACACACAAAGAAAAGAAAATTTCAAAGTTCGTTGGAGCATTAAAGAAAATAATGTTAACATGATTTATGAATTTTTAGGAGAATTAAACAAAAACAAAAACAAAAATGGAAGTGAAGGAAAAATTTTTATCATTCCTTAAAACTCAATATGTCAAACATCTAATAGCACTAATTATATGCCTTGTGAACTTACGTTAGAATACAAGGAGAGGTTTATATATATTCTTAGCCATATCCCATATATAATCAACAAGGAATTTCTCATAAAATGGTTCATAGCATGCCTTCTATAAATTGTAAGGGGTACTCTTTGAATACATGAAATAAAAACTTTCCAAGATGCCCTAAAGAAAGAATAACATATGGAATCATATGAATATTGGTCTATCCCATCATCATTTGATAGAAAAGTTGATTAAAAGCTTGAGATGCTTCAAAAATTACTTATATACTTGACCCTTTAATGAAGTGTCCTATGATGTACAATGTGTACAAATCAAGGTCACTCTAATTAAGACTTTTTCAAATGTATAATTGACTAATAGAGATCCAAATTATAGATTTAAGGCTTCTGCAATTAGTATTTTGTGTAGAAATGTTTTCCGGATATATCTCATCCATTGTTGATAAAGTAAAATGTTTCGAACCAATCCACGGTGGATTGGTTCGAAACATCAACTTTGTCAACAATGGATGTGATATATCTAGAGATCCAAATGTTAGCCTGAGTAAAATTTATATATTTCTACAAGATATGCCCAAATATTATGAGTCACAAAACCAAATATTGTCAACATAATTTAAACAATGTAAAGTGAAAATTGTGTGCTATTTTTCAGAGGAAACTCATTATATTCAAGAATGTTGAAGGAGGACCATGGATTGAAAAAAAAAAATTGATTCATAAGTTAAGTGTTATAGTGTTTCTATGGTGAGTTTTCCTCAGAAATCGATGTGTTCATTATTTATGGATATTTAATTGATTATATTTATTCTTATATTTTTTATGAATTATAAGTGTATATTAATAATTTACGCTTGTGAATGGATATGAGTTGTTAAATCAATTATATTCGGCTTGTAATATTCCAAATCTAGCTTATAACATGTCAATTGTAGGAGTTTATTGACGATGAGTATAATTAAAGATCAACATTTGGGGGGAATTGCACTTGAACTCCTAAATCCTATGGAAACTAAGTAAATCATATCAACTATGTGTCTATTTGGAGAAATCCAAACAATTTTTAGAGGGTAAGTTTGTTCAAGGAATTTGATTACTGCAAGTAATAATGAGAATAAGTAAGTCATCTTTAAAAAAATTTAATGAAACCTTGAATAAATAATCTACGTGATAAATAGAGTGAACATTGGAATTAGATATAATAATACAATATAATAAATATTTATACGTGGTTTCATACCATGAAATTTTTTATTGGACATTGTTTATCAAGTCTTAATTTTTAAATCTTTATTAAACCATGTTTTCTTGATCGTCATGTCGCTTGGTTCACCCGTCGCCAAATCGCCCAATAAAAATATGATGGTGATGATGACGATGTTGATGATGACGATGATGAAAAATATGATGATGAAGGGTAAGAAGTTTTCTCAAATGGAAGGGTAAGGAGTTTTCTCAACCTCTGGAATATGAAGTACATTATAAGACCACAACTGGTAAATAGTAATAAAAAATTCATCTCCTTAACATTTGTATATGTTATAATTTTTTCGTTTGATTGTAAAATTATTTTTGTGAGTCATATTTGAGTCTCAGAACTCTCCCATATCGTCAATGCATGCATCTACCATAACCATGTCAAGTTTTAGTGCATACAAGCACAAAGTGAAGAAAAAAAAATCAACTTTGGCCCCATTCTCAAGTCATGGGAAGTCATGCATGTATGGGCTGACATTACTTCTTTTGTGTTGGCCCCCTTTCCAAGTTGTGCCTACCCACCAACTCGTCACATGGGTACCCCTACCTGGCGGGCGCCCTGGAATGCCTAGCACGCAACGCCCCCATGGTCATGGGCATTTTCCCTGTTGTGCAAATCAGTGAACACAAATCATTATCTCATCAATGAAAACAAAACATTATCATTTATTAGTACAATTTTGCATAATCAATCAATTATAAACCATATTTTAACACCAAAACATTAATTTATTAAATTTTCTAAAAATCATTATGAGACCCCCGTATGGGAACTTTTTTCATGGTTATTCATGGGTCAGCATTACTTCTTTTTTTCAGGAACCCCTTGCCAAGTCTGATCGACCCACCAAATCTTCGCACGGGTGTTCTTGCCGGGTGGGCGTTGTTGTAGAGGTAAATCCCCTCTGCGGACAGAGGCAATCCCTACTAGCCCAGATCGGGTCTAGCAACAATCGTATCACGCTAAGGCGCAGGTTCCTAATTGCAATTAACCAAATTGCAAAGAAGGCCTACCTCAAGTCCAACGCTGTCGTTTGTAGAGAAGACGACGCTCCCGTTTCCTTGCTCCAGCATATCACAATCCTCTCGCTCACCGCGATCGAACACCTGCACACACAAGAAACACGAAAAACACAAGCGTAAAACCCAATATATGCAATTATGTATCAGTCAGAGAAGACACAACTCAAGATCATAATGAACAATACGAGTGGAACCATAACCAATAGTCGCTTATTATTAATCATACAAAGGAAAATACAACCTGGCTCTGACGTTGAACCTTCCTTCAGTGGGTCGTCAGCGGAATACGTCTCGGTAAAGCTTGTTGGGAATGGGGACAAGCCTCTCTCTTCGATCGTCAATCTCCTTGCTATTGATTTGGCTCTATGAGGGCTATTGTAGCATTCTTTAGGCTATGAAGGCTCTTGGAGACTAGCTTGCAAAGGGAAATGGCAAGCTTATATAGATGGTGGAAGGGGAGTTGGGATCCCTACAATCATGGGGTTGGCCCTATCCTCAAGGAAGCTTCCATGAGAGGTGGAAAACCACTTCCTCTACATGGAAATCCGGAGCCAAACGTCCCAACTCAATTTAGAGACCAGTTCAGGAATTGGTTAGAGTCAATCTTCCGCCATTTATTTTTTTTAAACACCCTTTATTAAGCCTGGTGCAAGTGCGACTCTGAAACAGAGCGCCAATTGGTACGCCCTCTTTGGAGTATTTCCCCCATTGGCACGGGTATAACACTGGCTAGTCGCGCCAAGGATGAAAAGGCTATTTTTAGGGCTTTTCACAAGGATTTGTCTTCAAGGGAATGAAATTCCATGTTTAGAGGAATGCCATGAAGGTGTTTTCAGATCATGTCACTACTCACAGGTCACGGAATAAGCCCTCCAATATGTAGGATGGGAAATTGTAGGGACGGTGACAAATTGTTGTGTAACAGATGCCCCCTAAAGCATGAGGCCCGAAAGAGAGAGAGGGGTGAAATTCTTTACGAGAACGTGTCCAACTGAAAACACTGCCGTCGGAAAACCTGCATTGATATGTACAACTGATATCTCAAATACATGATATATGTGGTATGGGTGCAGCCATCCATAACAGAGTACACAATTATCCAGATCCAAGGTATGGACGCAGCCATCCAGCGCGTATCGATAAATAGACTCAGGTATGGTCACAGCCATCCAGTGAATGATTCATGTAACCAATCATAATAATCCACAAAATCGTAGCTTGGATTCCAAACAGACAAAATCCAGGGTCTTGCACTCCATCTCGACCCGAACAAAGTACAAGTTCAAGCATGTGAATAAGTGAGCTGAAGTCGAACATGCAAGAACATCGCCTAATTACCAGCCAATGATGAAAGTTGTTAACAGACGCGAGAGGTATCACCAATAATGAAAATGGCCCTCAAGGTATTATAGGTACAGTCTACGGCATGTGAATCAGTGAGCTGGCATCGAACACCCGTAGAATCACTCGATCGGAGGCTAATGATGAAAACCTCACGTCGAACGCGAAGAACCTGCCATTGAGGCATGCAGGCTCCAAGGTACCAGAAGGGAGTCTCTAGATCAGCTTCTTGGATAATGAGCTGAAGTCGACAGGAAGTGACCTTGATCAAAGGTAGGCCATAGTGTTTCCCACATCATCGACACGAGACAGAGGAACATAATGTCTTCATGAATCAGGATTAGATGAGAATCAGAGGAAGGTTGAAACTTGCAGAGGTCAACTTCTCTTGAACATATCGGTGGCACGACAGTGGATTTGGCAGTATTTGACATCAAAAGATCAGAGGTCATGGTGAAGAGGCAAAGAGAAGATGAGAGGTCAAAAGGGATTACCCAAACCCATGGAGGCAAGTGAAAAACGAGATGAGATGTCCCCAACCTGACACGAATGCAGACAAGTGCCATGTTCAAGAGCGACATACTGTCGACACGACAATGATGCTAGTTCCATTTTCCCCACCATTTCTGGCGAGTACCTCTTTATTTTTACACAAGCTTGAAGAGGATAGCATATGCTTGTAATATAAGTTTGTCCTTCGGACGAATCCATCCTAGTACATTTAACGAGCCCTAGGAAGGAGAAACTTGAATATCATCATTACGACTGAATCCAATGTCATCAGGGTTTAACGAGTCTGACAAAGGAAGAACTCGGCGTCTTTTCATTTTTAGAGAGTTTGAAAAAACAGCAGAAAAGTAAACTCCAAAGGTCCCTTTTCGTAAATTGTTCCTCAGACCCGAAAAGGTAGAAAACTATGTCTAAGAAAACCTCCTAGTCGCGATAGGCTAGGGTATTCCTTTTTCGTAAATAATCTATCCCAGCCCAAAAAAGGGGTAAACGTATACTGGGTAGATGTCGTTTCACGACCACTTTAACGAGATCGAAATGACAAGGGACTCGGCAATCTTTTCATGTTTAGAGAGTCAGAAAAGAACTGAAAGATGACACCACATGGAGGAACGAGTGGTACAAAGGGTAGCTACTGGTTCCGGTAATGATGAAACTACTCTGAACAAATAAAGGTCGAGAGGCTGGCTAAAAAGACCACTCATCACAGCGGTTCCCCAGGAATGGATGAAACAACCAAGTGAAGGCATATGATCGGCCAAGCAGATAGTGACGATGGAGTGAGAAAACCAAGGTTCATCTGGCAAAAACAGGCTGATAAAATGGCAATCACGAGAGGTAAAATGGGAAAGGTTTCATTTTTACACAAGCTTGAAATCAGGAAACTCTGCTTAAAGTTGGTTTCATTTTTACACAAGCTTGAAATGGAAACAAAATATGCTTGAAAAAGTAAGCATGGTGACTCAATTCGAGGTGCATGCCCCCCAAGCTTCAGTCCATATGAAAGGCAGATGGAGTGAAGGTTCAATTTACGAGATCAAGAGAAAGACTCGACTGGGATTTTACGAGATCTTAACAAAGACTCGAATTGAACGGGAACGTGTTTCATTGTTTTAACGAGGTTGACACATAAAAGAACTATCCTCAAGACACCTTGTTTCATGGTTTAAGGAGCTTGCCACAAGACAAGGAACTCTGCTCCGACAACCTTGTTTCATTTTTTAAGGAGCTTGACACAAGACAAGGAACTCTGCTCCGACTGACCTCATCATAATGAACAAGAAGTCATCGCTTCCAAGAGTTCCACTCCCAATGGAAGGAAAACATCCTGGAAGTCAGGACCCAATGCCCCCAGCACCTGATGCACGACGGCATCATCACTGAGCACAGGCACGGGGTGGGTAGCCACATAGTTGACCTGCGGTGGGGCAGATACAACGGGTGGATAAAAACCAAGAAGGGATGATGGTGGGCCAGTTGCCACATCAGGACCAAAGAACGAAAGTTGATCAATGGTCACGATCCGTCCTTCATGTGGAAAACAAACCACACGAAAAAGGGAGGAGACAAGCGCTCCCATGGCATAGGTGTAATCGCGCCCTAAGAGCAGATTGAAATCCAAAGGGCCTGGAACAACCATCACGTCCATATGGACGGTTTTACCTCCCAAAGTAACAGGTAACCTTGGAAGGATCCCTAACGGTTGACTAGTTCTTATGTTAAACGTCAACAGATTCTACGTAGAGGGCACAAGCAGCGGTGAACCGAAAGCTTTCCAAGTAGTTGAGGATAGAACACTAACAGATGCACCTTCATCTATAATAGTGCTAGGTACGACCAGACCAAAGTTTTGTACCGTTATCTCAAAAGGCACATAAGACGGAAGGCGGTATCCTGCAAATCGACTCCAGTTAAATGAAGCGACCAAACTACTCGAAGGGGCTACCATCGAATCGAGATGCTCTTCCCCTGGTGTTACTGAAGAATAAGGAGCATCCTCCATGACCTCCATCTCGAAGGTGGGAGGGGTATCCTATGGGACCTCCGTCACAGGAGGCAAAGGAGCAGCTTCTTGAGGTATAGGGATAGGAGAATCTTTCTCCAAGTCCAAATAATTTAAAGAAACAAGAAGAAATTGAGGTCCACTCTCAACGGAAAAGACCTGGTGCACCGCAGACGGGGCCAGTTCAACCGATCCCACAACCAATGGTTGGTCGGGAACGGATTCCTGAATTTGAATTTCCGGGGGAGCGGGATTGACCAAGGATGACTCTTGACCAATCGTAAGATCAGCTGGTGGAGGACTCAAAGAAATCCGATTATAACCAGCTGGAAGGCATGGTGTAGAACTGGTTAAGTTGTCCAAAACTTGTTTGGCTTCATCCATATCTGGACAAAGGTGAATGGCATGGTGCCCTTCACACAAATTACAGGGATTGGCAATCTTACATTGCTTCTTAGGAGCCTTACCAGCAGCAGCCAAAGACGTGCCCCCAGCTTGACTCCCAGAAGCCAGAGGCAATGGCGGGTGACCGTTGGACCATACTTCGAGCACCTTGGGAATGCCAGGGCAGTCTCGAAGAAGATGGTTTCCCGTGCACAACATGCAAGGGAACTTGACTTTTCGTGGAGGGTTGGGAGGTTTATCAACGGAAGGCTTCTTAGGTGCAATAGCCGCAGAGCTAGCCTCCCCTTTATCAGACTTCTTCTTCTTTGTCTTCTTCTTCTTCTTCTTAGCCACTCGGTTACTTGAATCCAGACTTTCACTAGGCGAAGTAGAAGAGGAGGATGCAGAAACAGGCGAATAAGGGGAGAGGTCCACCTTATAATCAACATGATGTTGTTCAGGCAGAGGAATTGATTGAACAATAGCTGAGACATTTGGGACCACAGAGGTTGAAAACAACCAAACAGGCAACCCAACAGTTAACCCAGGAAGGGACAACGTTGCCATATAAGGAGCACCAACGATTCCAAAAGGAGGAAAATGTCCAGGATTCCTATCGGAGGGGATTCCTTGGTTGGTGAACTCTGGAAAAGTTGCCATCAACGACTCAAAACCGCACACGGGCTAAAAACCAAGGCGCACAATCAAACGGCCAACAAGCAAACTCTAAAAGGGCATGTGATCGCGGGTGATTTATTTTACCACATTGAAACTTAGAAAATTCATCGTTTCATGTTTTAAGAGTCGAGAAACGGATGAAAGGTGACTCTATCTCTTTCAGTTTTGAAGCAAGCGTGAAAGGACAAGCGCTTGATGATCTTTTCAAATTTAAGGAGTCAAAAAAGATCAAAATGACTACTCAGGAATTCTAGGCAAAGGGTGTACCAAATAACCGTGAACTGCAATATACACCTTGGTTTCAAAATGAAAGAGAGATCAACCAAGGACTTAATGTACGTGCAGGTAATCTCCCCGAATGTTGTGTCCGGTGTATCATGGGTATAGGGCGAAATACTCGGCTTCCTATGGATAAAGGATAGAAACCTAGTGGGGTCTCCCTTTATATACGCGACGGTACGGGGAGCACAAATCCGTACTAGTGCTGTCTAAAGCCAAGAGGCGAACGACAGCTACTAGGTTTAACGACGCTGGAACACGTCACTAGCCTAGATCACTAAATATTTCGTTAATGTTTCAATGCTGCCTTAGTGTAAATTGAATAAATTTTAATGTTAATCTTCAATTATGTTTCAGTTTCAAGGCCCTAGCGAGTGTTATGTCTCAAAATCGCCTAAATGCAGCTATATGAGAAAAAAAAAAGTCTTTCAATTCGATGAATGCTATCTAGTTAAGGGAAGAGCTTCAAACAATGATGCAACAAACAACAACACTGAAAACGAAACTTTTTCCAAACTAGATGACTTTCACTATCCAAAAGTAATCTCAAGCATTCAACGACACAAATAATGCAATGTAATCTATGCAAAATCCTCTTTTCTGAAAACTCTCTAGTTTGTGATATTGTTTGGTGCTAAAGGCTTGTAAATTAATTCAAAAGAAAATTTGTAAGTAGAAAAATTTCAAGATGGTATCAATATAGAGGCCACATTTGGTTGTAAATCAACATCTATAATTTGAAATCAAGGTACATAAGTAATGTTGATTAAATCAAAATTATAAATAAGATTCCCCAACTCATATTGTAATTATTAAGGTGATTTGAAAACATGGGATCAAATTTCTTACATGTTTGATAATTATTTCTAAATCAACTATTATCTTGAGTTGTTTAACACCAAATCTATCATTTTTTAAGACCTTGTATCAAAGCCTTACTTAGCGATGTTATTTGTGCATTGAAACTCAAAACAATAAGCCATTGTATTCTCGTTCCCTTGAGGATCTCTATGAAGGCATCCAACTCCTACACCCGCACTTGTTTCAAATCCATCAAAGAATAAATACCATAAATTTTTATTTACAACTAAGTTTAATACGTTTGAAAATATAAGTGTGCATATGATTACATTATTTACATTTACAACACTTTGAGTTGAATGAAGGATCTCAAATTGATTACACATGTCTACAAAAGGGGAAAATTTAGCAATAATATTTCCAAAAAACAAGTCAAAATAGTAGTTACCAAGCGTAGAGTTAGACAATTGTATAATGGGGTCATTTGAATCATTCAAAATTGTGATTGTGTGCTTCATGTGTCTCTCCCTTTCTACGTTTTATTAATTAGGATAACCATTATATGGAAACCAAAGATGTGACAATTCTATTGAAATATATGTTAATCATTTCAGACCAACCCCTACTTAGTAATAGACCATATGACTCAAGAATATTAGAGTATTATATCTATAATCTAGTGGACTTTTGAGTTAGATGAAATTCTAGTAAGTACACCCTTTAATTCACCTAATACATTAGCATTTGAACAAACTGAGTGGTCATTTTGCTAGGTTCTACATTCAAATTCTTACAAACTGAATATCGCATAATATTAGAAGTTGCCCCAGAATCAACCAAGCAGTTGTGTACATTCCAATTATAAATTTTAAATGCTAACAAAAATGGTGGAGTATTTGAATTAGATTATTCCCCTACTAATGCAACATTTATATTTGATTTATTTTGCTTCAAAGAAACTTCGAAGATTTACCTTTATCTTTTTTTTTCCAGCAATTGAATCATTATTTTCTCAATTATTAGGAAGTCCTTGCAACAACTTTATTTTTTGCTACATTAATTTAGATAATTCAATATCATTTTATTTAAATCATCTACCAGATCATATTCTAAATTATTTGTAATTATAGTGGATTTACCTACAATGGAATTAGTTTTATTACTACAAGAAGTTTTATGCACAGGATAGAAAGTAGAAGGAGATCCTAAGGTGGATGAGGGAGGACCTTTGCTTCTTGTTTGGAAAACAAAAAATTCCCCTATTTCATCCTTATCTCCATCAATCGAGCCTCTAGAAATATCCCAAATAATTTTGATTGATGGTTTTGGGCTCTCTTTCTCCTCATGTTCCCTCTAGAAATATCCCAAATAATTTTGATTGATGGTTCAGGGCTCTCTTTCTCCTCATTTTCCTCACTACTTAATTGACTTACTTCTTATTCATCAATCTCAATGAATAATTTGAACATGTTTAGAAAGCCTTGAAAAATATTTTTTGAATGAGCAACATTATGTGCTCTCAGAAATTATCTTGAGAAAATTCCTTTGTATTAATATCATCAACAGAAGGATTTTTATTTGTAGGAAGTGGATTCTTTTTCTGATAAATGATCTCCATGGTCTCCTATAGGATGGGCCTTCTACTGATCTTTTATTTAAGTATATTATGTCATTTGACATTTTTTGTTGTTATTCTTTATCAACATTCCATATCAAAAAAATATTTTGTATATTCAGTAATTTTAGCAATGGTGGGTTTTCTAATATTAGTGAAACTCTTATCTTCTTATGTTGAAGATTTAATGACTATACTAAGCATTTGAGCTTCAATTTTTAATGTATCCTCAAAGGTTTTAGCTAAAATATTTCTACCATCTCCTTTTTAGGAAATTGAAAATGCTTGAAGGAAATGTTGTAGTGTAAAAATCTATGAGGACATTTGCAAAAGGCCTTGAATTTCTAGGTATTTTATTCATTAATGTCAAAAATCATTGATTGAAATCTTTACCTTTTTCTTGAATTTTTTATTTTTGTTTATTTATCAAATATCTATACCTATATATCATGTTGATGCTTTACCTTCAAATGTAAAAGTAAAGAATACTTAGACTACATATTCATGTTCAATTTTCATCAAATTAACTGCTAACAATAATTTACTTACATGGTATTCCAATGACTCTTTATTGATTGGATCGAATTTTGGTAATTTTCTTTCAATGTTTGGGTAATTCATGATGTTGTCCTAGTATAGCCACTATTCCTAGTGCTAACCAAGGAATTATTAGTTGTTGACCAACCATCTATCTCAGTGGTGATGGATATCTTCTTGAGATGGTTCGACATGAAGCTCTAAGAGTGTGTTGTGGATTGTATTAAGGTGACTATTGATTAGAAGTTAATGGACAATCTAGAGGAATCTCAGGTGGAGAATTTGGTTTGTTACAGTACTAGATAATACAATAGTTACTTCACTCATATTAGCTTTACCTTGTGCAACTTGAGATAAAATTGAATCTTCAGACGTACATGTTTTTTACTCTTCTGAACGTTTACCAAATTGTAGAATAGTAAACTCAATAGGAGTTAACCAAGCTCATTAATCTGAGATTGCGTAAAAATTCATAATAGTTACACTTGATTTGTTGCATAATGTAACATGCCCCCATCCATCGTTAGCTTGTATTAAGGGTATAAGAAGGTGTTACTATGATTTATCTAACCTCTACTGTTGTTTTATGGAAATGGGGTCTAAAAAATAATTCATTTTTTAACACCTCAAACCAATATAAACATCGACATTGTGTTTGTCTCATCGATACCATTCTGACAATATTAAATTTTCATCAATTTGACTCTCAGATCAAAATATATGGTCATTTAAAGATTCTTCCAGTGACCTCTTTCCACGTCACCTCATTCTTCCATGTGGTCCCCACGTGGAATTTTATCTCATCGCCATGTGACACCCCCTAACTGATCCTTGTGGTATTGTGGACTTTATCATGTTGTTGTGGTACACCCCTATTGCTTGTCACCTCACTCCAACGCTTTTTCCTCGATCGAAACCACATGGGTGCACACACAAAACCTCTAGTGACATCATCCCAGGGTGGCATCACTTTGATGTCACCATTCCAAAACTCCCTGGACAAAATCTTTCTTTATTACTTTTTTGGAAACTCTATATTTCCTGGGATGTAAATTTCCCATATTTTTCTCATTGTGCTCCTTCGAAAACTAGCAGGATGGTGTTAGCCTGGGGTGACATCATATTTATGTCATCCAATCCACGTGGCCTACTCTAGAAGTACCATGTGTCATTCATTTATGGGCCGCTTGGCCCCACAAAAAGGCTGGTTTCGAGTGCTAGGTGGCATGCCACCGTGTTTCCACGTCATCATGATCATCTACGTGGCATGGCCACATCACTGTCATGTGGTCCCTACTATTCCACCTTCATAGCCTACAACTAATATACATTATGTTATAACATAAGATTTCGGTTCCACTGAATATATATATCTATGTGTGTGTGTGTGTGTGTGTGTGTGTGTGTGGCATGGCCACATCACTGTCATGTGGTCCCTACTAGTCCACCTTCATAGCCTACAACTAATATACATTATGTTATAACATAAGATTTCGGGTCCACTGAATATATATATAACACTCTTGCCCCCTTCTCTGGTCAACATCCTTCATTGTAGAGAACCGATGGTTGCAATTGAAATTAAGACCCCCCTCCCCTCATGGCATCATGAGGGGGTCTTCATTCATGGTTTCATTATGTGGTCCTGCACCCTTAGATCAACGGTGGACAAACATTCTACCCAGATCAATGGCATGAGGGGGTTTAACCCCCACGGGGTATGGAGAATGGGGGCTCCCTCATCAGTATTTTTCCCCTCCAAAACCATGCCAAGGATGGAAATTTTCTTTGTTTTATGGCTGGAATACCCCAAGATGTTAACTCCATAGGGGTGTTGTTCTAGGTGCAGGTGGTCTCCATTTTAAAGTGTCAGGGACCAAGATTTAATGTGTTGGTTATGGCCATTGGTCACGTGGACCCTCTCCACCAGTGCTATTTTTATCCTACCATTTGGAACTAGGCCTGATTTTGACCTTTGTCACTTAGTCATTTTTCCATCCCTCCTTAGCTATATATATATATATATATATACATATGGCCTCTTCCATAGCTCCTAGATCATAGCCACAGCACTAATGCTAAGGGATTTGATTATTTGGTATTTTTGCAGCCCCTTCTAGAAACACAACTCTTGCACATTTAAATTGAAACATCCCTGCAACCCATATATATGTGTGTGTGTTGGAAAATCAAAGATAATGTATATTTTCTTACTTGGTAATTACTTGTGAAAAATAATCTTCATTATTTTTTTATTTTATTGTTCCTTCTTCATCAATCAATTACACAAATTATTCTTCCAAGATCACAAAAAAGCAAGAGACACAAAATTTAGGCTTTTAAGACATGGCAAAACCCCACACGGGAGAAAACCCAACAATCCTCTTCTTATTGAATCAAGTCAAAATGAGATATTCAACCCAAGACTCCTTTAAAGGTTCCACATCATCCCTCCTCTCAAGTTAAAGTCAAGTGTGTCCAACCTCCTTCTTTTTGCTCAAGATACATTCAACCTTATTCAAGCTTTTCTCCAACTACAAAGGCTTAGATTTTCGGCATTAACAAAAACTACATAATACTTCAGATTTTCTTGGCCTTGTCACAAAATTTCAAGAAACTCACACATGTCACTGTAATGTATTAGAAGTAGGGTTTGGTATTCTTGACTTTCCTTTGTCACTTCTAAACTTTGACTTGTTTCTCCTTCTTTCAATCACATAATTTGACTTGTTTCTTCATAAATTTATGGATACAATAGGTCGAAGTTTCTCCTACATATATAGTTGTGTTAGAAATTGTAGCAAGAAAAGGCTCAATTCTTACTTATGCCTTAGTCAAATTGAGTAATTCGATTTTCCACATCAATAGAATGACTTGGCTTTTAGTTAGCTAGAGCGACATGGGTTTGTCTCCTAGTTAGATGAGTAAATTAGTTTTGTAGGCTAAGGGTAGAGGTGTGCATGTATTGATCACTAAGATTTAGAATTTAGTTGAGTTATTGTTAGTTGAACTCATTTAATTGATCTCTAGTCGTTAGTTGAGTCAGTTAAAGGTGAGTTGAGTAGTTAATATTGTTGTTAACTCACTGATCTCTCGGTTAACTAGACAATAATCTAAAAATAGACACAGTCATGCATGGAATTCGAATTGCCTAGTTGAGGTGGAGGAAAAGGAATGTGTGTATTCATATTTGTATATTGTTGAGTGTATGGTGATTTTTCACTGAGTAGGTGATCAATTCCTCAAGCTATTGCGCAAGGAAATAGGGAATTTATCCTATTATTTAGGAGCTTAATTCCTCCAAGATTGTGAAAGGAAATAGGAGGTTGGTTGAGGCTTGAAGTGGCTAAGTGTTGGCCAAAGCAGGTTAGGAATCATGAGACCAGGGTTCCAGTGTAAGGTGTGATTAAAAGTTGAAACAATACATTGTAATTGTTTCTCTTTTCATCTAAATTAATGCAAAGTAGCGTAGGGGTTTTTCCCAATTGGGTTCCCTTGTAAATCATTGTGTTCTTGTGTTGTAATGGTTGCATGTGATTGCATGTGTTTCTATCCTGAGTTTTCCTTTCTGTAGAATAGTAAAAGAAATTCATGTCTCTTGATTTCAGTAGTAGTAGAAAATTTCTTGCAATTTCTACATGGTATCAGAGCATCGAAAGACTACATAGAAACATTGTTACAGATATTCTCTCAGAGAAATTTCAATTTACATAGTTTTTGGTGCAGGTTTTCTTCTGTATGGGAAAATTTCTTTCAATGGCCTGAGATTGGAGTATGCCCTAGAGGTAACTTCTAATTTCATAGCTTGGAAGGATAGGATGTAAGTTGTACTCGATGATAATGGAGTGTTGGAGTGCACCAAAACTGACATTCCAAAACCAGCAGTATCGGATGCACAGCAGTTAGTCCAGTGACAAAAGGATACCACAAAAGCCTAGAGGATCATCCTAGAGGGTGTGAGAGACCACATAGTCTTGAATTTACATGGAAAGGAGACTCCATTTGCTATGTGGAATACCCTCATTGATTTATTTGAAAATGGAAGTGATGCCACGAAATTGGAATTGAGGGACAAGCGTAGAAACATCTGCATGTAGAAAAATGAAACCATTCCACATTACCTCTCCATATTTTCTTAGTGTCGAGATGAACTTGGAGGAGTAGAATAAAATGTGCCATCCTCTAAGCTATTGATCCTAGCTCTCCTTAGCCTTCCGAAATCCTAGCAAATCTACCAAGACTCTGTAAATGGAAGGGGAAAATTACCAAATTGGTAGAGACTTTAGTCTGATTTGGTGGAGGAATAAATTTGAAGGAACACTAGAGATGGAGTAACATCCAAAGTTGAGGAGGAAAAGGAATTTACTCTAGTTGGAAAAAGAAAGAATGTTAAGGGTAATAAATCCCAAGGTGAGGCTAGGTCCAGCTAGAAAAAAGGAAAGAAGAAGGACCTCGACAAAATTAAATGTTTTCACTACCATGAATATGGAAACTATGCAACCAAGTGTCTGCACAGGGAATCCAGCAAGGATCCTGAAGCAGGATCAGGAGGAGATGCCTTAGAATTTAAATTCATGCTAGATTATGGTTCCTCATTCCATATGATAGGATGCAAAGAATTCTTCAGTGGCCTAGAGGAGAAGGATCTCCAACTACATATAGAATTTGGAGATGATGGGAGGTATACTACAAAAGGAATTGGTACTGTCGCCTTTAAGAGGGAGTCAGGCTCCCATATTCATCTGAAAAATTTTGTGTATTTACCTCAATTGAAGAAAATTTTGATTTTTGTAGCTGTATTGGAGGATAGAGGCTATGATGTTGTTTTCAATCAGGGGAAATCCCTTCCGAAACATGTAGCTACCAAGAAAGTGAAATAGATTGGAATTAGAGTGAAAAATCTCTACAAGATAGAGGTAGATTTTGCACTGCATGTAGTCATACCTCCAGGAGTGAGGTGGGGCAATGTAGAGCCTTAGTCCCAGAGTTGCAAATATTTGGGAAGGGTCCATAGGAGAGTGGTAGTAGTTGTGATATACTCTTATCATGGATCATTACCCTTGCTAGAGAGGCCCACAATATTCAGTAGCAGAAGGATCAATGGTATTTGATGCAGTCAGATATTGAGTGACAGTTGTAATATTCCCTTTCTTGATCTAGTCAAAGTGGGCGGAATCAGTCCATGGTATTTTCCCATGGTATCGGCCCATGGTGTTGGTTGTCGGTTTTCAAGGAAAATAATAAAATAAGGTCCATCAAGCCTATAAAAGGGGATAGAAGTTATGCATTTATATTCATTCAGATTTTATCTATCTTGTTGTGTTTTGGTTGAGAACTTGGTGTGGCCAGTTCTAGCATTGATCCCGGGACGAAAACCCCGTGGTGAATTTTGTATGGTGGATCCATCCAGGGTCCACGATTGTGCTTCAGTTTTTTTTCTATTTTAATGAGCAGCCAAGCATGCCATCTACAGGAGCTCAGTTTTATTGTATGGTCATGTATTTTATTTTCAGTTAATAATGTAAATAAAATGGTTGCATTTATAGATATTTTTTTGTTCCTGTTCTTGATGAAAAGTTGTTTTAAATCAAAACACTAACATGTTTTAGATCTATCAAAAATTTTATTGTTTAGAATCTTACAGTGGTATCAGAGTTGTTCATCATGCCAGCCTGAGGGTTCTTGACTACAGATCATATTTTTATTTATGGGATTGAAAATTCTTGTCATGGGATTATTTTTTTCCACCCTAGTCGACATTTTCCATATTTGGTGGTACCTGATATCACCCTAGTTGGTCTAGTGAATTGCTTTTGTGGGACTTTCCTGCAATCAGTTCAAGGGTTTCTCATGTTTCTTGCAGAACTATATCCATGAGGTGAAAGGGTTTCAGGTTGGATCTGAGTCTGTAGATCTTTCCATTCACAGATCTTTCCATTCAATTTGTAAAGACTAAATTCTAGATCTTCTAGTAGAGTTCAGGCCATTTTTTTAATATTTGGAGAGACGATCCATTGCTATTATCAGTGGCCAAGAATTAAATCATTAGCTATTGTGAACTCCAATAGAAGGAGATGAAGATTCTTCTCTGATTTTTGTGTCGCTCACCATTTAAAAGCCAACCCCACAGAAACCATTCTTCTCAACGTTGACTGGTTTGATACAGAGCATAACACGATATTACCAGGAGTTTCCAAGATCCAAGCAGTTCTGCATTTCCAACAGTATCAGCATAACCATAGCAATCCCTTGCAGATCTGAGGAGGCAAAAGGTGCAGGTCAGGGTTAGTCAGAGGGCCATGAAGAGATAACCATCACACAGAGCAGATAAGCATCAATCTGAATATTCATCGAGATATCATCAGCCCAAGCAGGTTTCCTTTGTAATATTGAGGGTCGATGCATATCATCAATGGGGGCTGCAAATAGTTGCAATTTGTGCAATGGAAGATAGGAGCCTACAGTAGTTCTGAACCCAGAAGGAGTCGTCATCCATCCAGCTGATGATCAAATAGGTGCAAAGATCACTGGATCATACAGTCATCATACAGAGAGGCAAAAAATCAGTGTGATCGATTAAAAAGTGGCGTTTCTAGAAGAAACTTGTGGGTGGAGTGAAGTGCTCATTACACAACAGCAGATGGATATCAGAAGTTGCAAGAGCATTTGTTGGGTGAGAAGGGAAGGTAAAGTCGATAAATATTCTTGTCAGGTAAGAAATTGAATTAGTGAATCATATCCACACGCAATTGATCCATACAATGATTCCTATGAGGACCATATATTCCCTACGCAGAAAAACCGTGAAGCCATGAGTCGAGAGGCCATTCGTCCATAGTGCAGGGGTTGGGCCCAAATTCCATAAACTCTCATAGTAGAAGGTAGGCCGAGGGCCATTAATACATGAACAAGTCATAAAATCCACATATCTATCGCACAAAACACAAAACAAAGGGCAATGAACCATTGCATTTGTAGGAGATTGGGAAAGGGAATGCCTACTGCACTCTGTCTCAACAGTTCGAGTAGAGGACCAAGCCGTTGCTTCAACGCAGAATCCATCGAAGGCAAAAGTCGTGGGTTGCCTCGAGTACCTGGACAGAATTCTGGGCCAACCGTCGACTGAGCACATTACGCCAAGGAGGAAGACGAAGTATCTGGAGACTGAGCTACAAAGTTGTCGGCCTCTCCCCAGCATGCAACGAGATCTTCTCTAAGACGTTGAAGATATCAGCTGTAACCTCTGGTCCCACGTGGTTAGCTCAGGCCGCAGATCTTCTGAGCATCGAATTCAAACTCATGTGTGTGAGAATTGGTGGGGTTTTCCTTGGACCAATAGCAAAAATATTGAGGCGGCATAGAATGAAATTGTTGTAGCCTTTTAGTGGTGTTCTTTCGACAAAATTTATTACATTGGGCTCAATTGGAGACATAAGAAGAAGAAAGTGAATGAAGAATCATTTATGGTATTTCAGCCAGCTCATGAGGATTAACGTGAAGTTATTTTGTGGACATCAAACTATAGATTTGGTGACTTTGTGAGGGCCGGATTTTTCTGACCGACTCGTGGATCAAGTTATAGTAAGGGTGGTACTCGTAAGAAGGAAATCAAGTTTGTAGACCAATTCTTCGTCCTCTGAGCGTGAATTTTTTTTTGGGCAGCATTAGTTTACATTTTTGTGATTTAGCCTCTGAGCCAGATATATGCAACTTGAATAGTTTCATTAGCTCGATAACTAGGTTAATAGTTTCATTGGCTCAAAAGGCCAGCGAATCTCTCTTCCTGTATTAGTTCCCATTATGACAATGCTAGACAAGTAAATTACATCATGCATGCACACAGTACTATCCAGAACAACCTATGATTCGTGGCTTGTCATCTAGCTAGTGCGTGAAAGAGACTCATGTGTAATGCTATGTTGACAGGCGCATTCAACAAATGGCCACTGCATCAAATACATGAGCACCTGAATGCATGTCAGCGTGAATAGGGAACGAGCTTAGTCTATGGTTGTGCGGGTCTCAACTACCTTCGCATTTGAACTTTCATACTTTCTAGAAGACCAATTTCTCCAGTTTCCGTGGGAAAAAAAAGGGGGTGTAAATCAATTTTATTGAAGAAAGTCGAGGAGAGAAGAAAAATTATTGAGATCCATTGATGCCAAACCACAATGTCATCATTTTACTTTTGGAAACGCCACAAGAATCAACATAATGATGCATCACTTGATTCTATGGGCTGCAATACTTTTGTGGATCACATATGGCAACAATATACAGATCAAAATCCAGAGCAGAAAAAAGGGTCTTTCTCTTGAAAGGTCCATGTTATCCTTCAGCAGTTAAAAGATATCTAGAAGGAAGATGTAAAAAGCAAGTGTCTCTTTGAACTTGGATCGAAATTGCAAGGTACAAAGTTAGAAGATGTCCTCCTACAGCTAGACACATTAAATATGGCTCTGAGTTTGATAGAGCAATCAAAATGGGAAGGGTCTAGTTGGGCCTTGAAGCCATCCATGCTTGCTTTAATACAACCTAGGTTCTTGGAACATTCTTGTGAATAGGTTATACTCACAGTCGCCTCTTGTCTTAGTAAAATCATAGCTTTAACAACACCACTACTGCCCTATGACAATGACATATTAAGGAGGACTTTTCGGGTAATGGTAGAAGCACTCCAAGGGTTGGACAACACCACCCTTCTTACTTTTTTCAGAAGCGCACAATTTTGGAACACATGGAGAAATTCAAATTGGGTATACTTATGCTAGATCTAGAGTGTGATGATTTAATCCTTCAGATGCTCCAATACTTCTGCACTGGAATTACAATGTCTCATCCAAACTTCATCAAAACATACATGCAAAATATCATGTCTCCGATCTTAGGAGAAGATAGTGCCATCTGCGAACAATTGAAATCCAAACTTTTGGCCATTTGGAAGAAAGAGCTAATTGTATCACCTGCTGCTTATGAACTAGCTGAGGGGTTGATCAAACAAAGAATCAAACTACTTAGAAAGAAGTTAACCAAGGAGGAACTAACAAAGATTTGTGGAGACATCAATAATGAACTAAGGAAAGGCTTATGTTTTGTATGCAATGGAGTTTGGGCACTTGACCATTCATGTTCAGATGATAAGGAGGCGACAAGGATAGAAAAATTAGAGAATTATTCAGATCATGGGGATTCATCCATAGATGGGTTCACTGATTTTCAGGAGAGGGACTATGAAGGATCTGAGCAATCAAGTACGAATGGTGAGAAGCAACAACATGCTCTTCAGAGAAACTTGCAAGACAAGCTAATTAATCAACTTGGAAAAGTACATGACGAAAGGAAGGATGCAATTCCTCCTGATGATGTGGTAGTTGAATCTATAAATACACTGGAAGACATCCATAAAGAGTATGGGCAATTAGGTATAGACAACAGTCCACCAGTAGATCCATGTTGGACAACCATAGAGGATGGAAAACTTATCCTCACATGTAAAGAGGTCTAGGACGAATACACCCAAGGAGAATCAAATGAGGAGCCAGTAGTAATAAACTGATATGATGAGCATGATCATGCAGGCCAGCATGACAAATATAGTATGCGGGGTGAGTCATTTCCAAAGGGTTAGTCAAAGATTCAAGTTGAACCAGTGGTCCTGGGGCATCTGGTGCAATCAAATACAGAGACATTCAGCAAGGCACAAGAATTTCCAGTGAAAGAATTTCGGGAAAGGATCATGCATTTCAAGACAGATATTATGTTGTTGAAGCAAATATTTTGGATAGTCTGAGACACTATCTTACAGGAGAACATAAAAATTGAGGAACTCATAAGGGTATGTGCCAAATCAACGAACAAGCTATCTAGTGTTGAGGAACAACTCAAGTCCCTCACAAGGCAGCATGAGGAGTATAACTGGGAGTTCCATAGCAACGCTCTACAGGAATACATAGATAAGGCTTGCAACACCAACAAACCACCTTTATACATTGAGAAGAGAAGGGCAGAGTTCTCCAAATACATCATGTTGGGTAACCAAGTAGAGCAGCATGAATTGAACATCAAACAACATCGGCATAGTAGATTTGCAAATATTCATCCTTTCCCAAGTATGGATTGGTGAGAGATTATGAGTTGGTATTCTATTGATGGATTGATTCTTTGGAGGATACCCATAGCCAAGGGCAAATTAGAGCTTGGGCCATTGGGCGCAAGCAACGATGGAGGGTTGAAATGGTACCATAACCCATAGGTCCCAAGATTTAGGTGGCATTGGGATCCAGGGGAATCCATTGGGAGCAGGATTGGCCAAAGGATTGTTTGGGATCCGGGTAAATCTATCAAGGGAAGGATTGGTCAGAGGATTGTTTGGGATCCAGGTATCGAAGGATCCATTCAGGACCATTCAACATGGAGGAATGGAACATTACATCAAGTTGTATGGGATCCTGGTATTAACGTACAAATGCTTCTGTTGTGGATAGAAGTGGATCGTTGGAGGACAAGAAATATTTGGGCGGGAGGATTTGTAATATTCCCTTTCTTGATCCGGTCAAAGTGGACGGAATCGGTCCATGGTATTACCGTGGTATTTTCCCATGGTATCAGCCCATGGTATTTGTTGTCGGTTTTCGAGGAAAATAATAAAATAAGGTCCATCAAGCCTATAAAAGGGGATAGAAGCTAGGAATTTATATTCATTCAAGTTTTATCTATCTTATTGTGTTTTGGTTGAGAACTTGGCATGGCCAGTTCTAGCATTGATCTTGGGATGAAAACCCCATGGTGAATTTTGTATGGTGGATCCATCATGTGCTTCAGTTTTTTTTCCAATTTTAATGAGCAGCCAAGCATGCCATCTGGAGGAGCTCAGTTTTATTGTATGGGCATGTATTTTTATTTTCAGTTAATAATATAAATAAAAGGGTTGAATTTATAAATATGTTTGTGTTCTTGTTCTTGATGAAAAGTTGTTTTAAATCAAAACACTAACATGTTCTAGATATATCAAAAAGTTTATTGTTTAGAATCTTACAACAGTTGTAGACTAGTCGCAATCAGATGTTGAGGAGCACATAATAGTATTGATAACAGTGTAGGAAGCACAGTGTAGAATCAACAGTAATGTAGTTTTCCCAGTAGGCAGTGCAGATACTAGTAGCATTCATATGCTCGGGAGACAATTGCAGCTCAGAGACACAATTGATTCAATATTTTGGATACTTCTCAATTGCAGTTGTTGCAGTAGAAACAACAACATTGAGAGGTAGTGTTATAGTACATTACACAAGAGTTGGATTTGGGTTTTGTAGAGCCATTTTCTTGCTAAGAGGGAGTGTTAGAAATTGTAGCAAGAAAAGGCTCAAATTTGACGTGTGCCTTAGACAAATTGAGTAATTTGATTTTCCACATTAGCAGGATGACTTGGATTTTAGTTAGCTAGAGTGACATGGTCGTGTCTCATAGTTAGATAAGTAAATTCGAGTTTGTATGCTAATATTAGGGTTGTACATGTATTGATTGCTAAGATTTGGCAATCTACTTGAGTTATTGTTAGTTGAACTTTATTAATAGAGATCTGGTCATTAGTTGAATCAGTTGAAGGTCAGTTGAGAAGTTAAGATTGTTGTTAACTCACTGATCTCTTAGTTAACTAGTCAATCAGCTAAAAATAGACACATTTATGCATGGAATTCAAATTTCCTAGTTGAGGTGAAGGAAAAGGAATGTTTGTATTTATATTTGTATATTGTTAAGTGTACAATAATTTTGCACTGAGCAAGTGATCAATTACTCAAGTTATTGCGCAAGGAAATAGGGAATTTATCATATTATTTAGGAGCTTAATTCCTCCAGGATTGCACAAGGAAATTGGCTAAGTGTTTACCAGATCAGGTCAAGAAGCAAGAGAACAGGATTGCAGTGCAAGATGTGCTTCAGAGTTGAATTAAGGCATTGTAATTTTTTATCTTTTCATCTGAATTAATGTGAAGCAGCAGAGGAGGTTTTCCCAGTTGGGTTCCCCTGTAAATCATTATGTTCTTGTGTTTTGATGGTTGAATTTCATTTCATGTGCTTCTATCATGTTTTTTCCTTTTCGCAAAATAGTAGAAGAAAATTTCGTCCCTTGATTTCAGTTCGATTTCATTAACAGTAGAAAATTTCTTGCAATTTCTACAAGTTATCCATGAGGTATCAAAGAGTCACATAGACCGAATTTGACTAGGAGAGGGCGAATTGAACCTTTTTTACTCTTTTAGAAAAAAATAAAATTCTCTTATTTTTCTTACAAATTTTCAAATGTGACTCGAATCAATTACAAATGTCTTTGAATCCTTTTTACTTCTAAAGCATGAGCAACATGCTTGAATAAGAAATAGAATAATAAAAAATAAATTCATTAATAATTTTCCTTTCATTATGAAGACCGACACTAGTTACTTTCTCCAACACTCCCTCTTAACTAGGGAGGTATTCATAATGACTCAACATGTATATCTTAAGTTGAAATATTCACATAAGAAGGAATCCATATTGATAAGCATCAATTATGATATTATCATCATAACCAACGTTGTCACATTACCAAGGCCTTGATAGGTACACTATTTCTCCACTAGATCAGAGCACAATGTTGGGAGGCATTCCATGGGACACCACATAGCCTCTTTGAGGTACATAATCCACCTAGGATACCCAAAGTATGTCTTCCATTATACTATTTCCCTCGGGAAATGTCTATCCATCAGACCATTCTTTATCCAAGCCCATTTACTTGACTTAGGATCTCCATCTTAATCCATCACAATACATGACTCAAGAATGTTTTTCCAAGATTCTTATCCAATCCACCATTCTCTTTATCCATGTCCATGCACTTGAATTATGATATTAATCCTAATCTGTTATAGTACCTGACACAAGGGGAATCATTCTCCAATCTTACTCCCTCTCAATCTGAGAGGAGAAATCCAAGATTAATCTCTGACAAAACATGGAAAGTGCATCAAGAAGCCCCAGCTTGTGTCAGAAGTACTCATACTTCCCTTACATCAGCTACCTGCTATTGTTGTATCTTCCTCAACCAACCCTCTTATCATTGATTTTTCTCATCTTGCAACTTCTTGAACTAGGGCTCCAAATCTCTCTCCAATAGATCATGATTCCTTATTTCATGATCCTGCACTTGAGGTCTTCATCCACTGCATCATGTATTTTGTCCAACGCTACTTCCTACACTACACTACTTCCTACCTTGAAGATATTCCACCACACAATTCCTCCAGCAAACTAATTATCACAGTACAAGGTAATCCAATCTATTTTTCATTCAACCTTGAACACAACTTAGCTGACCTTTCCAATCAGTCTCTATCAGTCAAAGCAAATCCAAAGACTCAAATAATTCTACCCTCAAGTTGTTATGCCATCTTTCGAAATTAGCCAACTCTTAGGGTCTTCAAATATACCTTCTTTCCAATCCTCTATCTTCCTCTTAAATGACTGATCTTAACTTATTTTATATACACCCCTCTAACTATCCTTATGTAGCTTCAAATTGTCAATCTTGGAGCACCAATAAAATTTTCCTCTTAACAGAGAAAAAACACTCATGTATCATTGTACTTGCAACTTCTAGCACACAGCCCTCCTCTTTTCATAGACTTCACTAAACTAGGGAATTACACCATCCCTTTCAAAGTCCACTAATCTATGGAATATTATCCAGTTTTCACACAATTTCTTTACTTCACTAGAAATGACATAACTAGGGAAACCAAACACAGCTGTTAATAGTCCTTTGTTTCTCAAACTTCGTTTTTATTGGGTTACCTTCCACTATCTCTCGTATAGTTTTCAAGATGGATCTTCTAGGTCTTGCTAGGACAACCTAATTGATTGTGACCTATCACACAAAATCATATCAATTGTGGCACACTTGTCATCCCTTGTATTATGACATTGTTACTTCAAGACACAGTCACTAGGGAACAACCTTTCAAGCTTTGATGAAACAACCCTAGGCACTACAATTTTATAAGATATACTTTCAACATACCTTGTTCAACTTTAAGATGACTCGGTTCGGTACTCCACGGTCTCTTTAATTTCAGCCTTTTACTAGCCTTCTACTCTCACTACAAGTTTGGATCTGATATTTATGTGATTGCCTTAGTTCAACCTATAAACATGGATTTTGAGATGCTCCAACAATCTCGAACTATAGTATTTTTCCATGCTTAAAGGAGAAGGAAATTTTCCCTTGTTTTTTCTTGGTTATTACACCTTGTGGCCTTTCTTATTCATAGAAATTATAAAATTCTCTCACCAAAATGCATATTTTTCATAGACATATCAACACGCAAAACAATAGAATCATAACCATGTTTTCGACCAACTTCCTTCCTTTTAATCTGTCTTTAGAACATGAGACAATGAGAATGTCTTATTTCTTCTTTCTAGATTAGCTTCTGAAGTCAGTTGCTACCTTTCTTGATAAGAAATGCAATGGTGATTGTCATCTAGGTTGTCTAGTCCTCCCTTTTTCCACTAATTTTATTGAGGGAGTTAACTACACTCCTAAATATGTATTCAAAATTTATTTACATATGTGTGACTATGTTCTAATCTTTATGCTACAAACCTAGTGCATGATACACCAGTCATCATTTTCGTGATCTCTCAATAGTAAATATATCTAGGATATTCCTTCTACTTCTTTGAAGGTTCTTCATCTTCAGTTGTTAATGCTTCAGACGTTTCCTTCATTTTATTGTTCTTAGGACAATCTGA
Organism: Pinus albicaulis; assembly: GCA_034641835.2. Classification (NCBI taxonomy): domain Eukaryota; kingdom Viridiplantae; phylum Streptophyta; class Pinopsida; order Pinales; family Pinaceae; genus Pinus; species Pinus albicaulis. The sequence goes on from CM076579.1 coordinate 719,159,099, forward strand.
TTTGTAGTGTACATATTCATGACAACCAAGCACTAGACTTGGACATGTCTCTATTTTTGTTTTCTTCTTCTTATCAAAATTATTCTTTGATTTAGTTGCGTAGGCTTGAGAGACTTCATTGATAGGATGAGTATTACTTCTCGCATTTATTATGTATTCTTCTATTGAACATTGAGCCCATAATTCTTCAAATGATGAGGCTTCTTTTATTACACAGATGCTACTTGAAAAAACATCCCATTCTATAGATAAGGCATTGATTGTCACTGTAATTAATTATGAATCAGATATTTTCTCACCAACTTCTTGAAGTTGATATTTAATTCTTGATAGCTTCATGAAATAAGACATTATAGTGTCTTCTTTGTCATCTTTGATTGATATTATTGAGTTCTCAGGGCTATCATGTGACCTGTTGTAATGATGAAGTATAATTTTACCAAGGTATCATATACTTATCTTGATGTAGATAATTCTAATACAAAAGTGATAATGTGGTATTTGATGGACTCAAAGAGAATTCTTTGAGCCTTAATTTCCCATTTTTCATATGTTTCCATTTCCTAGGCATTATTCTCATTTGGAGTTGGAACATTTTCTTGAACAAATTTCATGACATCATTCTCTCTAAGGATTAAGTCAATTCTCTTTTCCCATACCTTGAAGTTGGATGGTCCTTCTAGCTTATTACTCTCCATGCATACAAAATATATTGACTAAGACATGTAGGTTTCGAAGAAAGTTGCTATTGAATTGTTTTATTAGAGATGTATTCAAATATAGTTGCTCCAAAGATGACCTTCTATCTTATGTCTAGTAATAGTGTCTCCTCTTCACCTTAGTTCTGATACCATGTTAGAAAATCAAAGATAATGTGTATTTTCTTAATTGGTAATTACTTGTGAAAATTAATCCGCTTTCTTTTGTTATTATAATGTTCCTTATTCATCAAGCAATTACACAAATTATTCTTCCAAGATCACAAAGAAGCAAGAGACATAAAATTTAGGCTTTCAAGTCAAGGAAAACCCCACAAGGTTGAAAACCTAACAATCCTCTTCTTATTGAATTAAGTCAAAATGAGATATCCAACCTAAGACCAAAGAATCCCTTAAAGGTTCCACGTCCTCCCTCCTCTTAAGTCAAACTCAATTGTAGTCAACCTCCTTCTTTATTCTCAAGATATAGTCAACCGTATTCAAACTTTGCTCCAACTACTAAGGTATCATACCTATTAACAACTTTAGAAAAACTCAAATTTTCGTCCTTGACAAAAACTACAGGATACTTCGTATTTTCTCAGACTTATCACAAAATTTCAGGAAACTCGCATGTTTGACTGTAATGGATCAAAATTGTTCAGTCTTCTTATCCTTTGACTTTCCTTTGTCACTTCTAAACTTTGGCTTGTCTCTCCTTCTTTCAATCACAGAATTTGACTTATTTCTTTAGATCTTTATGGATATAATAGGTCAAAGTTTCCCCTATATATATAGTTTTCCATGAGGTATCAAATAGTCACACAAGATGACTTTGAATAAGAGAGGGTTGACTTAAACCTTTTTAACTCTTTTAGACAAAAATAAAATTATCTTCTTTTTAGTACAAAATGTCAAATGTGACACGACTTAATTGAAAATGTCTTTCTCTTTTTAACTTCTAAAGAGTGAAGAACATGCTAGAATAAGAAATAGAATAATAAAAAATATATGGCCCCTTTGTCACTTGGGCAATGGCATATTTATCCATGTGACTCCCTTCTCATCTTTACATGCGATGTGTGTGTGTGTGTGGGGGGGGGGGGGAGACATCCTCGGATCCCTGCCACACTATCCTATCCCTCCTGAGATTCAGCGTTGTACTCTACAACCAACACACACACACACATATAGGATTTTATAAACCTAGTTATAACATGTGACTTGAGTCTACAAAGTTATCCTTCCTAACCTCCTTTCGCTCGGCCTGGTCTACTTATGTATATTATTAGTCCCTGCTTGGACTATAGCGATTGATTGATCGTTGACTAGCTATTAATCATGCTTTGAATTAATTTTTTTCATCGGTTTTCTGTCTTTAACCAAAGTTTCAATCAGAATTGTTTCTTCACTTCAATTTTAATAAAACTTTGAAATTCGACCTCTTATTGCAAAAAGTCACTTAATTTGCATGCTATTTTAAGAATAGCAAAAGTTTCAAAGATGGGAAAAAAAAAATTTAACCAATGTTTTTTTAAGCCAAAGTTTGAAATTTTTTCACATATTTGCATTTTGCGCACATTCTGTCGTGTCAAAATCCGTCTACGTTTACCCTACCCACCTGCTAGTTGGTTATTTGACGTGTCTACGTTTACCCTACCCACCTGCCACCAATTAGTTATTTTACATGTCAAATCCGTCTACGTTTACCCTACCCACCTACCTCCAATTGGTTATTTTACGTGTCAAATCTGTCTATGTTTACCCTACCCACCTGTCAATATAGGACCTTCGCATCTCACAGCCTTCACCTCTTCAAAGCTCACCACTTTCTGCCCTGCTTTCTCCCGACCGCAGTCGATAATGGTTGGGTATAGACCCAGTTTTTTATTTCTTTTAGACCCAGTTGTTGTTCCGGTATGGTGTTTGCAAGAGATGTTATCGCAGCCACAGAGGAAGGTGCTTTCTTCTTGCCAGAGTACGAAGCAAGGTGAATTGCCGTGACCTGGTTATTATTTGTTGAGTTCGATCGTCGTGTGCCCTAGCTCTTTTGGCATGATCTATAAAATTTCTGGTTCTTTTTCCAGAATTAGTGCCTTGTTGGAACAGATCTACTAGTCCCGTGGAGATTTTCGATATATATGTATATATATATAACAGTTTGAGTTCTGCATGGGTATCGCATCCACTTGCTCGAAGACTACACCTGTGCAGTGAACCCTATAAATATGTTGTAATACAGTTGGTGTGTTGTTGCTTATACATCCATGGAGAAAGACCTTCATGTTATCTGTCATCAACTCCTTTTGAGAGTAGAAAAGAAATTTGTCGACCATTGTTCAATGCAAAGTCGAAGATATGTAGCCCATCAGCGGATCTGTTTAGAACCAGAGTTGAATCCCATGTAACAACTTTAGAGACATATAAGAATGAGGAAGAAGAACCCAAAAGAGATTCAGGATATTCAGGTGATTTCTGGACTGCAGTGGGTTTGATCATGGGCACCATTATAGGACCTGGAATACTGGGTTTTCCTGCAGCAATAATTAAGGCAGGTCTCTTGCCATCAACTTTGATAATTTTGGCTTCATGGGTTTATGTCATTGCTTCTATTTTGCTTGTCGCAAGTGATCGGTTGTGCAGTCATGGAAGAGAAAGGATTGGATGAGGTGAGTTTTATAGGATTAGGGATGCATACATTGGGTGACAATATGGGAATTGTTCTTGCAGTAATTTATGCAATGTTGAACTATAATTTTTTGGTTTCTTGCATTGCTAGTTTCGGTTCCCTTGTTCAGCAGTGGTTGCCCTTTCTGCCTCCTTTCATGGTTTGTCTTTTGTTTCCGGGTATGATGGGATGGATTATAACCTTGGCATATTTCAATGTATTCGATGGAGTAAACAGGGGTTTATGCGTTCTGATGGTTACATCCATTTCAGGGCTTATAGGGGTTGGAGTATTGTTAAAGAGACATTTTATCTGGCAATCTTTCAAACATGTTGCATGGTTTCCGCATGTTATTCCTGTAACTGTGCTTACATTAGGGTTTCATGTGATAACTCCTTTTATATGCAAGGTCATGGGAAGAGATCCATATGAGGTTCGAAAATCTATTTTATGTGGTGGATTTGTACCTCTTGCAATGGTTTTGTCGTGGAATGCAGTTGTTTTAGGGCTTGCTAGGTCAAGTCCAGCTTCCATGGTGTTGGACCCAATAAAACTTTTTCTTTTTGTGAATTCCTCTGCGTACCTGTAGTGCAAACCTTTTCATTCTCATCCCTTGGGATGACTTTGATAGGTTATGCCCTCAGCTTCCCTAAACAACTCTCTGATACCCTACATTTGATCAATTCTCTTGTCCAGCACCATTCTGAGGAATTTGTAAAGAATTTTTCCTACAACAGAGAAATTGACAAATTGTTAAGAAATTGCAATGGAGCTGGCAGAGGAAGCCTTGTTTTTGTGCCCTCAGCTTCCCTAAACAACTCTTTGATAACCTACATTTGATCAAGTCTCTTGTCCAGCACCATTCTAAGGAATTTGTAAAGAATTTTCCTTACAACAGGGAAATTGACAAATCGTTAAGAAATTGTAATGGAGCTAGCAGAGGAAGCCTTGTTTTTGTGGCCTGGTTGCTGGAAGCACGTTTTTTGTGGCCGCAACACTACTCACTGGTCGTTGTACTCACTGGTCCTGCCAGGGAAACAACACAATACCATCCTGCATTCACTTTCTTATCCAACAGGGACTACCACTACGTGCAGTCCTTGTTTATATATGTGTGTACAAGGATGTCTGGATATTCAAATCCCTTTAAAACAAAAACTTAATTATTTAATGAAGATTTACCTATCTCCTTCATAATCAAGCCATTTGGACCATTTGCAGGCTCATAATAACTCAGATTTATATGTCTCTCAAGATCAGAAGTTAATACCATTCAAGCTCATAAGAAAATATGGGAATTTAACCATATACTCAGAAATCACATACGAATTAGAATTCTCAATTCATACAGGAAATCACTTTCCTCAGCATTATCATATCCACTAAAATGGTACAATAAACATATACATAACATTCCATTTACAAGAGCATAAAGGAGAACTTATCTTTATAAAATAAGTCACACAACTAAAATTAGTACTTCAATTCTCCACCCAACCTCATATTGGCCTTCACTATAGTATTTCTTGCAGCCAATCACCCTTGAGCTAGACTTCAAAGCTTGAGAGAAAATGCTCAAAGAATCTTCTCACATACTCAACACCACTAGGAGTATGGAGACCCTCCTATCTCCACCCAGCAACTAGTTTCATTGGGAAATTACTAATATCATCCCTTCAGTGAGTTCTTCTTTCTCCATATATATACCATTATATTCCTTGGAGTTATTCCTATGTATTATTCCTTTAATTTGTGTTTTCCACGCAACACTACTCTTCAGTCCCTCTACAAACTATCCTCTCTTCCACCTCCCTCCCTTTTGTTGATCCTTTTCTCTATTTTTTCCTCTAAGCCTCCCACTGGAGTGCACTCCTACATGTGTTATCCCTACTGAATTATTCCTCTTTCCCTTGGGTATTTTTCAGTCCAAGTCTATGGTCCTCTTCCTTTCTTCTCCTGTGCTCAGTTCCTCTCGAGTTGGTTCTCCCTTCACCCATGACTTCCCTATATTCTTCGTGCCTCTATTTATGTTTTGTATATTTTTCTTTGAGATCCACTAGCCCATTTTTTCATTGCCATATCATGGCTTGTCTTGCATGTATTCCATCTCGGTCATTGTAACCAACCATGGCCCCCTCTTGTCATATATTTTTCTCAGGGTGAGTTTGCTGGATAGCACGGCCCATTCCTGGTATTTGATTTTTTTCCTCCTCTTTACTTGTGAACTTGTCCAAGAGGGGAATGGGCTCATCCTTATTTTCTAGTTGAATTAAAAATAAATTCATCCAATTAAATGCACACTATTTAGCCTCCATGACTGGAATATAATACTATCAAGCATCCTCAAGTAACCTCCCTACCCAAGCTTTGAAATTGGTGTCACATATCTTCGTTGATTTCTATTTTTAGAAATACGATTACAATATTTACAATAGGGTATTAGCCCAAAGAGGTTGTCGCAAACCCCACCCCCTTGGAGAAACATCATCCTCGATGTTCTGATCCTCGAACATAATTACAAAACATGTTTGACCCAAACATAAATCAACGTGAGATTTATAAGTACAACTTAGTTACAATCAAATTTACACACATAGGCAACTCAATGGATATAAATCATTATAAATTTGGCCTCTTTGTGTTTCTTTAATTCTTATTGAGGTGTCTTGTCCATCTTGATGACTTTATTTTCCTAGAATGATGCATTCCTCCATGTCAAGTGTTGTTTACCATTGCACTCAGTGCTCTTTCAACAACAATTTTGATTCATTTATTCATGTAACATACCCACGATAACCCTATGATCCCAATCATTCATGCTCATGACTCTTTTAAAAAACAAATTCCTATCCTGGCACCCCCTTCTCTGATTTCGAGTCCCTTAGGGCATCTAGTTCCTCTTCGTTACCCTGGAAGAGTCCTCACAATCTGAGGCAATTTCTTGCCTTAATATATTCATATTGGTCGTGGCATAATATATGGAAATTGGTGGGTATTGCTGAGTCTAGTGTCCTAAAAATGGACTTATGCTTGAAGTTTTTCCAACTCTAGTATGTTGTTGCGCGCTCTGCCATCTCAAGTTGTTGTTGTTAACTTTTCAGCCTGCTTCCTTCACCCAAATAGGGTAGTGTGATGCCCTTCCTACATCATGGGCACCCAGATTTTCATTAGACTCATAATAAATAAATTGAAATAGACTTAAAGTATACCTCATCAACAGGTTTTTCCATGAAGTGAACCCTACAATTTTCATTTTCTTCCCGTCACACTAGAACCAATTATTTCGTAAGCCAAACCATCATAAATCAGTATATCAAATTATGTTCATAATTTATAAATTCATAAAATCCAATGAAATATTGATACATATCTTTGGTTTTCTCTTTGCTTCTTGGTCCCCAAGCACTGAATCGAATTACAACCTCAGGAAATCACCCATTGGTATTCTCTTCTCTTCTTCTTACATACACACTAGAATGGTTTCCAAAGTACCTAACAAGCAACCAGTGATCTTCTCTTCACTTCTTTTTGCACTTCTCTTCTCTTCTTTTTGCACACACGCTAGATCGCTTTCCAAACTCGATAAGCATCTAGTGGCCTTCTCTTCTCTTATCTTCAACTCACACTCACTAGATCAGTTTCCAAACTTGACAAGCACCTAGTGGTGAAGATGCTCCATGTAATATTTAGTTTTCAACTGCTTTGCACCAGATCAGTTTTTTTTTTCCAAAGAAAAAGTCTGTAGCTTTTATTCATGAGTTGAGAAAAAAGCTACATTTTGCATACAAGCTTGTTGTAAGTAGCAGGTCTGTTGTTGGTGCAAAGGAGTTTATTAGTCTTATGAAGGTCTTTTATTGTCTGAATAGTTCTGACTTTGCACCTTTTCAGTGCCTCCCTTACATTTTCTAGAATCGTGGACTGTCAGCTCTTCCCTTTTCAAGAAGATTCCATACAATGATCTGCATCTATAATCGATAGTGGGAGTGGAAAAAAATCATAATAACATGAGAAAGAGATCTATGGTATTTTATAGTGTGAGACTACTTCACCTTCCAACGACTCATCAATCTGCCATTGGCCATGATCTAGGAGCAGCGCTTCTTTAAAGAGTATGTTTGCCATAGTGTTACACTCCATGAAGATTTATGTGCATGAAAAGCATACAAAATGGCTCTTCAGCTGCTCAATCCTATCCACCAGAGGCTGTAGAAATATATTTATGTACACTTGAACCTGACGAAGCTAGTTGATGACCAATAAGGATACACCATTCTCCAAAGTGAAAGCAAGGAGGTTTTTGTAGGCATCCATCTCTGCCTGATTGTTTGTGCCAGAACCCATCCCAATTTTGACCTGGAAAAAATGTGTTTTCGATAGGAATAAGGTGAAACCCCCTCCACTCCTTTGTGTTTTTGAATATGAAGCACCGTCGAAGTATGCCTATGGGATATTTGTGTGTGGAGCTTCAGGGATGATGACCCTAGTAGGAGCAGCGACATGAGTCTCAGAAAATTGATTGTGGATATCTAAAGCTTCTATAGCCACTCTGACAGGATCTAACAATGAATCCTTGAAAATCCCCTTATTACGAGCTAGCCAAATGCCCCAGCAGATCTGCAATGGAAGTGCTTTGAAGGCACGGTTGGCAGGTAGGTCCACCCAACTACGCCAAGCAGTCTCCATAGTTGGACCAGTCCAAAGTTAGAGACCTACGTAGGTCTCTCTAAAAACTCTCCAAGCTTTAAAATTGAAACTGCAATTGATGAATAAATGAACCAGTGAATCCTCGCCATTATTACATAACGGACACATATCTAGATCGATGGCGAATCTATGCTACAAGAACTCCTAGACCAGGACATGGGTTTCCAAAATGCACCACATGAATAACTTTGACTTCATTGGGAAACTGAGCTTCCAGATACCCCTCCACCTCCAGGATCATGCTCTTTGGTCATCGTAAGTCATCAGGATACACCTTTATCTCTAAGCGCCTCTTTCAAATCCATTGAGAGTTGGTGTCGTTTTCCACTACCGAGCCATGGTTCCATCCACAGGCGAAGCTTGTTTCCACGACCCACCTGCCAGGAGAGTCTAGCCTTGAATATGTGTACAGAGTTTATAACTACATGCCATTTCAAAGAGCCATTTATGTGTGGTTTTAGGACCAAACACATCCATTCCTTTGTAGCAAATGGATCAATGTACTTAAGTCGGATCACCGTCGTCCATAGATTATCAGAGGACATGAGGCGTTAGCATTCCTTGGCATCCAATGCAGATGAGAAGGCTCGAATGTCCTTAAGACCCAAACCCCCTGGGCTCTTGGGTGATGCCAATATGCACCATTTGACCCAGGGGAGCACCGCTTATCTTGTCTGCCTATCCATAAAAATTGAGAACACAAACACCTGATTTTCTTCAGCACGGCTCTGGGAATCCAAGACAAATAGGCCCATAATACTGGAATTGCCTCGACCACATCTTTAATGAGAACCAGTCGACCCACTCTCGAGATCCACTGGGTGTGCCAGGTAGAAACCCACTTTTCAATTTTCTTAATCAGCCATCTCTAGTCATCCAGTAATTAATTTTTGGGTTTCATCCTTAATCCAAGGTATCAAATGCCACCTTCAATCGATTCATGTGCAAATGGAAAGAGGCAGGTAGTCAGCTCACGGTCTTTGATGGAGAGATCATTCCATAGTAGTTTTAATTTCTCCTAGTTTATTTCCATTCCGGTGGCAGTTTGGAAGAGGGATAGGATCGAATTGAGGCACCTAAGATTTGCATGTATGCCCCTACAAAAATAAACATTATGTCATCAACTAATAAGAGGTGAGAAACCCGTCGCAAGTGGGATACCATCGTGCCATGGAATGCTCCACTTCTGGTTGCATCAAACAAAAGACGGTTGAGGGATTCAGTGACAAGGAGGAAGAGGAGCGACGAGAGAGGGAAGCCTTGGAAAAACCCCCTCTCCACATGAAAGAAAGTGGAAGCTGATCCATTGATGAGAAATGTGAAAGACGTAGTTTGAAAGCAAGACATAACCCAGTCTATGAAAGCCATCGAAAAACTTGTGTGAGTGAGGATCATCCATATATAGGTCCATCTCACCCTGTCATAGGCCTTAGACATGTCAATCTTCAGAATGGTACCCTTTTGATGAATATTTTTAAAATATTGTAGGCCCTCCTGTGCAACACCTCTCGCCTCATGGATCTGGCGACCCTGTAAGAAGCCAAATTGTTCTACTGAGTTATGAGTGGAGAGAATGGGTTTGATTCAGTTCACTATGATCTTGGATATCACCTTGTACATTGCATTGCATAAGGAGATCGGTCAGAAATCCTCCAAGGAGGAAGTACCATCCGTTTTTGGGATCAAAACCAAAAATGTGGAATTGAAGGTCGGCAACATCCTCTTGTTTCTCTTGTATTCTTCCACAACAGCCAGTAAGACTTTGCCCATGATGTCAAACAGTTCAAGAAGAAATTCTATGCCTCAGCCATCTGGCCTCAAGCTATTGTCTTTTGGGTAGTTCTTGAGAACTTTCTTCAATTCCTCTTCTTCCACCGCTCTATTTGTCTCCTCATCAACAAATCTGGGAAAATAAAGAGTTGTGTGAATGATCTCAGCTAGGTTTGTGTAATATTCCTTTTCTTGATCCGGTCAAAGTGGACGGAATTGGTCCATGGTAATTTCCCATGATATCGGCCCATGGTATTTGTTGTTGGTTTTCGAGGAAATTAATAAAATAAGGTCTATCAAGCTTATAAAAAAGGGATAGAAGCTAGGCATTTAGGATAATTCTGGTTTTATCAATCTTATTGTGTTTGGGTTGAGAACTTGGCCCGGCTAGTTCTAACATTGATCATGGTACGAAAACCCCGTGGTGAATTTGTCTGGTGGATCCATCCAGGGTCCACGATTGTGCTTCAGTATTGGTTTTCTCTTTTAATGAGCAGTCGATCATGCCACTGCAAAGGCTCAGATATTTTTGGTGTGGGCATGTATCTTTGTTTTCAGTTAATAATATAAATAAAAGGCTGCATTTCCATATCCCATCTATGTTCATGGTTTTTACCGAATGTAATTTTATTGAGAACACTAGAATGTGCTAGATCTGACTAAATTATTAAGGTTTGGGATCTTACATTGGTGGTGTAAGGGTGTGCTTCTGGACAACACACTTCCTCTATAGATATGTCCAGGGAGTAAGCTAATTCACACGCTCAGAATGAGTATTTTACTTTGGAATTTGGTGGACCCATTGTTGACCAATGCACGATGCAGAGACTGCTTGGTATGGTACGTGCTATAACTTAAAGTGGACGGATTTTTCAATGTGTATGTGTTCTTAGAACAAATCCGCTATTATTTCTCAACCAACCATCATCGAACAGTGTACTCCTGTTGAAACTAAAGCACAGGAAAAATAGGTACCAGGGAGGTCATTCCTACGACGGTGTATCTAAGGTTTTAGAAAAGAAAGGGAAGAAATATGTGGAAACTTGCGAACGACGCATCATCTCGTTGCAGGGGGAGGTATCATTGCCGAAATTTGTAAAGGCCACATATAAATCAAGCACTGACCATTATATTGTTGTTCCTTGGGTGATTAATAAATTTTACCGTGGAAGTGGAGGGCCGATAATGCCAGAAAGCGGTTATTGGAGGTTGTTTCGTGAGCATCAATAAAAGGGCAGGAAGCTGTTGTTTGTGGTCAAGACAAATCACTATATAGGTCATCCCATCAAGAGAGAGAGTGCAGGAGCATGTAGAAAGGTTGATTTATTCAGCGTGGGTGCGCCGCACAACCACACCAAATTGGGACAAGAAACCACACATCACTGTGCAGTTAATCGAGGGTCCAGTGGGCAGCTCTTAGTGCGTTGACAGATAATGGGCGCAGGTGGGCGAATCTCGTAGTGTAAAAAGCTGACCAAGCCATAAAGAGACCAACAACGTCGAAACGATCTTTGTGGGGCAGTTGCAAGGATCCAAAGGGGGTAAGCTACCATGACAACATCGTAGGCTGGAGAACACGAATAATATGCGGCATAAATCTTAGGTGGCAGAGTTCTGGTTATGAGCCATATCTAGTAAAGCCGTAGAGGAGCCAAGAGTGCAGTAGCTTATTGTTCTGAGTAGATCTGCATCTCTTGATTACAAGGGGTTGCGCAACATTTTCCACTTCTGTGTGGATTAAGGGATGAGTTTCTCTCTTGTTTATTGTGCATGCTACCACAGTTTGCTTTCTGCCAAGACCAAGCTCTACTGAATTGGTTAAGGACGTGTCTACAATCATCTTGGTAAATGAAGGATTTGTGTTGATAGGAGTTGAATGACCATGCCTTCCTTTAACAGGTCTACGACATTCTCAACATAGGGTGACCCCTATATTAAACGTTTACGATCGGTCCATTGGTTGTTATATAGACAACCATGATATTATTTGACCGCTGAGTTTGAAGGCATCAATCAAGAATTAGAGTTTTTATTTATCTCTTATATTTTTCTCAGTCGAAGCCATTCACTGGGAGACAAAATTATCACAAGTTGGCATAAATCGTATTGACCGATCATATGGGTTTCCATTGGTCAATAAGGCATACATCAAGCAGCCATATGGTGCATAGTATTAACACTTCTATTCAAAATAGAAAAGTGATCGATTTCCTTATGGAGGCTGAAGATTCAAGCCAAGTTCTCAAAAGGGTGTAAATCAATTTTATTGAAGAAAGCCGAGGAGAGAAGAAAAATTATTGAGATCCATTGATGCCAAACCACAATGTCATCATTTTACTTTTGAAAACACCATAAGAATTAGCCTAATGATACATCACTCGATTCTATAGGCTATAATACTTCTGTGGATCACATATGGAAACAATATACATATCAAAAGCTAGAGAAAAATAACAGGCCTTTCTCTCAAAAGGTCCATGTTATCCTTCAGCAATCAAAAGATATCCAGAAGGAAGATGTAAAAAGCAAGTGTCTCTTTGAACTTGGATCCAAGTTGCAGGGTACACAGTTAGAATATGTCATCCTAAAGCTAGAGACATTAAATATCGCTTTGAGCTTTATAGAGCAATCAGATTGGGAAGGGTCTAGTTGGGCCATGAAACCATCCATGCTTGCTTTGATACAACCTAGGTTCTTATAGCATTCTTGTGAAAAGGTTAGAATCACAGTTGCCTCTTGTATCAATAAAATCATAGCCTTAACAACACCGCTATAGCCCTACAATGATGATATCATGAGGAGGACTTTTCGGGTAATGGTAGAAGCACTCCAAGGGTTGGACAACACCACCCTTCTGAATTTTTTTCAGAAGCACACAATTTTGGAATGCATGGCGAAATTCAGATTTGGTATACTTATGTTGGATCTAGAGTGTGATGACTTAATCCTTCAAATGCTCCAATAATTTTGCACTGGAATTACAACATCTCATCCAAACTTCATCAAAACAGACATGCAAAAGATCATGTCTCCGATCTTAGGAGAAGATAGGGCCATCTACGAACAATTGAGATCCAAATTGTTGGCCATTTGGAGGAAGGAGCTAATTGTATCACTCGCTGCTTATGAACTAGTTGAGGGGTTGATCAAACAGAGCATCAAACTACTTAGAAAGAAGTCAACCAAGGAGGAACTAACAAATATTTGTGGAGACAGCAAGAATGAACTAAGGAGGAAAGGCTTATGCTTTGTATGCAAGGGAGTTTGGGCACTGGACCATTCATGTCCAGATGATAAGGAGGCGACAAGGACGGAAAAATTAGATACCTCTTCAGATCATGGGGATTCATCCATAGATGGGTTCACCGATTTTCAAGAGAGGACCTATGAAGGATCTGAGCAGTCAAGTACCAATGGTGAGCAATGACACCGTGTTCTTCAGAGAAACTTGCAGGACAAGTTGATCACTCAGCTTGACAAAGTACATGATGAAAAGAAGGAGGTAATTCCTCTTGATGATGTGGTAGTTGAGTCTATAAATACACTGGAGGACATCCATAAAGAGTATGGGCAATCAGGTATAAACAACAGTCCACCGGTACAACCATGTTGGACAAACAAAGAGGATGGACAACTTATCCTCACATGTAAAGAGGTCCAAGAAGAATACACTCAAGGAGAATCAAATGAGGAGCCAGCCGTAATAAATCAATATGATGAGCATGATCATGCAGGGCATCATGACAAATATAGTATGCAGGATGAGGTATTTCTAAAGGGCCAATCAAAGGCTCAAGTTGAAGTAGTTGTCGTGGGGCGTCCAGTGCAGTCAAATATAGATACATTCCACAGTGCACTAGAATTACCAGTGAAAGACTTTCGGGAGAGGATCATGCATTTCAAGACAGATCTTATGTTGTTGAGGCAAAGAATCTGGACAACCCGAGACACTATCTTACAGGAGAACATAAAATTTGAGGAACTCATAGGGAAATGTGCTAAATCATCGACCAAGTTGTCTAGTATTGAGGAACAACTCAAGTCCCTCACAAGGCCGCATGAGGAGTACAATTGGGAGTTCCATAGCAGCGCTCTACAGGAATACATAGATAAGGCTTGCAACACCAACAACCCACCTTTATACATTGAGAAGAGCAAGGCAGAGTTATCCAAATACATCATGTTGGGTAACCAAGTAGAGCAGCATGAATCGAGCATCGAACAACATCAACATAGTAGATCTGTAGATATTCATTCTTTCCCAAGTATGGATTGGTGAGAGATTATGAGTTGGTATTCTATTGATGGATTGATTCTTTGGAGGATAACCATATCTAAGAGAAAATTATAGCTTGGGCCATTTGGTGAGGGTAGCGATGGAGGGTTGAAATGGTACCATAACCCACAGGTCCCAGGATTTAGGTGGCATTGGGATCCAAGAGAATCCATTGGGGGCAGGATTGGCCAAAGGATTGTTTGGGATCCAGGTAAATCTATTGAGGGAAGGATTGGTCAGAGGATTGTTTGGAATCAGGTATCAAAGGATCCATTCAGGACCATTCAACGCGGAGGGATGGAACAATACATCAGGTTGTATGGGATCCAGGTATCAATGTACAAATGCTTTTGTTGTGGATAGAAGTGGATCGCTTGAGGACAAGCAATCTTTGGGTGAGAGGATTTGTAATATTCATTTTCTTGATTCGGTCAAAGTGGAAATAATTGGTCCATGGTATTACCGTGGTATTTTCCCATGGTATCGGCCCATGGTATTTGTTGTTGGTTTTCGAGGAAAATGATAAAATAAGGTCCATCAAGCCTATAAAAAGGGATAGAAGCTAGGCATTTAGGATCATTCTGGTTTTATCTATCATATCGTGTTTGGGTTGAGAACTTGGCCTGGCCAGTTCTAACAATGATCTCGGGACGAAAACCCTGTGGTGAATTTCTCTGGTGGATCCATCCAGGGTCCATGATTGTGCTTCAGTATTGGTTTTATGTTTTAATGAGCAGCCGAGCATGCCACTACAAAGGCTCAAATATTTTTGGTGTGGGCATGTATCTTTGCTTTCAGTTAATAATATAAATAAAAGGCTGCATTTCCAGATCGCGTCTATGTTCATGGTTTTTACTGAATGTAATTTTATTGATAACACTAGAATGTGTTGGATCTGACTAAATTATTAAGGTTTGGGATCTTACAGTTTGCAACACGGGGAGATTTAAATAGTGATTCAATGTGTGAGACACCCAATGACGCCAGGTATTTGAATCCATTGGTCACCCACCCTTTTGCATTTGGCAAGGACCATATTATATTTGAAACCTTTCTTCCCTTAGCATAAGCATGGAAAAATTTGGTGTTTTCATCACCATTCTCCATCCATAAAGCCCTACTTCTGAGGCATCACTCCTCTTCCCTGATCTTGAGGAGTTGTGTCTTCCTTTTCACCAAAGCTAATAGATCGAACCTATCTGTAGCAAACCCAAAACATTCCAGCTGAGAGGTATCCCTAGTATGTAGTTTTCTCTCCATCTCCCTAAGCTCTATGTTCTCTCGGTGCAGTTTCGTCTTTTCCCAAGCCTTGACTGCAGTTTTGATATTTAGCAACTTGTATTTGAAGTGCCTAGCAGCACATGAGCCACGCTGTTGGAAAAAGGGAGACCAATTTTATCTTACTAGGTCAACAAATGAGTCCTCCTTCAGCCAGGCCGAATTGAACTTGAAAGGCAATGTAGGCTTTTTGAAACCGCTCTTCACCTCAAGCATGATGGGGGAGTGGTCTGATAGTCCACCCTCCAACACCCACTATCGGAAATATAGGTCTCCCTCCATAATGTCCTCCGAGACTAGAAAATTGTCCATTCTCTTTGAAATACGGTGGTCACCCACATGTTTGTTCCGTCAAGTAGGAAAAAACGAGTTCATCTCCACATCAACCAGCTTGTAATCAATGAGCTTATGCTGGAAATAATCAGTTAGTGGATTTGGCTAGGAGCGTGGCCCCCAAGACTCTCCAACTCCCAGTGAGAAGTATAAATTGCCCCCCATAATGAGATCAGACCTCCAAAACCAGGATCTTTTAGCAATGTATCCCAAAAGTTTTGTCTGTCAATGCAAGGGCCATACAAATTCAACAGACTGAAGCTTTGATTGATATCTTCCACCTGAACTTCTGCACCCATTCCATCCTATCGCCAGTCCACCAGATCTTTCCCTAGCACTTACCCCCGCGAAGCTCCAACCTCCAAAAGTGGCCTCAAGAAGGGTGACCACCTCGTTCTCATCACTGAGGGTTTCCTGCAAAAGAATGAGGTACGGAGCGAGTATATCAACAAATCTCTTTATTTCATGTCTTTTATGAGGGAACGCCAACCCTTTACAGTTGAGGGACATAAATTTCATGGGAAGCCTCCTGCAAGGGATTTCACTGCTCCAAGTTCCCATTTTATAGAAGCCAACCTCAGTATTCTTCTGTGGATATAAATGTTATTTACCATCACAATTCCATTATTATCACAATTTCCACATCACAAATATCATATATAAACAAACACATATATCATAGACATATTATAATTTTTATATTATAACAATTCATAATTCACACATCAACACAACTTCCCCATCATCACAACTCCTAGGCTCAAGCAAGCCCCAATCCAAGCAGTTTACCCATCCCAATATCAGCCCAGGAAACCCCCAATTTCAGGCAATCTACCTGCATGTATTATAATAGTTGAACTATATGTTTTGAGTTGCTTCCTAACCTAAGACAACACTCAATGATATATGTGCCCCACCCTTTGACCAAGGATTCAGTTGGTAGTCAGTATACATGTTGACATAACCTTCTGCATTTTTTGGTCATAACATAATATAAGCATGAGCACATATGAGCACATGAAATTCATAATCACATGACAATAAAATAAGTAACTACAATAAATTCATCTTGCTACATGTCCCTAATAATTGTTCATAATCAACATATCATTATCATCATATAAGCATGGGCATATGAGGGTCATAATCACATGATAGTAAAACAAATCACAACAGGAATTTCCTCTTGCTTGATGTATTCCTCACATGACATAGAATCTCATTGGATAACTTCATTATGTTTTCCCAATCATGTTATTCATATGTTCATCATTTTTTTTTATAAACATAACCAAACATCCTTCCACAAGAATGATACACAACCTATCAATTACAATGGAATTAACATACATTTAGTTAATCATCATCATACTCATGATTACAACATATATCCAAATATTTCAAGTAAGATTGAGTTTAGGAAAACCTCATTTTTATGTCATTTTCATGATTTCCATATCAATATCCATTACTACCATGGACCAAATCAGCACACTTGGTTGCCATATTGTTGTCCAAGAAAGAGAAAAGAAAAGAGATAAATGTGCTACAGGTCATTTTTATGTCATTTTCATGATTTCCATATCAATATCCATTACTACCATGGACCAAATCAGCACACTTGGTTGCCATATTGTTGTCCAAGAAAGAGAAAATAAAAGAGTTAAATGTGCTACAGGGCAAGCAGGTTTTAGGCCTAAACATTCCACAGTTGATCATTGTATAACTTTAAGGCACATCATTGAAAAAGTTTGGGAAAAAAAGGAAGATATTTTTTGTTTCTTTGTTGATTTCAGAAAATCCTTTGACACGGTTCCTAGGGATAAGCTTTGGGGCAGAATGGAGGAACTCGGGGTTCCCAGGCATTTAAGAGCAGTTGTGCATAGGATGTATGAAGAGGTGAAAGTCAAAATTAGAACTTCAAGAGGCATTTCTGAAATTTTTAGAAGCAATATCGGGGTCAAGTAAGGTTGTCCATTGTCTCCTACCCTTTTTGGGTTATATATTGACAAGCTTGAAGAGTGGCTAAATTCGCAAGGGGGTGACGGTAACCATTTGGGCAAGTTTTTTATAAGGCTTCTTTTGTACACGGATGACCTTATATTGGTTGCTAAATCGGCTCTTGGTTTGCAAGAGCACTTACGTTCCCTTGAACATTTTTGTAGAAGGGTGGGGATGCAAGTCAACATTAACAAAACGAAAGCAATAGTTTTCTCTAACAAAAGAATGCATAACCAGCATAAGTTCTACTTTGAAGGAAGCATTCTGGAAGAAGTTGTAGACTACAAATATGTTAGAATTGACTTCAACAGAAATTTAAGTTGGGATGGTTGTATAAAGAAAAGAACTTTAGGGGGTTGGAAAGCATTATATGCTCTTCAAAACAAGTGTACAGAGGCAGAGTTGTGGGACTGGAAAACCACTCTAACTCTTTTTGGGTTTCTATTGATTCTGATGGTTCTCTACGGTTGTGAACTGTGGGCCAGCAGCACAACCGAGATGCAATGGAAACAAATTGAGAAAATTCAAAAGCGTTTGATTACAAACAAATTCAAAATTAAAAGTGCAGTTCCTTATGCTATCCTATTAAGTGAAACAGGGGTTGCTCCTATTGAAGCAATTGCTATGGTGTGAGTCATAAGGTATTTGAAAAAATTTGAGCAAATGGAAGAGGGTAGATGGCCTAAGGTTGTGTTTAGTGATAGATTGTGCAAAAGAAAGAAGACTTGGATGCGACAAAATAACAAATGGTTTAGTAAATGGGGTATTTGCTTGAGCAAGTGTCCTACAAATAGTAAAGAGATAAAAAAAATTGTTATGGATAAGTTCCACAAACATACTTGGAAGAAAGAGCTAGGGAGAAAGAAGAAGTACTACATTGAAGAGTTTAACCCCACTCATAACCATAAGCAAAAGGCGTACATAGGGGCCAATATTTATTGGAGATCTAAAATTCCTATTGCTCAATTAAGGACAAATTATCATCAACTCCGTTGTGAAACAGGGCGCTGTAAAAGGCCAAAAGAAATGTGGGAGGAAAGAGTATGTATTTTTTTCTCTTCCGGAAAAGTGGAAATAGAAAAACATTTCATTTTAGAATGCGAGGCCTTCAAAGATAGCAGGGAAAATTATGCAGGTATTATGGCAGCTAGTTCTTGGGATGATCTATTCAGTGAAGAGTTTGTTGAGAAGCTGGGAGTGGTTATTGTAAAACTTCACAAGAAAAGGGTCGAATACAAGAGCCAGATGGAGAAGCAATATGTCCCATAGGCTATTTTTAGCCTCGTGGATGTTCAAAATACCTTCTTTCTTTCTTTCTTATTTATAGACATAACACACATTAACACATGTCAATTAGAATCAAGGTTTAGATAACTCCCTTCATTTGTACAAATAATGTATAGAATTTCAAGAACAATTGTCAATGTGGCCAAGGAATATTTTCCAATTCCTTCCTTTTAAAATTTTTCACCTTTCTATTAGTACCAACACTTTTAGTTGTTATTTTCTAATGTTGTTTGTTCATGCTCAAGAGAAATGCTCCAATGGTTCCATCCATGGCTTTATTCCGACCCATTTCTCCACTTGGTGTTCCATATTTCCTGGAACTAGTCAGACAATCTCATCATGTTCTCATTAATGCCAAGTACACGATGTATACTCTCATCCTTTCTCATTTTCTTCACTACTATTTATATATTTGCAGGGCCTTACCCTGGTTACATAACTATGTTGGGCTCCCCTCAACCCTTTCCCAAATCTCCATGGCTTTCCTACCACGTCCAACAAACTTTCCCAAGTCCCCAAAGCATGAAAGACGAAAGAAAAATCAAAAGGAATGAGGGAAATAATAAAAATCATGATGGCAATAAAAAATTTCAAACAAAAGGTAGCATGGCCATGCATTCGTTCAACAATCAAGCAACAATTAAAATATAAATCCAAGCGTGAGACACACGATACATGAAACATTCAATAACCATAGCAACTCAATCCCCATCAGTTCTAGTGTTCCATATTTCTTTTACCCATTTATAAATGGTAACATATATATATATAACAATCAAGTAGAAATTAAAATATAAATCCAAGTATGAGACACGTGATGCATGGAGACATTCAATAACCATAGAAACTCAATCCCTATGAGTTCTAAACTTCCATATATATATATATATATATATATATATAACAATCAGAAGTAGGGGTAAAATATAAATCCAGCATGATACATGTGATGCATGAAACATTCAATATCCATAGAAACTCAATCCCCATGCATTCTAATGTTCCATATATATATATATATATATATATATAGATATCAAGTAGTAATTAAAATATAAATCCATGTATATATTTCCATTTATAAATGGGTAAAATACATATGGAACACTAGAACTCATGGGGATTGAGTTGTTATGGTTATTGAATGTTTCATGCATTGTGTGTCTCACACTTGGACATAAACACACGCACACACACACATTATATATAATCAATCTCGGTTATTTTTTCAAGGTTTATGGTCATCTTAAAATTTCAACATCCCTCAAAATAGTTCATGGGGGAGGAAACCTTCCCAAAATATATATACATATTAGGGAGCTTGAGGGGGTGCTTCCTCCTCTTCTCTAGCATATATGTTGTTGGATTATGTGTCTGAGGCACACATAAACTATCCCCCTTCTTCTTTTTTATGTTAGGACAGTCTCTTTTTAGGTGCTCCCATCCATAATGCCAACAATAAAACAACTTACGAGGCCTCATTCTGGCCTTGTCGGCATGGTTTTTGTCCACATCTCAATAGGTTGATGCATACTACAACATCCCTTGTATGCATGAAAATTTTTGTATCAACATCATGCTTAGTATTGCCTACTCTTTTTTGTTTTTCAGGAGCCTTTCATTTTCTACCTTGTAACTCTCCAGTTCAACCTTTAAGTTCCTGAAGGGTTTTTCTCTTTCATGGGAGGTTCTCCTCTCCCATTCATGTTGGACTCCCCCATCCATTCCCTTCCTTTTGCTACCATTGAGTCTTTTGATGTTTTGTCACATACCCACTCGGCTTGTTAATTTAAAATAAAATAAACAATTTCAATCGTTACCTCACCATGCTAGTGTGAAGCATCCTACCCTGCAGCTATTCACACATCTTCAAAATTCTTATCAGTTACATGTCTCAAACCATGGAAGAATTTCAACGCATAAATCAACATGGTTTCAAAATCAAAGATATACATACATTTATATATCGACATGTTTACCATCATGCCATCATAGGTTTTGGAAACCAATTTTTTGACTAATACCATCAACATTAATTAAAATCAACCTCTTTACCAGGACCCTCATTACGAAATTTAAAGAAAATCAACCCTTTTTAAAATTTTAAAGACAGTCTTCCTTATCAACTGGCATTATCATTTTAAACAA
The DNA here is from genome assembly GCA_034641835.2 of Pinus albicaulis. NCBI lineage: Eukaryota > Viridiplantae > Streptophyta > Pinopsida > Pinales > Pinaceae > Pinus > Pinus albicaulis. The sequence goes on from CM076579.1 coordinate 719,180,262, forward strand.
TATCCTTCTTGCTAAGGCCAATAATAGCCATTAATTTCAAACTTTCTACTAAGGTCAGTATTCATGGCATCTGCAATCTCAAAGGTTGGTTATAAATTTGTCTATCACATCAAAATTTCCATCTTTATTATTTAAAATTATAATATTTATGAAATGCATCATGGATATGCATGTTATATGCAAGCAACACGTAATCCATTCACTCATGGTGCTACAACCAACGACCACTTGCACAAGAAAGCAATCATCAAAACACAACACTCTCTAATAGAGTCACAAATTATCATGCCTCTAATCCACCGAGGCTCTTTGCCACATAACATACAAACCATGGGATTCTCACATCCCAATCGACACATATATATGCACATTTATCATTCAATATAATCAAGTAATGCTACACGAATACAAGCAACAAAAGGATTTCCAAAATCCTTCATATCATATGAGCATTTACATGCATATTCCAAGTATGCAAAGGCACCCCATTTAACCACAGTGTTAGTACTCTAAAATCAACTGGACACGCATCCATGCAAGAAGTTTTTGCAACGAGTAAAGAAAATACAAGCATCCAAGGTCATAGCGATAGGTTGTCTAGACCTTCAAGATTCCCAATAGAAAGCACATGCAATTCCATTACATTTATAAAAAAAAATCAAACATCATTGTAATCAACAAGCAATCAAATGCTAAAACAACATACAACCACATTCACATTCAACCACTACACTCAAAGCTTGAGCTCCACTTATTTACAAAGGTTCGATCGTTGAACCTTATGATCTAACATTACTCTGTAGTAGACCTTAACGCATGGCATTACCATGTTAGAGACCCCAAACTTTATCCTTAAAGGTCCAAGTGTTGAACTTGTTTCTATAATACCACTTTATAACATACCCTCATCCACCATTAGCCCATACTAAGGGTAGAAGAAGGTGTTACTATGATTGACCTGACCTCCAATTTCCTATTATGGAAACAGGGTCTAAAATTTTTGTAATTTTTCGAACCTCAAAACCAATATAAACATCACCATTACATTCATCTCATCAAGACATTTCGAGCGATATAAAATTTTCCTCAATCTAAATCCTGAATCAAAAGATATGGTTGTTTCAAGATTATGCTAGTGACCTCTTGCCACATCACCACATTCTGCCATGTGGCTGCCCATGTGGTTCCCACATGAAACTTTATCTCGTCTTCATGTCACACCCCCTGATCGATTATTATGGTATTGTGGTCTTTATCGTGTTTTCATGGCATGCCCCTGTGACTTTCCACCTCACCTAAACACTTTTTTTCCCTAGCCAAAACCTCATCGACACACACACAAAACCTTTAGGGTGACATCATCCTGGTATGACGTCACTTTGACATCGCCCTGCCAAAACTTCCATGACAGACTCCTCCTCCATTATTTGTTTGGAAACTCTTCATTCCCCATGACATAAATTTCCTGTAGTTTTCTCACTGTGATCCTTTGAAAACCGTCAAGGTGCTTTTTTCCCGAGGTGACATCATACTTATGTACTATTTTGCGTTGATTGATTAGTTAACTGGCATATCTCTGAGTTAGATTATTGTCCCACTACACAACTGACCTTCAACTGACTTTATCAATAGTTAGAGGTCATTTAATTGAATATAACTGAAAATAACTGAATTGGATTACTGAAATTTCGTAATCACACATGCATAATTGAACTCCAAGCCCTCTAACTCGAATTCATTGAGCTACGTGAGTGACAAGATCCATGTCACACTAGTTAACTACCTCCAAGTTGTCATGTTGATGTGGAAATTTGATTTACTCAATTTGGCTTAGGCTAAAGTCAAATTGAGCCTTTTTTGTTACAAATTTCCAACAATTAATAAGAGGCCAACTCATAAATCCAGACAGTCCAAATGGCTCGAGAGGTAGGAATCTTTGTGCAAGATTGCAAGAAATGATAGAAAAGGGAAGTTTACCTTAGCGAATCACCCTTTGTGGATGAGCGGATTTAATGGCGAGGGGGGATTTGACCCTTAAGTGTCCTTTTGATATCATAGTTACCGAGATTGCTAGCTTTGGAGTTTGATGCGAATGGGTGCTCTGTGGGGAGTGGGACGAGGTCCAGAGATGTACTGATGTCAATACACATGATCAAGGGTGATGTACCAAGTTTAAAAATTGATTCTGCCTCACTTTTGGATAGATTACATGATCTATTTGTTGGGTGATATGTAGCAGTATTGTTGCCTCTTGAGATGCGGCAGAAGGAGACATCCCCTATATGATTTAGATAATTTTGGATGCATGTTATGATTTGGCAGAGCTCAACATTTTTTAGACTAATGCCTATGACTATTTGATCTGTAAGCAAGGTAGAGTCCCCCAAAACAATTGGATTGTGATTATGGAATTAACAAAGGATGGTGACACCCAAGAGGAGGTTGCAGGCTTCCGATTTGTTGCTTGATTCTTGTTCAAGGCCCCATTCAAAGGATGCTCATTCTTATCCTCTTGGAGCTATGATAACTCCCCATGCTCCTGCTTTCCAGGATTTTTTTTTGAAGCGCCATCGAAGAAGAGACAAACCTTTTTTCTACTTTTTAACCAGGCCATGAAGTCACGATACTTCAATCTTATTTTCCAGTTTTGAAGTAGAGGAGGACTTTTGGGAGGATTGTGGGCGGCTTGAGCAGTTTTTGCGATTGAAACCACTGAGTCTTTGCCTCCTATAGCTTTGAGGGTCCAATTTATTGTTACCTTTAGAAAGGATGGCTTCGGTTGTGAGGCCCCATACTTTAGCCAAGATATTTCTTTTCTCTAGCTTTTTGCAGTCAAATATGCTCTTGTTTCTTACTATCTAGATTTGCCAATAGATGAATGTTGGGAGGCTAAGCTAGAAATGCTTGACCACATTTTTTTTTTTGAGGGAGAAGGGATATAACTTATATTCCAGTGAGAAAAAAAAAATTTCCCAAATTTAAGTCAAATTTTGGATGGTCTGGGAGGAGTTGGAGCATCGACTTCCAACACATTTTGGAGAATGGGCAAGAAAGAAAGAAACATTGATGTCTCTTTTGAGTTCATGCAAAGGGACATCTTAAAGGGCCTTGTATATATGCTTCTTGAGATTATCAATTGTTAAGATCTTTCCCCTCAACGGAGTCCATTTAAAGAGTTTAATCTTACGCAGGCTTTCTGATTCTAGATTGTTTTCTAGTGGCTAAATGCGTTGTTGATTTTGCTCTTCTTAAAGAGCGATGCAATCACTTTTTATTGTTTCCTCCCCTGTTAAATTCCACTTAAATCTGTCATGCCAAGTAATTTGGATTGGGGCATCATATTTTTAAGTGCTCAATAAGTGAACTCCATTGATGGGAAATTCCAGTTGGGAGAGGTGGAGGTTTCTAGGCCCTCTACACTGATCCATTTGTTATGTTTCTTTCTACACACCAGTTTCTTAGTTGTTGGAGATTAGGGGCAATGGATAGAATTAGTTTTCTTAAACCGTTGTCTTCCTAGAGATCTATCTCATTTCCACTCCATCGGATTATGGAAGTGTGAAATTTGATTAGGGGGAGGGCCTTTTTACACAATTTCCAAATTGAAGAGCAAGATCTGAGAGGAATCTGGGATTTAAGGAGGTGTTGATGGGAGGTATTCAAATACTTTCCTTCTATGAATTTTTTCCACCAAGCTGATCCTTCCATGATTAATCTCTGTAGGATATTCATTCCTAGGGCTATATTCATAAGTTCGGGTTGCCTGATGTTGATTCTCCCTCTTTCATAAGGGGATATGACCTTCTTCCAATCGGGAAGATTGAATTTTTTCATGTCTTTCTCATCCCCTTGCAACAAAATTTTTCTTAGGAGGAGTTCAATCTTCTTTTGAACATTGGTTGGGGCTTGCAGGATCGCATATTGGTAAATGGGGAGGGCAAATAATATGGATTTTATTAGGATGACACGACCTTCCAAATTTAACCACCGCGTCCCCCAATATTGAAGCCTTTTCTTCATCTTATCTATGATTTATGCCCATACCTCAAACTTCATGTTTTGCTTGAATATTGGCATTCCTATATATTTAAAGTGAGTACATTCATATTTGTAAGGGACTTCAAAGATTTGAGAGATTTGCCTGAGAGTTCTAGGAGGGGTGCTCCATCCATATATATTACTCTTTAGCTTGTTGAGTGGTCCTCTTGATGCTTCAAGAAATAGGTCCAGGTTGTTCTTGATTCATTTAGCCGTTGTAGTGATGCTCCTCCTATTAATAATGTATCATCGATGGAATGGGAGTGGTTTAAGCTTTTTACTCCTTTGATCAACCCTCTTTTCCTGTTGTGCTCAAGCTTTCTATTGACAGCTTCTTGCATAAGGGAATATAGGAAGGGTGAGATGGGGCACCCTTGTCTTATTCCCCTTGTGTTATGGAAGAAGTGTTGTAATCTTCTATTTACTGGGGTTGTTATCCATGGCTTGTTGATACAAGCTTTGATAAGTTCGACAAATTCATTAGCAAAACCAAATCTTTCTAAAACAACAAAGAGGAAGGAGTGCCTTACCCTGTCAAATACTAAGAGAATATTGTCCACTATCTGTCTTTTCTGAATGAAGCCACCCTAGTTTTCAAAGATCAGGCGAGGGAGAAGGTTCTTGAGATGATTCATGAGAATTTTGGTCAAGATTTTGTAAGAAGAATTACACAAGGAAGTGGGTTATAATCAATTGAAGGGGGAGTTTCTACTTTCTTTGTGAATTAGTGCAAGAAAGGTTGAGTTGGTGTTGCCTCAACTTTGTATTTATGCTTAGCCTAATAGATCATCTTAAAAATATCCTTTTTTATAAGCTCCCAATAAGATCGACAGAAAGTAGTGGTGAATCCGTCTGGACTTGGCACTTTGTCAGGGAGAAATTTCCACAGTGCTTGTTGCAATTCTTCTTCATCGACTAGCATTATTAGAGCAACATTATATCCGTCCGTTACCATTTTTGGAATCAACCTCAAAATTACCCAGTTCGAGATTTGTTGTCATAAGTCAATTGAAATGTTGATATGCTTTACCTTTGACTGCTTTTGGTCCTTTGATGAGCACATTCCCTTCTCCATATATCGAGTCAACTCTATTTTTGTTTCTTCTGGACTTCGCTTGATTGTGTAAGAAGGCAGTGTTCTTCTTGCTTGCTTGAATCCATAAACTTCTAGATTTGATTCGCCAGTCCTCTTCTGATTTTTTGTTGATTTGGTATGACTTCCAATATAGTTCCTTCTCTTTTTCTTGGAGCTCTATTATCGCCTTCTTGTTTTCTAACCTTTTCTACACCTTTGTCAGTTCCTTTTGAAGATCGCTCTTTCCCTGAGCTGGCTCACTATAACTTGTCTTTGCCCAAATTTTAAGGGTTGCTTTAACAAGCTTTCATTTTGTCTCCCAAACGAAGTCAGGGGAGCCATCTATTCTAGTATGTGAGATATGTTCCTTCAACTATTTAACTTCTTTATTTGTGGACGAGAGGAGGTTGTATTAGAATGGAAGAGGGCCTAAATTTGTGCTATCATCCAAGTTTAAGTTGATGGGATTGTGATCAGATGTTGTTGTAGAGAGGATCATGGAAGATGCCATTCCAACTTAGGTAATGAGGTTCGTATGAACTATGAATCGATCAAACCTTTCCTCGATGTTACCTGGTCTTGTTCGCCTATTGCTCCAAGTGTATTCTCTGTTCTTTGGTTTGATGTCCATTACGTTGTGATCAACCATAACAGTTTCTAACTTGTCTCTGCTTGGGTCTGGGAGGAGTAAACCACCTCTTTTTTCTTCAATGTTAATAACAAGGTTGAAATCACCACCTAATATGATGAACTGGTCACCATCGATTTCTATATTGGTTGTTAGAGAATTCCAACATTGCTCTTTGTCCTATTACTTTTAAGGGGCATAAATGTTGTAGATTGTGAAAATTTTCCCACTTACTTTGTTGTGAAGATCAATGTTTATCCATCGTTGTTCTCTGTGGACTCTTTGAATGTCCAGGATTGCATGGTTCCACATTGTGCATATTCCTCTTGATGCACCTCTTGCAGATTGCTGCCTCTTTAAAGTCCTTGGTGATTTTCCTAATTGTGGATGTCATTTCTTCCTCACTTATTTGGTCTCCTAAATTAGTAGGACTACATGATATTTTGGTCTTATCAGATATTTTGTTACATTTGTTTTTGAGGCACGCCCAAGGCTTCTATAGTTCCAAGAGACTAGATTCATTATTTACCTTGTGAATGGATGGTAGAACCCTTGCTTCTCCTTACCTGGGTCTGTGGTTCCTTCAATTCTTTCCCTTTACCTAAAAATGAATCCATTGGTTGTTGAATGCCCATTGCCATGTCTTTTTGTGTCACTTCATCACGAAATTCTTTGTTGGTCTCCCTTCCAGTTTTCCTTTGAAGTGCTTATGGTGGTGTTGAAGCCTCTTTAGCTTTAGTTATGGTTAGGAGTCTTGCGAAGGAAGGCGCTTAAGGGTTCGAGGAACAAGGCGGGGATAAAAGAGAAGGGAGATGGGGTCGACGAGGGCTAGATCGTGACCAATAAGTGAATCTGCTAATGGGGAAGTGGGAAGAGGGTTGATATGATCTAGGTCAACGAATTAAAGGTTAATGCGAGGTTGGGACGAGGAGGGTGGATCTTCAAAGGCCTCAATCTCTTTAGGCTCAGAGTTGGAAGTTATAAGGCCATTAAGGTCAAAAGGGAGATTGGCTAAGGGTCCAAAGGAGTTAGAGAAAAAGGGTAAGGAGGTCCCAGATTGGTGGAAGGGATTGACATTAGAGGAAGAGGGGATAGCGGATGTTGGGTGAGGGGATGACAAAGAAGGTATGGAATGAGGACGCTTAGGTTGTTTAGTAGATTTGCCAGGTTTATTGTTTTTGGGCTTGAATGTTTCCCATTGTTCATCACGAACCTCTTGAGATTCAACAACTGATTGCTTTCGACATCTATTAACGAAGTGACAATATTCGCGACATGCCTTGCAATTTAAGGCTAGTTGTTCGTAATCAAGTTGCTGAATATGCGTTCAACTATCTACTTTGAGCTTCATTGCTTCAGGGAGTCCTCTGACTAGGTATAACTTCTATGCAGATCCTTGCGCATGCATGAACGTTTTCCTTTGGTTTGCTTCGATCAATGTATTTACTAATTGCATTCCCTATGGTTCTTACCGATTTGTCTCCCCAACAAAGGAGAGGGAGGCAGGGGAGATGAACCCATATCGTGAGAACACTAGGGATGTCAAGTTCATGATAAAAAATTGGAGTCCATCTATATAAATAGAGGACCCTTGAATCCATGAAATATGGTCCATTCCTAAAGATTAAATTGCGATCTTCCTTGGATTCGAAATAAAAGGTGAAGTATCCTCTTCTACATAAGCGCGCCAAAATTTTCCCTTGGATTTTTGGAAACCAGTTGTGATCTATCCATTTTGCATAGATTTTGGTGAGGGCCAGAGTCTAGTGACTTGTCTGACCAGTCCTTGCTCAAAAAGGGAGAGAGCTACTTTGCGGGGAATGGTAGGGGGTAGATCTATTTTAGGAATAGTGTCTAGATGCTTAACGAATTTGGATATTGAGGGGTGTTCACGGGGTGGGCCAAGGGATGAGATAAGGGACATGAAGGTGAGTGCAACTAGGTTAGGCAGAGGAGGAGGGGGTCAATCTTGCCCCCTCCTCACCCCCACCCTCGAAGAAGTCTCTAGAGGGGTCTTGGGAGCCATTCAAGAGCAGGGATGAAGAACAATGCAAACAACTTTAGAGCGCCCTCAAAACTCAAGTCAAAATCTTTATGAGCCAAATTATTCACAATTACTTTTATAATTTTTATTTTATTTTATTTTATTTTTATTTTTATTTTTATTTTTAAATTTAAAATTACTCTTTTATTATAACCATTATTTATAATTTATATTACGATTAAAAATATATATATATATATATATCAAAATACATTTATTATAGGTTCCACAAATATGATGATTTATTATGGGTTCCGCCAATATTATGATGATTTATTATGGGTTCTGCCAGTATTATGATGATTTAACTGTTTGTGCCCGCATATTATTTCTAGGTGGCTGGTGGTCTATTGAGGTCTCTCTTCGGCTACTCATTTAAAAGTACATCAAGCAAAGTGTTCGCCTTTAAGGATAACTGTAATCCCCCTTTAGACTAAAAACATCCAACACTCAATAACAAACCCCAAGCCCAAAGCCCAAAGCTATATCCATTATCTATTTAGCTATACTGTAATCCCCCTTTAGACTAAAAACATCCAACACCCAATAACAAGCCCCAAGTGCTGGATGTTTTTAATCTAAAGGGGGATTACAGTTATCCCTAAAGACGAACACTTTGCTTGATGTACTTTTAAATGAGTAGCCAAAGGGAGACCTCAATAGACCACCAACCACCCAGAAATAATATGCGGGCACAAACAGTTAAATCATCATAATATTAGCGGAACCCATAATAAATCATCACAAAACCCATAATAAATCATCATATTTACGGAACCCATAATAAATGTACTTATATATATATATCATGGAGAGAAGAATAAATTTAAACCCACTAAGAAAAATAAATATTTTTAGAAATCAAGAAATGAAAATGAGATGATGATATTCAGATCACCATTCTAAGAATCGAATTTAAAGGGATAAAATCGTATAATATTTATAAAAATATTTTAATTAAAATATACATGAAAAAGTAAAAACATAAAAATAAATAAAAAATAAGTTTTTAAAAACTAGAGGAACAGTGTGCAATGCCAAAAGCATCTGCCACAGTTGCACTAATTAACCCTCCGGCTACCGGCACAGAGAAGACATGTCAACCCTGCACAATGATGGATTCTCCTGTAGAAGACTTTCTGCATTCATTTTGAAATGGTAAAATGCCAAAATAATACGAGGGAGATAGATCGTGGAGAAGAATATTAAAGTACACCCAGTCCAGTGGAGTGGAGTGAATTCGAGTCGAGTCGAGTCGAGTCGAGGCCAAGCAGTCGATTAATGTGAAAAGGAGAAGAAAACATGTGGCAAAAAGCGGGTTCGAAGGTTGTGGGGAGTGGCAATCCTAAAACGCTCTATAAAGATCTCCTTCACAAGTTCCCTATAACTGGCCACCTACAGGAATTTGTTGGCGAGTCCCAAATCTCTCGTTTGGAGTGTTTCAAGCGTGTCTGGTCTTATATTAAGACCAATAATCTTCAGGTACTCACTCCGATCTTTCTTTATCTAGATACACACGATATGCCAATACAAACTTTCATCTATAAATCTCAGCAGTCGCCTGCCTTGACTGTTATTGATCAGACTTCATTCAGAAAAAAATGAAGGACATTCATGTTATACCAATTCCCAAATGCGTTACAGGTAAAAAATTACATTTATCTTTTAAGCAATATGTCATGGTAAATAGTTGTTGGAAAAGGGGATATAGTTGTTAAATGGCCTAACTCCAAAGTCACAAGAGGAAGGTAGACATGTTGCTCATCTCTTATCTTGGCAAAGTCTTAGAAACTAGCTGCAGGGCTGTTATATTCTTTTATTTTACAAGGAAAAGGAAAACTTGCCGAGAAACCAAGGGATGTTGGATGGCTCTTCAAGTAGGACATGGAAATGGGATACTTGACTACATGGAACTAGCCAAACCCAAAAATAATTTATTTTTTATTTTTTATTTTAGAAAGAAAAGGAAAACTTACCCCGAAACTGGAGGATAGAATTCTGGAGGATAGAATCTCTCATAAAAGCTATTGCTCTTCAAGCAGAGTATTTAAATAGGGCACCTATCTACATGAATTTAACCAAATGCCCAATAATATTGGCAAACCTGATTGATATTAATCTATACTGCTATCTCCTCATAATCTAAAATTCCAATCATACGATGTATATTAATAACATTAATATCAAATAATATTGGCAACAACTAGTTAAACTAATCTATTTGGACTAGACTTACTCATAATATAAAAATATATTCATCAATTGCACATGGTTAAGAGAAGCCTTTATCTCACTGGGTCTTCGTTATCCATAGTTACGTTCTGGGCTATGTGTGGTGGACTGATAACTGAATCTTGATTGATTTTTTCACAAAGATGGGCTGAGGATTACACGCTAAAGGTGGAACGAGCATGTAGAGGCTGATGCAATGAATACTAGCTTGCAACATTCCATTGGCAGCGATGATCCACGAAATGTGAAGACTTGCGTTACAGTTCATGCTAATCAGAAAGAAAATAATAACAACTGCGCAGGCCTTGCATACTTTTAAACTGATAACCAAGACAGGATAGTCCCCATCACACCCAGTTGCAGTTTCCCTGAACCCTCAAATGATCCACCTCTATCTGACCTAGACAACGATGAGGTGGTTCTGCAAACACGCAATACTGTTTATAGTTGTTGAGCACGGAATTTGACGAAGATGACCCAAGTAAATTGACTTTGATATGGGGATCTTGGAAGAGAAAGAACCCTAATTAAAAATGCTATCCAATATCTTATGTTTATATACCTAAAAAAAGTATTCCATCTCAGAAGATGTTTACAATGATACATGCACCAACAAGATTGTCCATGGTTAACAATACTATTGCTCTTCTTCTCTGAAGATGGTATTATCTTCTCTAAATTAGCGTTCATACTTTTTCTCAAGATAGTTTTATCTATCTTATCTGGATTAGGATTCTTATCCTCATCTCTTCTCTTTTCCTAGATCAGCATTCTTATCTTCTTCAAAATAGCATCCTACCTTATCTTATCTCATCTACGATCTGGTATTATTCTTGGAATTGTTCTTATCTCATCGTATTGTTATCTAATCTATTCTTGAAGGGTTAATAATCTATTTAAACACACTAGTAGAAAGGTTGAAGGAAGTTTTTGGAGAATTCATTCTACAGGTAGACTACATGGTACTAATTCCATGGCCAAGTGCAATGCCCATACTTCTTTGGAGACGGCCTGTGATGGTGTAGGTGCACTGAGATTTCGGCCATAAAATCTACTCCAAAAATTCTACAAAATTAAATGTAGGCTCTCCAACACCAACTCCAATAAAAGCTAGAAATATCTCATGAACACAAGTGGTGGAAACAATCCCAGAGTGAACTACACCCCCTGCTAGTAATTTCTGCTACTGATTGGAGCACTGATTTCTGTCAAAAATACTACCCAGAAAATTATACGAAATTAACCACGGACTCCTCTCACCAAACCCACAAAAACCTAGAAAGGGTTTGGCTGAATCCATCGACCCCCGGTGACCCCCAACAAGTGTGAATTACCCAATTTGGCCAGAAAATGCCCGATTTCTCCAACCCAAATTTCCTCGGAAAGGAGCTGCTTCTTGCTCCTGCACAAACTTGAGCTAGTGAGCTCTACGCACTATCAAATTGTTGAAAAATGTGTAACTAGGTTTGGTCTTCATAAGTATGAAATGTATTTTTGATTCTTGTAAATTATATAATGAAAAGAAAAAATATTATTATTATTTTGGAGCATGGGTTCCTGCTCAATTTTTTTTATTTTATAGGTCAAGTACCCATTGAGTGCTTCTAGGGTTTGTCCTAGGTCAAGAAGTCAAAAGAGTTATTGTCATAAGTTGAAGACCCCACTGGGCACATTGTAACTTGTAAAGAAAAATATTTTTCTCTTTAAAAGTGTCGGAATACCCTCCAAGACCAAGTCAGCCTAGTAGCTGGCAAGTTGGCCTAAATGAAGAGCCACGTCCACCCTTGAAGAAGCCTATATATAGAGGAGAACTCGTCCTCCATTTGGCACACTCACTCATCACTCAATCTAGCGTCGAGCAAAGAAGAGGAAGGAGAATGCAACGAAGAAGAGGAAGGACGAAGGAGATTTGTTTTTGGGCTATTTCTCTCTCTCACGTGCTGAAGAGGACTAGGGTTTTTGCGCTGACCTAGGGCATCCATCTACAGGTTCGATCTTGGAGAAAAAGAGGTCAAGCGAAGGTCACCAAGGGCCTCTCTCAAGCTCCAGGTATGGGAGATGTTGAGAATTTGGAGGGCTGTCGGTTAATACAAATTCTCTTCTTGATAATTACTTGTGAACTTACTTGTGGTACTTATGTCTTCTCTTCTTTTAGTTTAGTTAATCTTTCATCAAGTCAATTATCAAAAGGCGCAACACACAAAAGTTAGGCTCCTAGAGCCAGGGCAAAACCTCTCCTTCTTGGAGAGGAAAACCCGCAAAGAATTCTTCTTATAGATCTTCAAATGACAAGTACCATGACCCAAACTTCGACCCTTAATCTAGATGTGCTTCCAAGACCTTGATCTTCACAATTTCTGCCTCTCCTCCTTATGGACACTGTCTCAATTTTTGCTAACTTTGTCTTGTTATCACAGTCCTTTTTATCCTTGACTATCTTCAACCTGTCCTTAATTATTAGCTGACTGCTCTTGACTATCCGCAACCTTTCTTCCTGCACTTGACTGAATTCAGAAGATACCCTAGTTCACTGTTCTGCCTGGACTTATCTTCCTTTTTGTATTTGGCCGAATTCAAATGCTGCCCTAGTTTACAGTTCTGCCTGCACTTGATCAAATTTTAAATGTTGCCCTAGTTCACAACACTTGATCGCACTTATTAACGTGCACCTATTCCAGGGTTCTGCAATAATTCATGAGATTGATCAACACCTTGTTTCTTATCCGCACTGTTTCTTCCTATATGTTCACACCGTAATCTTTATTTCTGTCAGCAATGATTTCTGGTGGGTGACTATTGTAGGTGTATATATATATATATATTTATACTTATCCGCATACCCTTTCCAAAACCTCCGCAAGCTAATTTCAGGCTTATCTGTATGAATCCGCACTTCAGTTAACTCAGACAGATCCGCAATTTCTTATCCAAATGGCCGCAGAGCATGTGCTATTTATATAGTGTCAAGACTAGCTTTTAGGCCAACCATTCAACCAAAATTTAGGCTGACTTTCACAGAGTTTATTCCAACGTTTATGAGGTGTTTCTTCACAGCTTTTAAAGCTTGACTTCCACCATTATTTGAGAGCTATTGTGAGCTTCTTCCACAAGGTCTTGGAGCACATATTCCTAGACTAGATCCTTCATGTTTGAGACACTTAATCCTATATAATGCTAGACGACAAAAACCTAATAGACATCAAGAAGAAGTCTATATACAATAAAATCTTGCTCATGAAATTCATGAAGCAAGTACACCAAAAATACATGTTATTATCTTTGTCTTCTTCTTTACATAAATACATAATTACATAGTCAACATGAAGACTGACCTAGTTACACTTTTCAATAGGAGAAAGGAAAGCGAAGGCTAGAGGAGGGCTCTCGAAGAAGATCGAAGTTCCCATGTGTGGTAGCAACAGTTGCAGGAGGTCCGAAATTTCAGATCTGCAATAGGAGGCAAAGAATCTTGCAGTAGGGGGTCGAGGAAGTGCTATTGGAAGAGATTTGATTGGGCTTGGCTAGATTGAAGTTGGCACATCATCTCAAGAGGTTGGTCTTGGTCTTGGAGGGTATTGGTCTCAATCATAAGGTCATGGAATTCGTCAATTGAAGAATCTATTAGGAAGAGAAGAGATTTAAGGGTTTTCCTCTCAAGAGGAGAGGTTTTGGCCCTGGCTTGCAACGTATATACTGTGTCATTGTTCTTATTGTTTTGGTAGCTATTTGATGCTTCACACATATAATAATAAGGAACAAAACTAATAAGTAAAAAGGAAACACAAGCAATTATCAAGTTAAAAAGAATTAATCGTAATCATTTCCCTATGGAATTCTCAACATAGTATCAGAGCTAAGGTCGACTAAGGGCATCATGAAGATCTTCTCTACATCTAAGAAGTTCATCAAGAAGTGTTCAAAGATAGCAAGTTATCTCAATAAAGGCATCAAGGAAGTATGGAGTCCCTTATTCTCTTCAAAGGAGGAAGTAATCAAGGAAAAAGATGAAGGTCTCTTCTCGATACTCATTGGCACATTACAAGATGAAAGCATTTAGGTAATTGATAGTGGTGCATCTAGGCGCATGACAGGTCATCACAAACAATTGAAGACCCTATCAAAGGGAAAATCCTCTTATTCAATGGAACTTGGAGATAACAAGAGCTATCTCGTGAGAGGCATTTGATCAACTTCTATAGAGTTGGAGAATGGAAGCAACATTCACCTCAACAACATTCTATTTGTTCTAGGTTTGCATAAGAACTTACTTTCCATTTCAAGTCTAGAAGATAAGGGTGATAGAGTAGCCTTCATTGATGGAAAGGTTGTTGTATGGAGTAAATACTAAAGTATAGAAAATGCTAGAGTCATTGGTATTCGAGAAGGAAGAATTTACAGGCTGATATCTCCTCTAGCCCAAGCCTTGGTTCACATTGAAATTAGCCCATGTGAACTATGGCATAGAAGATTAGGTCATCTTCATTTCAAGATTCTCCCATCTCTAAACACCATAGTAGATGGAATACCTAAGCTGAATGAAGACCATGAAGGAGTATGTAAGGGTTGTGCATTGGGGAAGAATACCAAGTACCAAGAGACCATTTGGAAGCAGTGCTTCGCGGTCAAAAGAAATCTTGGATCTCATTCACTCCGATGTATGTGGCCCTATGACTCCTAAATCACTTGGAGGCCATCTATATTATGTCACATTCATAGATAACCATTCAAGAAAAACCCATGTTTACTTAATGAAAACCAAGGACGAAGTATTCACAAAATTTCAAGAATTCAAAGCTGAAGTAGAGAACCTTATAGAAAGAAGAATCAAGATATTGAGATCCGATAATGGAGGAGAATATACATCCAAGGAGATTATAACTTTCTGTAAAGAATTTGTGATTAAGAGGGAGTTGATAGTCCCATATAATCTCAAGCAAAATGGAGTTGCAGAACGAAAGAATCGAGCCATTGAAGAAAGTGTAAAGGCGATGTTACATGATGAAGATCTACCAAAGTTTCTACGGGGAGAAGCTACGAAGACAACTATATATATTCAAAATTGAAGTCCCACAGGTCTCTAGACAACAAGACTCCCGAGGAAGTATTCATTGGGAAGAAACCAATTGTGGATCATCTCTGTATCTTTGGGTGTCCTATATATATTCATATACCAAAGGACAAAAGAAAGAAGCTTGGATCCATCAGACATGAGAGGAACATTTGTTGGTTACAACAATTCCTCTAAGGCCTATAGAATCTACATAAAGGAAGGACACCATATAGAAGTAAGTCGATATGTCATATTTGACGAGAGTATTGCTTTCAAGAAATCGAAGGAAATTCCCATGGACTCCGATGACGAAAAACTTCCAGTATTTGAAGAGGAAGTTAACAGGGAAGAAGATGAAACTCATCATGAACTTGAGAGTCCCAGTGAACCCATTCAACCTGTGGTCCTCCTTGAATCAAAAAGAGACCAAATTGGTTGAAATCTACACTACTTGATGCAGAAGGTTATGGGGAAGCGAAAGACTTATTTAGAGAAAGCAAGAAACCAAAGAGATATTCTGGGTATGCTGCATACATGACAAAGTTAATAGAAGCAGAACCATCCGCTTTTGAAGAGGCTGCCAATCATCAGGAATGGAAGGATGCCATCAATGGAGAGTATCAATCCATAATGAATAATGGAGTTTGGGAGATCGTACCAAGGCCCGAAAACAAATTTGTGGTAACTTCCAAATGGATCTACAAGATCAAACATGCTGCAGATGGAAGTATCGATAAATATAAGGCAAAATTTGTGGCTAGGGGTTTCTCTCAATAAGAAGGCATCAACTATGAAGAGACATTTGCTCCAACAACAAGGTATACAACGATCCATTCATTGGTCTCTGTGGAAGCATCGATGGGATGGATGTCAAGACTGCGTTTATGAATGGAACAATAGATGAGGAAGTCTATATAGAGCAACCCTTGGGATTTGAAGTTAAAGACAGGAAGGCATATGTTTGTAGATTGAAGAAACCATTATATGGCCTAAAGCAAGCACCAAGGGCATGGTATGCTAAAATGTATGCATACCTACAAAGAGTAGGCCTCACAAAAAGTTTTGCTGATTCGAAATTATATATCAAGGTTGTAGATGGAGAGCCTGTAATCATTCCTATGTATGTAGATGATCTTCTCTTGACAGGTGTAGAAGGTCGAATTGAAGAATGCAAGAAGCAACTAGCAACAAAATTCGATATGAAGCATCTGGGGCTGATGCATTACTATTTGGGACTAGAGGTCTGACAAGGACCTGATGATATTTATTTGGGTCAAGGGTAGTACGTGATCAAGATGTTGAAGAGGTTTGATATGATGGATTGCAAACCCATGACCACTCCGATGATCACTAACTTAAAGAGACTAAGGAGTTCCGAATTGAGCCGGGTGGATCCTTCTCAATATAGACAACTGATTGGCTCATTGATGTACTTGGTGAATACTCGACCAGACATATGTTTTGCAATAAACATTCAATCAATTCCAAGTGGAGCCTAAACATGATCATTGGATAACAACAAAGCATATACTGAGATATCTGCGAGGAACTATCCACTACTGCCTCAAATATGATAGGAGAAATGATGTCCACTTGGTTGGATATACAAATTCCGACTGGGGAGGCAGTGAGCAGGATGGAAGGAGCACTAGATGTCTTAGTTTGGGATCCTCCTTGATCTCATGGATAAGTAGCAAGCAAGATAAAGTTGCTTTGAGTAGTGCTGAGGCTGAATGTGTTGCGGCCTATGAAGTAAGCAAAGAAGCGGTTTGGTTAAGGAAGCTGCTATCCAACCTATTCGAAAGACTGATGGACCCTACAGTGATACATTGTGACAACACCAGTTGTATACGTTTGTCTGAAGACCCAGTATTTCATGGAAAGACAAAGCATATAAACAACAAGTATCACTACATTCGAGAGCTAGTACAAGATGGTCTGCTGCAACTACAATATATCTCCATTGATGAACAGGTAGCTGACATATTGACAAAATCTCTTCCTAACAAGGAGCTTGTGTACTTGAGAGACAATCTTGGTTTGATTGATATATCCTCCCTAGTTGAGAGGGAGAGATGGGCACATCGTTCTTGTCTTCACTTGGGAAGATAGAATGGAGGATTGGGTAACCATTTGACATCTGATACTCTTTGAGGATGTGGTAGGGCATCCAAGACAAAAGTAGTTGTGGACCAATATTCTTTGAGGACTAGCTATCCAAGATAAGAATAGACCAAAGAGGGTCATACTCGGTGAACACTCGAGTGGAGTATGTACCTTGAGAGACAATAATGATGGTGTCTATAAATATTGGTCTCGCCAGCATTGTGCTCTGATCTTGTGGAGAGATAGAGTTGTTAGTCAAGGCCTTGCTATGTGACAATGCTGGTTGATATGATGCTAGACAGATGGGTTACCAATCCGACTCTTCTTATGAGATCATTTTGAGAATGTCCATGTACCTCTTATGAATACCTCCCTAGTTAAGAGGGAGCGTTGAATAATGTGTAACTAGGTTTGGTCTTCATAAGTATGAAATGTATTTTTGATTCTTGTAAATTATAAAATGAAAAGAAAAATTATTATTATTATTTTGGAGCATGGGTTTCATGCTCAAGTTCTTTTATTTTATAGGTCAAGCACCCATTGAGTGCTTCTAGGGTTTGTCCTAGGTCAAGAAGTCAAAAGAGTCATTGTCATAAGTTGAAGACCCACTGGGCACATTGTAACTTGTAAAGAAAATTATTTTTATCTTTAAAAGTGTCGGAGTACCCTCCAAGACCAAGTCGGCCTGGCAGTTGGCAAGTCGGCCTAAATGAAGAGCCACGTCCACCCTTGAAGAAGCCTATATATAGAGGAGAACTCGTCCTCCATTTGGCACACTCACTCATCACTCAATCTAGCGAAGAAGAGGAAGGAGAAGGCAACGAAGAAGAGGAAGGAAGAAGGAGATTTGTTTTTGGGCTATTTCTCTCTCTCACATGCTAAAGAGGACTAGTGTTTCTGCGCTGACCTAGGGCATCCATCTATAGGTTCGATCTTGGAGAAAAGGAGGCAAAGAGGTTAAGCGAAGGTCACCAAGGTTCTCTCTCAAGCTCCGACAGTGGGAGAAAGGCAAGCGAAGGCTAGAGGAGGGCTCTGGAAGAAGATCAAAGTTCCCATGTGTGGCAACAACAGTTGCAGGCGGTCCGAAATTTCAGATTTGCAGTAGGAGGCCGCGAATCTTGCAATAGGAGGTCAAGGAAGTGCTACTGGAAGAGATTTGACTAGGTTTGGCTAGATTGAAGTTGGCACATCATCTCAAGAGGTTGGTCTTGGTCTTGGTCTTGGAGGGTATTGGTCTCAATCGTAACGTCATGGAATTCGTTAATTGAAGAATCTATAAGGAAGAGAAGAGATTTAAGGGTTTTCCTCTCAAGAGGAGAGGTTTTGGACCTGGCTTGTAGGCTATATCTGTGTCACTGTTCTTATTGTTTTGGTAGCTGTTTGATGCTTCACACATATAATAATAAGGAACAAAGCTAATAAGTAAAAAGGAAACACAAGAAGTTATCAAGTTAAAGAGAATTAATCATAATCATTGCCCTATTGAATTCTCAACAAAAATGAGGGAAATTTCGTCCCAAATTCTGACCTCAATCGCTGCCCTAGAAAATGCTCCATATCTGAGGCCGCAACTATGAAGAATGTCTCAACAAAAACCTAGAGTCTCCAACCAACTGCAATTGCTCCAAATGATGTGCCATGAAATCCTTCTGTGCCCAGGAAATGCGCATAGCTGGGAAAACTCCTGCAACGAAGCTCAAGGAAAGCCCTGAATTGGACTCCTAAATTACTTCACTAGGGAGACACTAGAAGTTCTCTAAAATGAGGGTGGAATTCCGCTTGGAATTCCTGGTGCTAAACAACACTTTTCTTCTTGTGCTAATCAATTCCAAGAGAATATGAAAGGTGAAATGTAATAATCAAAAGATGATTTGCAAATGAGTCCATCCTCCTTTTGTAATTTCTCCACATGCTTCTAGACTCATTTTTTAATTATTATTTTATTGGTGGGGGCCATTTTTCACTAAATTTTGCCTCCATTTTAATAAAATAATAATTTGCTGCCAATCTCCAATAAAATAATACTTGCCACCTTTCTCCAAAATAATATTTGCCCCTTTACTTGATATCACCAAAATTGGGCAAAATTCCCATGCTCACAAAATTGGGGATATTACAGTCCTTCTTGCTAAAAATTGCTTGTCCTCAAGCAATGCTGGAACAAGCGCCCCCTCTGACTGCTAATCACCACTATCACCACCAGTAATACCAGGGTCCCAAATGAGCCATTGATTCAACCTTGATCTCTGCACTGTCTGATCATGAAGGAATCTCTCAATACCAGGATCCCAAGGCATCCTGATCAATGTGAAGCACCCCTTGCTCCACTCACAATCCAACCAGGTATAAGTTCCAAAAGGCCTCTGGAGTCTGCATACTATTAATAAGTAGAGCATCATGATAATGTAGGACTTTGTCTAACTCTCCATGAAGCTTCCCTACCAAGTAGTCCACCTCATGCACACCAAGAGTAAACTCTTGAAGATACAACCCAATCCTTGTGGGGAAGAAGTCTCCTCCGCATGAGCTCCTCCTACTGACCAACCTGCCTTGTTGATGAAGTCCCCCACGCCATCAGCGAGTCACTGAAGCCCAATGGAAAATCTGAGTGATCTCCCCCTATAGCAACCAACTCAACCCTAAAGGTTGCTAAACTATCTAGTACTTGTTGATTTTTGTAGCATCAGAAAGTGATCTAAGTCTCAAAATTTGTGAGGAGGCTTGGACACCAGCATTCTAAAGAACCTAAAAATCGTTCGTGGAAATTCCACTCAATTTATGTTTTATTAAAATAATTAATTATTTTAATGAGGACCCTAAGTCTAAACTTAGGGAAATTAAATAATTAATGGGTATTAATAAAGCAAAGTGTGAATATTCTAGAGAACGAAGATCAAGTCAAGATTTAATCTTAGCCATTGATTGGACTTCTAATCTGGGCCGTTGATTTGTCAATGGAAGATTATAAAAGAAGACTTGAGGGCCATTTGGAAGACACGCCGGGCATACACTCAGTAACCCGAAGGAAGTCAATTTTGAAGGAATAGAATTCGATTTCAGAGGTAGAGTTGCAGGGCAGAGGAAGCAGAGGGCATTGGCAGTGTCAGAGCTCAAGGGAAGAAGGACGCAGAGGGCCGGAGAGGGCAACACAAAGCAGCAGCGCAGAGAGCTCACGTAGGGTGACACAGAGAGGGGGAGTGAGTCCCCCAGGTGTCAGGAATTCTCCAGAGGGTTGATGAGAATTTATCTCAGGTGTTTTCTCATGAAGTTTCTCAGTTAGTTTGCCAGTCTTTCCTTGTAAAGAATTTACTGTTGAAGATTAATATATAAACCCTCATCTGATGCATCAATTTTCCCACATTGGTTTTTTCCGGGGACAATTGACCAAAAATAGTTGTGTGATTGTGATTGATTCTTGTGCTTGCATTTTACTGTTCTGTTCTCGACATATACTTGAGTGATTATTGTAGTAGTGTTTATTTCAAAATTTACTGGAAGAATTCTATAAATAAATTATGGTGAAAATTAGTAGGAGAAATAAATCTATCACTGCAGTAGAATTTCAGGATTGAAATTTTCACATGGTATCAGAGCTGAGATTGAGTAACAAGAATGGAGACCCTGCAATGGAACGAAGACCAGAAGTTGCTGCAAAAGCAACTCGGAAGGGTTCACACAACTCTCCATAGAAAAGGGAAAACACGAAAGAACAAATGGATCACGACATCTTTGTATTGGCTTCCAGACTGGAAGAAGAGATTGCTTGCGTATCAAGCTCTGCTTCTCCAGAGGTCTGGTATATTGATAGTGGAGCTTCTGCACACATGATGGGAGTACGAGAATGTTTTTCAAGCTACTAAGAAGAGCAAATGAACTTTCAGATCACCATGGGCAATAAGGCGAAGTGTACCCCTGTTGGAAGAAGTACCGTAGTGTTTCAAACCGAAGCTGGAAATAAGCTTTGAGCCACCAATGTGTTGCATGTGCCTGGTTTGGGGATGAACTTACTCTCGGTATCTCAACTTCAAAACAAGGGCTCTGACATTTACTTCATTGGAAAAAGAGTATGTGTTAAACACCGGAGTTGGAAGAAGAAGGCACAAATCAGAGTCAGGAGCAATAAACTGTATAAGTTACAGCTCAAATCTCTAATGGCATTGATAGGCAGTAATGATGAGAAGGATTTGAATGAACTATGGCACAGGAGAATGGGGCTCTTACACCATGGGGCTTTGAGAATTCTCAAGAAGACCGTCATAGGAGTTCCAAAACTGATCACCAAGCGAGATGACGTTTGCAGAGGGTGCGTACTAGGAAAGTATGCCAAGACAGCCTACCCCAAAAGCATCAATAGGGCTAAGAGTTTGTTGGGATTAATACACTCGGACATCTGCGGACCAATGTCCACTAGAGCTCTTAGTGGTGCTGAATATTTCGTCACCTTTATTGATGACCATTCCAGGAAGACTTGGATCTACTTTCTGAAGACCAAGGATGAAGTCTTTGATCGATTCAAGGAGTTTAAGGCTCTGGTTGAGAATTTGAAAGGAAAGCGGATAAAGATACTGCGATTAGACAATGGTGGAGAATACATTGATAAAGACTTCACAGAGTTCCGTGCAAGGGAAGGCATCATAAGAGAGTGGACCGCTCCATATAATCCAGAGCAAAATGGAATCGCAAAAATGAAGAATAGAACTATTGTCGAGGTTGCAAGGGCAATGCTGTATGATCAAGACATGCCCAAATTTCTGTAGGCTGAAGCTTGTAATACAACTGTATATGTTTAGAATATAATTCTTCACAGCGCATTGGGTAAGATCACTCTAGAAAGTGTCTTCACTGGCAGGAAGCCAAAAGTAAGCCACTTCAAGTTCTTTGGCAGCGTGGCATACTGCCATGTACCCGAAAAGAAGAGGAAGAAGTTAGATAAGATTGTAGAAAAGGGATATCTGGTGGTATATTGCGAGAATGCGAAGGCTTACAAAATCTACATTCTTGAGAGCATGAAGATTGTAGTGCAACGAGATGTAAAGTTCATGGAGGAAAGAGCTTTCAGAAAATCCCGGGAGATGCCTTCCGCAACGCAGTCTGAGGAGGATTTGCTGGTCTAGCCATTGCGACCAGCAGAGGCTAGCATGAGTGCTTCTCCAAGGCACTAGGATCCAAGGGATTCATCTCCCGAAGATTTTCCAGGAGGGGGAGCAGGCAGATCCATCCACTACCAGTGGTAGGACGAGCAGGGAATTACGAAAAATTCTGAGGGACGCAGAGGAGTTTGTCGGAGCTCCTAGAAATGAGAAGAGGCAGCATAGGCCACTGGACAGATACTAAGCCTTGGTAGCCCAGGTTGGGGAACCCTATAGTTTTCAGGAGGCAGCTCAGCATCATGTGTGGGTAGATGCAATGGTGGAAGAGTAGAGTTCCATCATGACAAATGACGTCTAGGAAATGGTTCCTAGGCCTCAGGACAAATCAATTGTGGGTTCGAGATGGATCTACAAGATCAAATATGCTACAGATGGCAGCGTAGAAAAATTTAAAGCCAGGTTTGTGGCAAAGGGGTATGCTTAGAAGGAAGGGATAGACTATGCAGAGACCTTTGCCCCAGTAGCCAAATATACTTCTATTAGATCTGTGATATCCCTTGCTGTGCAGATAGGGTGGGAGATTCACCAGATGGATGTCAAGACTGCATTCTTGAATGGGCTGATAGAAGAAGTATATATTGAACAACCAGAGAGCTTTGAGACACATGAGCAGAAGACTCATGTGTGTAGGCTTAAGAAAGCCTTATATGGACTTAAGCAAGCCCCTAGAGCTTGGTATGGTCGAATTGATGGCTACTCGCAAAAGATGGGATTCGTCAAGAGTGACGCAGATCCCAATCTCTACTATTTGAGAGTTGGGGATGAGCCTCTGATACTAGTGCTGTACGTAGATGATCTATTCCTAACAAGATCATCTAGGCTCATCAAGGATTGCAAGGAAAATTTAGCTGCAAAATTCGACATGAAGGATCTGGGGCTGATGCATTATTTTCTGGGGTTGGAAGTTTGGCAACAGAAGGGTGACATTTTCCTTGGTCAAGGGAGATACGCTACAAAAATCTTGAAGAGATTCAAGATGCAGGACTGTAGACCCATGGCTACTCCAATGAGCACCAATTGGAAGAAGATTGATACGTCCTAAGATGATGAGGCTGATCCTATCTTGTATAGGCAACTCATAGGGTCCGTGATGTATCTGGTCAACGCTAGGCCAGACATCTGTTATGTTGTCAACACCCTCAGTCAGTTCATGGTGGAACCAAGGAGGGGCCAGGGCACATTGGGCAGCGACCAAGCATGTTCTTAGATATCTGTAGGGAATAGTCGAGCTTGGATTGAGATACACCCAAGGCAATGGCATCAGATTGAGTGGGTTCATTGACACAGATTAGGCTGGAAGCCTAGTAGATCGGAAAAGTACTAGTGGGTACTGTTTCAATGTTGGATCTGGAATGACTTCCTGGCGCAACAGGAAGCAAAAATCCGTGGCTCTGAGCTCAGTTGAGGTGTAATATATGGTAGCAAGCACTGCCTCGTGTGAGGCCATATGGCTTAGGAAGCTGCTTGTGAATCTACTCAAGGAAAATATGGAAGCGGCCAACATTCTAAGTGATAATCAGAGTTGCATCAAGCTCTCTGAAAATCCCGTGTTTCATGATCGGTCGAAGCACATTGACATCGAGTGTCATTTCATAAGAGACTGTGTCCAGCGGGGAGCTGTACAGTTGCAGTGCACTCCAATAGGAGAACATGTGGCGGACATCCTCACTAAAGATCTGGGAAAGACAAGCTCTTTCTACTTAAGAGAAAAGATGGGGATGATCAAGAATCCATTTCAGTAGCAGAAATGGACATATGCAGAATTGAGAGGGAGCTGTAGTACAAATGAGGCAGTGATAGCAACAGTGTCATGGGCAACAGTACATAAGACAACAACGTAGCAGATGAGGGGCAACAACAGTCGGGCATCAGCAACACAACACAATAAATGAGGGGCAGCAACAGCCAAGCATAGCAACATAGG
This sequence comes from Pinus albicaulis, assembly GCA_034641835.2. Lineage (NCBI taxonomy): Eukaryota > Viridiplantae > Streptophyta > Pinopsida > Pinales > Pinaceae > Pinus > Pinus albicaulis. The sequence goes on from CM076579.1 coordinate 719,204,509, forward strand.
GGGGTGCTTCAAAATCAGAGCAATATGCAGTAGGCAAATTGCTAGAACACTTTCCTTGCTAAAAGGGAGTGTTGATTTTTGTAGCATCGGAAAGTGATCTAAGTCTCAAAATTTGTGAGGAGGCTTGGACACTAGCATTCTAAAGAACCCATAAATCGTTCGTAGAAATTCCACTCAGTTTATGTTTTATTAAAATAATTAATTATTTTAATGAGGACCCTAAGTCTAAACTTAGGGAAATTAAATAATTAATGGGTATTAATAAAGCAGAGTGTGAATCTTCTATAGAATGAAGATCAAGTCAAGATTTAATCTCAGCCATTGATTAGACATCTAATCTAGGTGGTTAATTTGTTAATGGAAGATTATAAAAGAAGAATTGAGGGCCATTTGGAAGACAAGCCAGACATACACTCAGTAACTCGAAGGAAGTCTATTATGAAGGAATAGAATTCGATTTCAGAGGGAGAGTTGTAGGGCAGAGGAAGTAGAGGGCATCAACAGTGTCAGAGCTCGAGGGAAGAAGGACGCAGAGGGCCGAAGAGGGCAGCACAGAGCAGCAACGCAGAGAGCTCACACAGGGTGATGCAGTCTCACATAGGCTTTGTGCAGAGATACACGCAAAGGTGATGCAAATAGGGGGAGTGAGTCCCCCAAGTGTCGGGAATTCTCCAGAGGGTTGATGAGAATTTATCTTAGGTGATTTCTCATGAAGTTTCTCAATTAGTCTACCAGTCTTTCCTTGCAAAGAATTTACTGCTGAAGATCAAAATATAAACCCTCATCTGCTGCATCGGTTTTCCCACATTGGGTTTTTCCAGGGACAATTGTCCAAAAATAATTGTCATTGTGATTGATTCTTGTGCTTGCATTTTACTGTTATTTTCTCGATATATACTTGAGTGATTATTGCAGTAGTGCTTATTTCAAAATTTTCTGGAAGAATTCTGTAAATAACTTATCGTGAAAATAAATAGGAGAAATAAATCTATCACTGCAATAGAATTTCAGGATTGAAATTTTCACAGTAATGCGATGCCCGGTTCCCATGCTCATCTCAGAAAAGCGCCACCATGTTGTCACTGCGCCACTCTGACTCAAATAGGCTACCCATCGTGTGCACACTACAGCCTCCTCACCTGAAACCTGGATGCGAAATATCGACGAAGGCCAAGCTCATCCTGCCCAGGTGTCTCTATGATGTCAATATCTACCCACCCATCACTAATCTTGATCTTGAGCTACAACTGAGGAAGCCTGCTTCGCCAAACATGGAGGCCTCAGTGATACCCCATGTGTCAACCCCAAAGTGAGCTAGATCACCCTCTACTATGGTCTTGCTCCTCACGAGATGGAGTGGCCTGTCAACCAACTGAATCCTTGGATCCCCTAGTTAGACCTGCTGTGACATAGATCTAACAATTGTTGGAATCCAATTGTACCTTGTCCCTAGTCCCTGCATGCAACCAACATATAGGACCCATGTATCATGAACTAATCTGATGCATGCTAAACTGCCCTATGCCTGTCACTGCGTAGTACCAATGATCGCTGGAAGCCACGCGTGCCAAATAACTACCCCTTGAAGGCAGCCAATAGATGGGTATCTGATACTCGCAATCGACTTAGTGTATGTGGACCCATCCTGCTCCTGCCAACTGTTAACTCTCCTTGCCGCCTACACCTACCTACAAGTTAGTGGAAAAAACCTTCAACCCCACAAGGTGTGGTTGGTGGCAAGGAATTCAGAGAAGGGGCTGTCAGCTACTCCCGACTCTCTCTGTTTAAGCTATCTTCTAAGTTAGCTATGGGGGGTGGTCCCTAATAGAAAAACGAAGTTAAAGATTTTGACTTTTTAGGAGAATTGTTAGAGTGAAATTGGACTACTTTTAAAGATTTATGAGCATTTTATAAACAACTTTGCAATAATAATATCAAATCATTCAACCAATGCCTTTAAATAAAGTGCTCAAGAATAATGCTCAAAAGATGAGAACACAATAATCCTGAAATGGAAACAAAAAATGTTAGCACAAGATATTTGCAGGATAAAATGATTAAAGGATAACCAAATCTCAATATTTAGACATATCTTGTCATAGTTCAAAACAACCAAAAAATTAGATGTTGAAGATGAAATTAAACTTTCTGAAGTTAGAAAGTAAGCATCACACTACTTGCATGAGATTAACAACTATAAAAAGGGAAATGTGATGAAGAGTGCTCTTGGTTCATTTTATTTAAACGTTTTCTACAACAGACATTTCAAATCAACTCTTCAATCCCCAGACTTCACCCTCGCCCAAATTATGTGGATCTCACAGTGAGGAGTCAATAGGGGAGTAGAGGGTCCCTAGAGGTCTATACAACCAACTTATGTTGGAGGTAAGTTTTAATGAGTCGTTTGTGTGAAATGAATGTTGATTAATCTCAAAATGATACATGCAAATTTTCCACGAGATGAGATAGCACTTACTTGCAATAATGAACCAATCTTTGAGAGAAAAAATAGACTTATGTGTGTTGTGGCATTAAATGGCAAGTGTAATGAAATAAGTTCTTATAAAATGGCGCTTCAATGGTTCCTCAACATGCATGAAGCATAAACATTAAATTAATGGAATTTGCCAACCATGCGAATTTCTCACACATAAAAAGGGGAGATTTTGCTCAAGTTTGTAGCATTGGGGCCCATGCATGTAAGTTTAATTTAACTAAAATTTAGTTAGATGGATGTAGTGTGCATTAGTGGTTAATTCATTGGTATGCATAAAACGAAAATCAGAAAAATGAATCAATCCACCCAAAAAATTCCTTCCTCCTCAACCAAAGAAGGGGGATATCATGGGAAAAATATCCCAAGCTCCCTCAAACAAAAACGAGTTATTTTATTATTGATTACAAGTGAAGAAAACAACCTTTAAGAAGGCTGCCCAAAAGGAGATCCTTCTACGAATAAAGAGCTTGGAAGAATGCTTAATTCCCTCCTCAAAAATTGACAACACAACTTATGGAGAAAACTTTCAAAATATGAATTTTGAAGAGGCTCCAAGGCCCTTGGCAAAGATCAAGCTTGCTGCTGTCCCAAAGGTGCTTATGCCTTCCCTAAAATCAGATTTTGAAGTAATGGTAGCCTTCATATGTAAGGAGGATCAATTGCCTTTTGCCAATTTTTCCTCAAGCTCCTCGCTTTTCACGCTCAAGCTTGCGGGCTGCGAAAGAAAATCAAACGTTACGCTGAAATAAATAGGATCTAAAATACAAATTAATGTACAAAGGCACTAGCCCAAGGAATGGGAGCGAACCCCCATTCTTGCCTAGTCTAGAAAAACGCTCTTGAAGTAGCAAATACGACGTTAAGATGCTCTACAAATGGAAATTTTTAGATTTTAGAATTGGAAATAGGTGATCAAGTAGCTAGAGAACGAGAAACTCCCTCTTTGTCTTCCTTTGATGCAAAACTTGGGGTTGAAAGTCGCTGAGTCTTGAATCGCTTTGAATCTAGGAGTGAATTGATCTATTTGAGACTTTTTCCACGCCCGGATGGATTTCCTGCACACAATACGAATAGATCTTCCCTACACACTTAAACAAATATCAGTCTGCAAAAGGATTAGAGCATCATAATGAAATAGATAAACCAAACATTGCTCCGAAAATGACTTGGCAAGCTAATTCCTAGAATAATATTCTAAATCAATGATGCATGCAAGATAGCTTGCACACATCAATCCAAGCAAGATGGCAAATATAACCTAATATTGATCAAGCATATAAACGAATTCAAATACAATGGCAATAGTATGTAAATGAATCACCTCATAACACCAAGAGAACATCCGCTAAATAGCCCCAAAGTCTTGATTTTCTTGATATACAAAAATGACAGAGTTTCCTCAAGTCCAATAGCTCATAACATGATACAATAATGAGAGCGAAGGCCCATTTAAATAGGAAAATGGAAGCCAATCCCAATGACCAATCCATCAGATAAGTGAAGAAATGGTGGAGATCACAAAGCCAAATTGAACTCCAAGTGTATGAGAGACCAAAACATATGTGATGTTAAATTTGAAATGTGGCAGCGTATACTCCTGTTCAGGCCAGCGTATCCGCTGTGCATATTTCTGTGATTTTCCAAGTACTTCACTTGAGGATCAACGTGCTAATCAAACTATTGGACAAATGTGGACTTAACTGAAGTGTATGGGAGACAAAAGTCTCTCAAAACTATGTGTTCGCTGCCACCACAGGCATCGTATATCCTTGGCTGGTCCACGCTGATATCCCCTCCAATCTGGTTTGCGTAGACTATTGTGAACTTCCACTTAAATCAACGCTATCCCATGAACCCACTGTTACACAATAATTTGTCACCGTCCCTGCAATCCCCCGTCTTGCATATTGGAGGGCCTATTCCGTGACTTGTGAGCAGTGACATGACCTGAAACCACTTTCATGGCATCCCCCTTGACAAAGACAGTCATTCCTCTGAAGACAGTTTCCTGTGAAAAGCCCTAAAAATAGACCTTTTGGCCTTGGCGCGACTAGCCAGTTCAACCCTCGCGCCAATGGGGGAAATCCACTAAAGAGGGCGCGCTAATTGGCGCTCTGTCCCAGTGTATTACTCGCGCTAAGCTTAATAAGGATTGTTTTTTAGAAATAAATGGTGGAAGTTTGATTCCAACCAACTCCTAAACGAGTCTCTAAAATGAGTTGGGAGGTTTGGCTCCATATCTCCATGTAGGAGAAGTGGTTTTCCACTTATCATGGAAGCTTCCTTGAGAATAGGGCCAATCCCACCATTGTAGGGATCCCAACTCCCCTTCCACCATCTATATAAGCTTGTCATTTTCCCTTTGTAAGCTAGCTTAAATAGAGCTGAATCAGTAGTAAGGAGACTATTGTCAGACAGTCGAAGAGAGAGAGCCTTGTCCCATCCCGACTAGCTTCATCGAGACGTGCTCAACTGTTGACCCGCCGAAGGAAGATCCAGCATCAGAGCTCAGGTTGTATCTTTCTTTTGTTGAGATTAACAATAAACGACTTCGATTATGGTTCCATTCATATGTTCATGTCTTATGTTATGAATTGTTTCTTCTCTGACCGATACATAGTTGCATGTATTAGGTTTTACGCTTGTGTGTTGTTGTTTCTTCGTGTATGTGCAGGTGTTCGAACGTGCTAGGCGAGAGAATTGTGATCTGCCAAAGCGAAGGATGGAAGTGCCTTCTTCTCTACAAACAACAACAACGTGGGACTTAAGGTAGGCCTCTTGTCGCATCTTGGTCTTTTGTAACTAGGAACCTGCGTCTTAGCATGACTCAGTTGTTGCTAGACCCGATCTGGGCTAGTAGGGATCGCTTCTGTCCGCTCCCTAAAAAATGAAACAAGGTCGTCAGAGCATGGTTCATCTACTTGTGTCAAGCTCCATAAAAAATGAAACAAGGTTTGTTGGAGCACGGTTCATCTACTTGTGTCAAGCTCCTTAAAAAATGAAACAAGGTTTGTCGGAGCACAGTTCATCTGCTTGTGTCAAGCTCCTTAAACCATGAAAAAAGGTCTGTCGAAGCATAGTTCCTCGCATCTTGGTCTTTTGTAACTAGGAACCTGCGTCTTAGCGTGACTCAGTTGTTGCTAGACCCGATCTGGGCTAGTAGGGATAGCCTCTGTCAAGCTCCCTAAAAAATGAAACAAGGTCGTCGGAGCATGGTTCATCTATTTGTGTCAAGCTCCTTAAAAAATGAAACAAGGTTTGTCGGAGCACGGTTCATCTACTTGTCTCAAGCTCCTTAAACCATGAAAAAAGGTTTGTCGAAGCATAGTTCCTTTTCTTGTGTCAAGCTCCTAAAACAATGAAACAAGCTGCTATGAGGACAGTTCTTAAGTGTGTCAACCTCGTTAAAATAATGAAACACAATCCCGTTCAATTCGAGTCTTTGATGAGATCTCGTAAAATCCCAGTCGAGTCTTTCTCTTGATCTCGTGACTTGAACCTTCACTCCATCTGCCTTTCATATGGATTGAAGCTTGGGGGGCATGTACCTTGAATTGAGTCACCATGCTGGGGGCATGCTTACTTTTTCAAGCATAGTGTGTTTCCGTTTCAAGCTTGTGTAAAAATGAAACTGGTTTCAAGCATAGTTTATCTTTGTTTCAAGCTTGTGTAAAAATGAAACCAACTTCAAGCAGAGTTTCCTGATTTCAAGCTTGTGTAAACATGAAACCATTCCCATTTTACCTCTTGTGATTGCCATTTTATCAGCCTGTTTTGTCAGATGAGCCTTGGTTTTCTCATTCCATTGTCCCCATCTGCTCGGCCGATCATACGCCTTCACTTGATTGTTTTACCCGTTCTTGAGGAATCGCTGCAATGAGTGGTCTTGTTAGCCAGCCTCTTGACCTTTACTTGTTCTGAGCAGTTCCACCATTACTGGAACCAGTAGCTAGCCTTTATACCACTCGTTCCTCCAGGAGGAGTCACCTTTCAGCTCTTTTCTGACTCTCTAAACATGAAAAGATTGTCGAGTCGCTTGTCGTTTTGATCTCGTTAAATTGGCTGCGAAACGACATCTACCCAGTATACATTTACCCCTTTTTCGGGCTGGGATAGATTATTTACGAAAAAGGAATACCCTAGCCTATCGCGACTAGGAGGCTTTCTCAGACACAGTTTTCTACCTTTTTGGATCTGAGGAACTATTTACGAAAAGGGATTGTTGGAGTTTACTTTTCTGCTATCTTTTCAAACTCTCTAAACATGAAAAGACGCCGAGTTCTTCCTTTGTCAGACTCGTTAAAACCTGATGACATTAGATTCATCGTAATGACGATATTCGAGTTTCTCCTTCCTATGGCTCGTTAAATGTACTAGGATGGATTCGTCTGAAGGACGAACTTATATCACAAGCATATGCTATCCCCTTCAGTATTGTTTTAAAAAATAATTGGGGTACGCGTTAGAAATGGTGGGGAAAATGGAACCAGTATCATCGTCGTGTCAGCAGTATGTCGCTTTTGAACATGGCACTTGTCTGCATTCGTGTCGGGTTGGGGACGTCTCATCTCGTTTTTCCACTTGCCTCCGTGGGTTTGGGTAATCCCTTTTGACCTCTCATCTGCTCTTTGCCTCGTCATCATGACCTCTGATCTTTTGATGTCAAATACTGCCAAATCCACTGTCGTGCCGCCGATATGTTCAAGAGAAGTTTGCCTCTGCAGTTTTAACCTTTCTTTGATTCTCATCTGATCCTAATTCACAACATTATGTTCCTCTGTCTCGCATCGATGATGTGGGAAACACTATGGCCCACCTTTGATCAAGGTTACTTCCTGTCGACTTCAGCTCATTATCTAGGAAGCTAATCTAGAGACTCCCTTCTGGTACCTTGGAGCCTGCATGCCTCAATGGCAGGTTCTTCGCATTCGACTCAAGGTTTTCATCATTGACCTTCGATTGGATGATTCTGCGGGTGTTCGACGCCAGCTCACTATTCACATTCCGTGGATTGTACCTGTAGTACTTTGAGGGCCATTGTCATTAGTGGTGGCTCCTCTCGCGTCTGTTAATAGCTTTCATCATTCGCTGGTAATCAGACGATGTTCTTGCATGTTCGACTTCAGCTCACTCATTCACATGCTTGAACTTGTACTCTGTTTGGGTCGAGATGGAGCGCAAGACCCTGGATTTTGTCTGTTGGAATTCAGGCTGTGGATTATCATGATTGGCTACCTGACTCATTGATTGGATGGCTGCGACCATACCTAGGTCTATTTATTGATTCTCACTGGATGGTTGCGTCCATGCCTCAGGTTTTGATTATTGTATACTCTATTATGGATCGCTGCGCCTATACCACATATCATGTATTTGAGATATCAGTTGTACTTGTCTACGCAGGTTTTCCGACGGCAGTGTTTTCAGTTGGGCACGTTCTCGTAAAGCATTTCACCCCTCTCTCTCTTTCGGGCCTCATGCTTTAGGGGGCATCTGTTACACAGTAATTTGTCACCGTCCTTGCAATCCCCCGTCCCACATATTGGAGGGCCTATTCCGTGACCTGTGAGCAGTGACATGACCTGAAACCACTTTCATGGCATCCCCCTTGACAAAGACAATCATTCTTCTGAAGATAGTTTCCTGTGAAAAGCCCTAAAAATAGACCTTTTGGCCTTGGCGCGACTAGCCAATTCAGCCCTCGCGCCAATGGGGGAAATCCACCAAAGAGGGCGCGCCAACTGGCGCTCTGTCTCAGTGTATTACTCGCGCTAAGCTTAATAAGGATTGTTTTTTAAAAATAAATGGCGGAAGTTTGATTCCAACCAACTCCTGAACGAGTCTCTAAAATTAGTTGAGAGGTTTGGCTCTAGATCTCCATGTAGGGGAAGTGGTTTTCCACTTATCATGGAAGCTTCCTTGAGGATAGGGCCAATCCCACCATTGTAGGGATCCCAACTCCCCTTCCACCATCTATATAAGCTTGTCATTTTCCCTTTGCAAGCTAGCCTGAATAGAGCTGAATCAGTAGTAAGGAGACTATCGTCAGACAGCAGAAGAGAGAGAGCCTTGTCCCATCCCGACGAGCTTCATCGAGACATGCTCCACTGTTGACTCGCCGAAGGAAGATCCAGTGTCAGAGCTCAGGTTGTATCTTTCTTTTGTTGAGATTAATAATAAACGACTTCGATTATGGTTCCATTCACATGTTCATGTCTTATGTTATGAATTGTATCTTCTCTGACCGATACATAGTTGCATGTATTAGGTTTTACGCTTGTGTATTGTTGTTTCTTCGTGTACGTGCAGGTGTTCGAACGTGCTAGGCAGGAGAATTGTGATTTGCCAAAGTGAAGGACGGAAGCGCCTTCTTCTCTACAAACAACAGCAACGTGGGACTTATGGTAGGCCTCTTGTCGCATCTTGGTCTTTTGTAACTAGGAACCTGCGTCTTAGTGTGATTTGGTTGTTGCTAGACCCGATCTGGGCTAGTAGGGATCGCCTCTGTTCGCAGAGGGGATTTACCTCTCCAACACCCACAATTCTAAAAAAATGTGTAAATTTTTCCATGCATTGACTGTGTACAAGTGGATGATAAGTTGAGATAAGTAGAGTTTAATTCCCACGTAAGATTACTTCCCAATTCTCACGTTAAATTGATTCCAATTGTGTCGCTGAAGTGTTGACTGCGTGGAGCTGAAATGCGGTTCCCTTTGACCAGTTCATATGGCAGCGTAGACTTCATGCTTCATAGTTTTGAATGGGCATGTGCGTATTGCCGAATTGAATGCTGTTGGCTGGAGATGAGTGCCAACGTGGGATCTTCAAACTGAACTGCGTGTACGTGGAGGCTGGCAATGTAACATGTGAAACTTTAATGATAAACCTTTGATTTATGGCAGCGTATTTATCTCCTCAAAAAATCTGCTGTGTAATATCATGTTGCTGCGTTGGAGTTTCCCTTGATGCGTGGAACCTTCTTTGGCATGAGCATAAATATTTATAACTATGGGTATACCATGAGAGGTAAGGTGGGCCCATTCCCCATTTACTTTATTAAAGCTTAAATTTTATAATATGCCATTCTTATTTGAATTAAATCATACTTGACATAATTTTCAGCTGCTTCCACTTTGCCTTACGACTTGGAAATTTGTGGGCCCACCTAGCTGTTTGTTGAGTTGGCTCACTTGCCACTTGGATTGGTGGGCCCTAGGATGCCCAATCATCATTTAAACTGCCACTTACTTTCCATGTCAAATTTTTGACTTATTTTGACTTTGGATTTTTTTTTTTTTTTAAATTTTCCAATTTTTTTGTTTTTGTTTTTGTTTGTTGTTCGATTTTTCCTCATTTTTGCCACTAACATTAGGAAAATTGGCTTTTGAGGGACTATAAGTCATTTTTTGACCCTCAAAGTGGTTCCTAAAATAATGTTGGGTCTCTGAGGGTGAATTTCGAGTGGTCACACACCCTAGACATTTCCTAAGGCCACTTATTTACATCGTTACATAGAAATTAATTAAAAAATCCCATTTGCGGGAAATTTTTAATTATTAAAAAATCCTACTTAGACCTAGTCAAATTCTGCGAAATTTCAGAGATGACCTAGCATGGTAATATTCATCGACTCTAGACACTAAGATGCGTTAGGGGCTCAACCTTCAAGTCGTCACCCCGGCTTTGGGGTAATGTAATGAGTGAAAAAACCTAGAAAATTATTCACCGCTAAAAAGAAGGAATAATTAACCAAGTAAAAAAACACTGCAAGGTGTACTCGCTTGCTGATACATGGCTTTATTCATCATGCTAGTGACATTTATGCAATATCCCCGTAGGGCTGCAGAATTTGAGTACTGAAGAAGAAAATGATAAGAAAAAGTAGAGTTTAAAAACTCTGTTGAACTGATGATATCTGATGGTATAAATGTCTTTTGGTTCATCCTTGGGCATGGAGTCTTCGCATTATCATCAGGTGCCACTCCAGTGGTCAACACCAATCATCACCAATGAGTCTGCCATCTGCCCTCTCGATAATGTGCCAATACAATGTCTAGAGCCTGGACACATATTGGAAAGCTGCCGTAGCCGTACATGGTATCCTCTGCTCATGCATGGTCCTAACATGCCCTGTGGAAAGAGTGACACATGTCTTCCTCGTGACCAACTTCCTAGGCGTAGGATTAGTTATGAACGATATGCCACCCCTGCAGATGATCACCTCATCCCCTAACCTGTGTTTGTTAACTTGCGCACCGACCTAATGCCATCGTTGAGAAGTCTCTCCCTTTATGCGTTGAGTGTCATTCCAATATCTCGGCTGAGCGCCTAGAGTGTCAAAGGACAACAACCAAATCGTTTGTGCCTATAAGTGACGTAGAAGAGGGACAACGTGTGAGTCCCCATGGATACCATCGAGTATTGCTCATTTGCATCCCCATCGATCTTGGGTGAACCACACCCAAAGGTATGCCCAGTATCTCTGTCCATAAGTCTCCCTGGAGGCAACCCTCCAAGACGTCGCTGTGCAACACCATATGCCCCTGCATCCCACCGAGTATCCTTGTACTCCTCGACCTGCCATTGTACCATGCGGCCTATCCTTATACACCATTGGATCCTGTACTGTCTCCTATCCTGCGTGTCACTGTACCTGACACTCCCCACATGTACTCGATACGATGTGAATCGCTCAATGCAAACCAACATCCTACATCAAACAACCACGCATCTCCATGCTCCTTTGCAGGCCATTGCTCATCACTGCATACCTCTATACAACACTGGATGCTAGGGTCTAAAATTGGGTCTGTATGCATCAAGTCGCATCCCTTTGCATAACACTGGACTTTGCGATATATCTTTGTATATCTGTGGGTACCACTGGCTACTGTCGTACCACCCTGTATCATCTTCCATCCCGCATGCGCCAACGCATCCACCACTTTGCTAGTAAGCCCTCTACGATGTGAGCTATATCTCCTCATCTCCCCAGATAGACTTGATCGACCTAACTCCTCACATGCTAACGTGAATGACACTACTAATCCTATCCTCAGTCGCTCCTATGTCTAATATACTAGTGAGAGAGCATGGTCTCCATACAATACCCTGTTTGGTGGCTTGCCGATGCCGCCACCTCCTACCAACTCCTGCCAGGGTAGGCTAATCATCTTACAATCCCATGTACGCCCAACATGCCATGACAACTCATGAAATTTCCCTGCTCCCCTGTCAATCCATCCTGTCACTAGTGTTGTTAGGAACTCTGAAGGGGATATGAAAAGGTGTGTGCACCCAACCACCGAGTCCATCATGCAGCTATTACCATCACTTACCAACTCCACGGTGTGATGGAGAATCCCAACTGGATCCCAACAATAGTCTGGCCCTCGAGCCCCTTTGGTAATCCATAGCCTCTGCTGATCTGTGGCCATGAATGCATCTAACCTCCTAACCTGTTCCATCGAATACCAACTCAATATATCTCGCCATCCAACCCCGAGAGAGGGATCGAATGCACGAACAACCATACAAGGAACAAGTCGTCCATCTTGCGAATGCTGCACCCTGCGCAACTCGTGTTGCCTCATCTCGCTAGTCTAGCCAATCCATGTAATATGCCTAGGTAACACATCCTCTCTCTCACCAACATGAGGAGGCGGCCCAATAATGCTGCAAGCCCCATCGATGTATGCCTGAAGGGGACTACTGTCTGAAAGCACGAGAACTCTGCTGGTTGCCGATGCACCTAACTGCTCCTCATCGATGGATGAATCTAAGGATGGCTGCTCATCCTCCACCATGGGCTCAACATGAGCCACTAACTACCCCTCTACAGATAGCTCATCATGCATAACATCCTCACCAATCAGCGATAGGTAGCTACCATCTGGAAATTGTCACAAATTTGGATACCTCTATACCTATCAGCTCCTCATCAAAGGTGGATATATCTCCAGGCACCTCATCAATCTGATGTGCGCTGCTATCACCTGAAAACTCAGACACAACCCCGAACACCTCATCAATGGATACCTCAACAACGGATGGCACCTCCTCAATGGTGGACACCTTTGTGTCTCCTGGCACCTCGTCAATGGATGGCCCTATGGGTGTGTGCTCTACTCTCTCCCCCAAGGTGTTAGCCAGAGCTATCAAAGGAATCTCCAACAAGGGTGACTCTTGCATCACACTGGACACATTGACATGCTCCTCACACTCCTGTGTGCCCACAACCTCATGCTCAACCTCCTCCTTAGGCTCTCGATATCTAAAGCCAGGTCTCTGCTAGCAAAAACGCCCCTTGGTCTCACCATCTAACTGTCCCTGTCACGTCTGCTCCTTTTGAGGAGATCTGGTGCCCTGATTTTGTCGAATTTCCCCACACAATGTAGATGGATGCACCCCCACAACCTGCGCACTAGTGTCTCTGCTATAAGGATGAGGATGGATCTGGTCCGACACCTTCCTCAATTAGGCCAATCTCTCATCATTCTAGTAGACTCCACCCCATAATTCCTACGTACTAAATCTTCCTTGAGCCATGGTTTGTCTATGGTTTAACCTTTCACTGTGCATACATGCCCAAATCTTCCATGATCTAGATGGCTACCCCACAACTGGCCAAGATCATGGCTTTGATACCACTGTAATATCCCTAACAGAAATATTTAGTGAATAACAAAAACATGCACTATAACAACTAGGAAATTCAACACATACACAGAAAATCAAAACACAAGAAGAAGTGCTCCAAAACTCTCAGCCATTTTATTTATTTATGAGAAAATGGAGTACAAATGAGTATGGAAAGGGGAACATGGGCTTGCTACAACAAGCGAGCCAAAACCCAGGTTGGAATTGTGATGCCCAAGTGTTGGAATGACTCCACCAAAAACCTCTGCCCTGACCTAGGAAATTACTGCCACTGCTATTGTAGGTGCACTGAGATTTCGACCATCAAATTTAGTCTAAAAATTCTGCAAAATTAAATGTAGGCTCCCACATCAACTCCAATAAAACCCAAAAATATCTCACGAACCCAAGTGGTGGAAACAATCCTAGAGTGAACTACACCCTCCTACTAGTAATTTCTGCTACTGGCTGCTGATTGGAACACTAATTTCTATAAAAAATACTGCCCTAGAAATCATACGAAATTAGCCCCGAACTCCTCTCACCAAACCCACAAAAACCCAGAAAGGGTTTGGGCTGAATCCACCGACCCCCACTGACCCCCAACAAGTGTGAATTACCCAATTTGGTCAGAAAACGCCCCATAGAATGGCACTGCTATATGATGCCCAAAATATGACACTGAAAGCCTCCCAAAGTCTTGCAAAGGTCTCCTCTGGAAAATGCCTGATTTCTCCAACCCAAATTTTCTTGTAAAGAAGCCACCTCTTGCTCTTGCGCAGACTTGAGCCAGTGAGCTCCGCACACTATCAAAATGAGGGGAAATTTGTCCCAAATTCTGACCTCAATTGCTGCCCTGCAAAATGCTCCAAATCTTAGGCTGCAACTATGAAGAATGTCTCAACAAAAACCTAGAGTCTCCAACCCACTGCAGTTGCTCCAAATGATGTGCCACGAAATCCTTTCGTGCTCGGGAAATGCGCATAGCTGGGAAAACTCTTGAAATGAAGCTCAAGGAAAGCCCTAAATTAGACTCCCAAATTACCTCACTAGGGAGACACTCGAAGTTCTCCGAAATGCGGGTGGAATTCTGCTTGGAATACCTGGTGCTAAACAACACTCTTCTTCTTGTGCTAAACAACCCCAAGAGAAGATGAAAGGTGAAATGTAATAGTCAAAAGATGATTAGCAAATGAGTCCATCGTCCTTTTATAATTTCTCCCCATGCTTCTAGACTCCTTTTTTAATTATTATTTTATTGGTGGGGGCCATTTTCTCTAAGTGACTTTTGCCTCCATTTTAATAAAATAATAATTTGCTGCCAATCTCCAATAAAATAATACTTGCCACCTTTCTCCAAAATAATATTTGCACCTTTACTTAATATCACCAAAATTGGGCAAAATTCCGATGCTCACAAAATTGGGGATATAACACAAGAGTCCGAAATATCTTCATCAAGGGGCTATTTGACTTCATCTAAAAAAAATGTCAATTTGAAGATTTAGACATATTAGAGTAGTTTTCTGCAAAATAAAAGCATTCATGATAAAGAGCTTGGAAGCAGTGGCCAAGGAGTTTTATTTGAAAATGTAAGGGCTTGAATTGCATGGACCCTCTTTTCATGTTCTTTTGTAAGTCAATCCAACGATGTAAATTCTAAATTGAAAAAATTGCAAGAAACTTGTGAGTGTTCTTATTTTTTTAAAGTTTCTACTATATGAATGGAGGATTGGTAACTTGTCTGAAATGTAGTGTTGTAGTACTGCAGTATGGAAAATTTGTTTGCAAAATCTTTTTTCCATGACTTTGTGGAAGAGTTCAGTGTGCTTCAAATTTTGATTTTGAGCTGGTGACACGCATGGCTTCATGGCTTAAGCATAACTCATGGTTGATGATGAATGCTTTGTTTTATATTTTTTCATATTTTCCTTATTTTTCTCTCTCCTCGTTTCTTGAATGTGAAACCTCCCAACTCCATTTCTCGTCCCGTTGTCATATCTCGTTTTGTTTCCCGTTTCTCGTCTCGTTGTAGGTAGTCTAGGATACATTATTTGGGCCAAGAGCAATGCCCATGCTGCCTTGGATTTGGCCTGAGTTGGCATCTATACCCTCTTAGGAAAGTTTCAAGATTTATCTGCCCTGACTATTGAGTATCTTGAGCATTTAAGTTTTGTTACTTATAGCTACTGCTTGCTTTTGCTTCTATTGTTAGTGTTAAAAACTGCAACCTTAGATGACCGACATCCTTGTGATCTCATAGGAAACAAATCAAACTGAATTTATTTAACTGCTGAAATTTAATTTTTGCACATGTGATCGATCACACAATAGCTGGAAAAATAAATAGCTGAAGCATAAGCGAAATCCTTACACGCACAGATGATATCTCCAACTCAGCTTCTCATTCCTTAGATCAAAGCTTATAACGTAACCTCCATAAACTGCTAAACTAGTAGCTATATGGTCAGAGAAATCATCCCCAAAAAAGATCTATACAACTTGTTGAAAAGCTCTATACAACTTACAAACACAACGAGGAAAACAACAGTTGTGTCATGTACCTCTACAGATCTGCTGTACAACACTGATGTATGGACCTGTACGACCTTGATGTAAAACAGCTGTATGGCCTGCTGTACTAATCTGCTATACGACACTATTGTGCAGATCTGTATGAGCCTGCTGTATGGCTTGTGCTGTACAACATGCTGTATGGTTTTGTTGTACGTCCTTTTTCTTCCTGAGCTTTGGCTTCTCTCCTGCTTGCTAGATCTGCTCAACTGTAATTTAGCTCTTCTATCTTGTCTTATTTATGCTTTACTGAAAAAGTTAATCTTCCAAGTCACTAATCTCATCCTAAGATGTATGGCCTGGATTAAAATTAAGTCATTAATGTATTAAATACACTTTATTAGACTACTTAGGCAAAGTCAACTGCAAAACATGAGATATTTTACTTTTCTTCACTGAATTAGAAAATAAAATTAATTACCAACTTTTCCTATGTGGTTATTTTCAAAATATATCGGTTCCTGCATGTTCACATTGAAACCTGTACAAGAAGTTCTTATCTGAGTTACATTTCTCAGTACTGCCTCTTAGCGAGGAAAGAATTATGCACCGATACAAGTTTGTCTTTGAATAATTCAAACTTACCTTTTGCTAAGGAATTGGTTAGAATATCAACTACTTGATAATTTGTGGTAACATACTGGAAATTTACTGCACCCGTCATTATCCTATCTCATATGAAGTGGTATTTGATTTTGATGTGGTTGGACCTGCCATGAAACACTGGATTCCCAAAGAGTTTGATACAACTTTGATTATCACAATATATCACTATGGGATCGAAATCCTGATCAAATAATTTTGCAAGCAATTTGTGAAGCTTGATGGCCTCACAACTAACAATATTGACTTCCATGTATCTTGATGTCGAGATTTTTTTTTCTTCTAGAATACTGTGTGTTTTCATTGAGGTGCCCAATGATTCAGGTGAGCACTTCACCCATCTTCAGGGACGGAATTCTGCTTCTTGATGAACTAGGATATCATTGCAGATTCCATGCTAAAGCAGTACCCTGAGATGCTCTTCCTGTCTGCTACATTACTTGTCCAATTTGAGTTTGTATACCCTTGCAACTTCACTTCACCATTTCTGAGATATCTCAAACCATACTCTTGTGCTCCTCAAGTATTAGAGCACATGTTTTGTTTCCACCCAATGCTCCTGCTTCGACTCCACCATGAATTGGTTGAAGGCGCTCTTTACAAAACATATATCAAGGAACCTATCAGCTGCTTGCACAACATGATGTCCACCAACTCTAAATCTAAAGTTGTTGCTTTCTTTAGACTAGTGATCACGGGTTTGCAATCCTCCATTTGAAACCTTTTCAAGGTCTCAACTGCATATTGAACCCACCCAAGGAAAATCTCCCCTGGTTTTTGCCAAAACTCTGAACCCAAGAATTAATGCATCATGTTCACATCCTTCATCTCAAACTTAGATGGTATATCTGCTTTGTACCCTGCAATGAGCTTCTTTATACTTGTAAGAAACAAGTCATTTGCCATAACACCAAAATAAACAGATCAATCCCAACAAATATATAATATAAATTATGATTTGTTTCACTTCAAATATCCATCAATCCTAGAATACCATGCTATCAGTGCTTGCTTGAGTCCACACTGTTGAAAATGTGACTCATGTCAGTCTTCATAATGTAATACAAACGTATCATTTATGTACATGTTATATTCATTTATTACATTCATTATCATTATTTTATTTCTAGTCAAAACATGTTCCTCATGCTTATAGGGTTTATTGAGTCAAAAGAAGATTTATTATGATTCAAAGAAATGAATTTGAGTCAAAGTCCCATTTGGACTTCATGTAAGAAAAAGAAAAATATTTTATTTGAGTCAAAAAATCAAATTGTCATCCACAAGACCAAGTCGACCCTGCCTGGACAAGTCTGCCTAGAAGAGGTAGCTATTCGACCTCCCGGACAACTATAAACAAGACACTTCGACCTCATTCAGTCACTCATCTCATTCATTGATTTTTGTGCCAAATACAAGAAGAAAGAGAGTGAAGTCAAATGAGATGTTGAAAATTTGGCAGCTTAGGGATGCATTTCTAATAATAGAAAGTCTAAAATTAGAAAGTCTCAAGATAGTAAATCACTTTGCATCAATTGGTAATCAAGTATTGTTGATGAAAAATCATTTCTTATCATTAATCAATCCTAATAGTTTAGTCTCGACTTAATATTTTATCATTAATATTAATATTATTATTCTTATGATACTATTATATTATTATTAAAAAGAAATTCAAGTCACTCAATCATGGCTCTCAATAATGTTCTCTTACACTCTCATTTTTGGCATGGCATATTCCTCCTACACTCTCATTAATGCTCTTACACATTAAAACACGTCATAAAAGATTCTCTTACCCTCGATAAAAGCATGTCATAAAATATTCCTCTTATGCACTCTTTAATGCATATGTTACACTCTCTCTTAAAAACATAAGCTACAAAGGCATGCATACCTCCTTAATGGCATGCATTACATTTCTTAAATGGGCATGAGTTACACTTCTCTTGGCATGCGAGTTCCTCCTCCTTTATGGCATAAATTCGTTACTCCTCTTATATATATGTGCCTCATTCTTTCTCCCCTCACTATTTGTGCATTTTGAAAGAATAATTTGAACTTGAGAGAGAGTTGGAGAGAGTTGAAGAAGATTGTGAGAGAGAGTCTTGGAGAGTAAGAGCAGAACTTGGTGAACCAAGGTTGATTCAATGCTTCAGTGTTGATTTAATTGAAGGGAAGGTTGATTCATTGTGTGCATCTATTGCTGCTACAAGTGATATTCATGCTATAGCTTGTTCAGATTTGGGTGAACTTACTCATTCTCTTGATCTTTTATTGTACTCTGTATCTTTGCTGAACAATTGATTTCTAATAGAAGAAGAATCTGGTTGGGTTTTCTCCTTGTGGGTTTTGCTCTGGTCATTTGACCTAAATTCTCTGTGTCTCATTTTGTTCTTGGTTGTCTTCTATTGTGCATTTGATTTATGTTCTATGTACAATTGCTTATCTAATATTGTAACATAAAGAAGTTTTGTCATAAGTGATTGTTACAACATAGAACATCAAAATTTCAACTTGGTATCAAAGTTTTGGTGAAGACAAGTGTTGTTCCAACCCATTTTCTGCTAAAGTATCTCTTGTTGTCCACTATTTGCAACCCTTTTTTCTGCTAAAATATCTCTTGCCATCCACTTTATTTAGAAACCATTTTTTGTTGAAATATCAAGAACTGTCCACTCTATTTGCAACCCATTTTCTGTTAAAATATCACTTTTTGTTCTTCTACTTACTGCTAATTTTCTGCTGAAATATCTCCTCTTTTATTGCTGAAATTTGACTGTTACCGTTCTTCCAAGATTTCAAGGAACCCAAGATTTGATAGTAATTTTTTAGATAGTAACTAAGGTGTTGCACATGTTTAATAGTTGTGGTTTTGGTACTTGTTGATGCATGCAAAAGTAAAAAGTAGTTTTACTTGTGTTTATGCATGTGCAAAAAAGTGTTGCCTTGAAAAGAAGTATAATGCATAGAAGGTGATGAAAGAATAACTAATAGAAATTGAATGCTGAAGATAGGGAGATTTTGAGACTTTCACATTATATGAGAAAGATCATAATCTTATGGGTTTTGGTAATTTTGATATTAGAGTTTACTAACAATAGTGGTTGTAAGTAGGAATCATGACTTTTGCAAAAGATAGAATGATAGTTTTTTAAACTAACCTCTTTTGCAACAAACAAAGATGAATTATAACTAATATCATTGCAGAGAATGAAGTCAATATGTATACTTATTATTACATGCCTTCACTCTGGGATCAAGATTTGAAGATCTTTATAAAATCAATGGAAGACCTATCCATGCATTGATTCATGATAAGTAGTCATCAATATAAACTGTGACATCGTGTAATATTCCTTTTTCTGGTGTTCCTTATGACAGTGTTAGGATGGGCTTCCAGAGTTGGGAGCAGACAGGTCACAGGTACAGGTTGGTGTCATCAGCAGGCCCAGGGGCCTTTTGGAGGAGTTTTGAGTAGTTTCTTTGAGGACTGGTGGCATTCGCGTGGCATATTCCTGTTCCATCATCTGCACAGTTTATCTTTCGTTCCGGTGCATTTCGACAACTTTCGGAAAACTGAGTTATTTTTGGGCTTAACTCAATTAATTACGCTCAAGGTGGCATTTTGGGAGAAATACGTGATAGAACACCTTAGTGTGATAGCTCGTTGGAACCATGTTAAATTGGACAGCTAGGTCCAAACTCCATGTTGTGATGCTCAAATGAAGGCACCAATATTTTTATTGGGTTCCTCTTTCGGAGAGCTGCAAGATCGATCTAAAGATCATCTTGATCTAATCAGCAGAACAGTTATTTTTAATACTTTCAAAATATGTGTAGGTCGACCTTAAGGTTTTACACCCCAAGCATATGTGTCACACACCCTCAGTGATGGATATAAATAAAGTCAACGTTGGAGGACATTTCACTCATCTCCTCATCACACATATTTCTCTCTCCACTTCTGATTGGTTCGAGCTCCAAGGAGGCAAATTTGCGGTTCACATGTGGGAGAAGGACGAAGATAGTTTCAGCTGTAGCTAGGGTTTCTACCACAGGTTTGACTAGCATTGACTTTGGTCGACGCATGGTCAAAAGGAGTTGAATTTTGGCATAGACTTCGATTTATGCAGTCTGTACATTTTGGCACAAGAACTGAGGTCAAAGGTTGACCGAAGACCGAGATGCGTTGACTTTTACTTGCTGCTGTTCTGCGTTGACTTTTCTGGAATTGACTTTGAGTTGACCGTTTGACTGTGTTGAGGGTTGTGACATATTCTGGGCTGGCTGACCAAGGAGACTTTGCTAGTTGAAGCATCCTGCTGATCGCCGTAACACACCAACACATATATTTTTCTGGCTTGTCTTCTGTTGATCTACTGGTATGTTCCATCAGCATTTAACTTTATGGTTTATGTGATTGCTGTCTTGTATTGAAGAGAAAGTAAAGTTGCATCAAGCATAGAACATCTACATAAATTTACATGGTATCAAAGCTGAGGTGAAGACAAAGTCCTAATTTGTAGCAATCACCGAAGAAGAAAATGGGTTCCACAAACTATAGCTTCAAGGAGGATGACAAATTGACTGGGAATGATGACTTCCATGCTTGGAAGATGATATTGGATCTTAAATTTGAAGACCAAGATGTCATGGACTATGTGCAGGCTAAAATCCAAGAACCTTCATCCACTGCTACTGCTGCTGCCAAAACAAAGTACAAGAAGGGGGAGATCAAAACAACGCTGATGATCAGGGAATCCATTCATAAGAGTCTGGTGGCCTACATCTCTGAGCTAGGCACATCCAAAGAGATGTATGATAAGTTGGTCAACATGTTCAAGGCCGACAATGCAAATCAAGTACTATTCTTCAAGAATCAATTGAAGAATCTGAAGAAAGGCAGGTATGAGTCTGTTCAATCATACTTTTTGAAGCTGACCGAGATCAGGAACAATCTGTTGGCTATTGGGGAGACAATAGCTAACCGAGAGATGGTACTCACCGCACTTGGAGGGCTCCTATCCGAATGGCATGTGTTCAACACTACCATTCTAAATAATAATGTGATACCTAACTTTGACGAAGTACTATTGAGATGTGCTAAAAAAGAGACAAGAATGAAGGAGTATTGAAATGAAGGAAATACTGCCTACGCTACTCATTCTAGAAAGAAGAACTTTGGTTGTCCAAAGAACAAAGGAAAAGCAGGGGCCCAAGGAAAGAAGGGCAAGTGTTTCACTTGTCATAGGCCAGGTCACTACGCTAGAGAATGTCCTTTCAAGAAGGATTCTCCCAATGGTGATGACAACAACAACAACTGGAGGAATGGCAATCAAAGGAACAACAGGTTCAAGGGAAAGAGGAAGGCTCCCTCTGGCGGAAATGATCAACCTTTCAAAAGGTCAAGAAACTCCAGGTATGAGGAATCAAATGTTGTTGATAAAAGAAATGAACACATTCTTGTATCTGCTCTCTCTGTTGCATCTCCACCTGACACTATGGATGTCTGGTTGACAGATAGTGGTGCCTCAAGGCACATCATTGGGTTCAAGGAAGCACTCTCTGATATGGTTGAGAAGGATACTAATCTGGAAATTATCCTTGGAGATAATGCCACATATCCCGTGAAAAGGATAGGGACTGTGACCCTCCACTTGTCTCAAGGTCAAGTCCTCCGCTTGCAGGATGTACTCTATGTACCTAATTTGAAGAAGAACCTTGTGTCTATATCAGCCATGGAAGACAAAGGTTTCAATGTGGCATTCACTGATGGAAAGGTGCGCATGTGCGCATTCAAGGAAGCTATCACGATTGGGTTTAGAGTTGATACACTCTACCAGGTTGGAGGAAGTCCACTGGGAGCGATGACATGTGATACTATCCGTCAGACTGAACTATGGCATCGGAGGTTTGGACACCTTCACTACAAGGCCCTTCCCAAAGCAAGGAAGGTGGTGACAGGGATGCTCGAGTTTTCAAATAATCATGAAGGTGTATGTAAAGGTTGTGCCGAAGGAAAGCATACAAGGGGACCTTTCCCCTCAAGTGTCACAAAGACATCTGATGCCTTGCAATTGATCCATTCTGATCTATCTGGTATGCTGCTCGTGACATCCTTGGAAGGATGTTCTTATTATATGACGTTCATAGATGACTTCTCTCGCAAAACCTGGATATACTTCTTAAGAAGAAGGATGAGGCTTTCATGTGGTTTTGTACCTTCAAAGCCTTGGTGGAAAATATGACAGGGAAGAAGATCAAGATTTTGAGAACCGATAATGGCACTGAATATGAGTCAAACGAGTTCAAGGACTTTTGCAGAGAAGCTGGCATCAAGAGGGAGACCACAAATGTCTATACTCCTGAGCAGAATGGCATTGCTGAACGAAAGAACAGGACCATTGTGGAAGCTGCCCGTGCCATGCTATGTGACCAGGGTCTACCGAAGTTTCTGTGGGGAGAAGCCGCGAACACTGCTGTGTACATACAAAACCAATGCCCGCATTCCGCTCTGGACTCCAAAACTCTCGAAGAGGTTTTCTTTGGTAAGAAACTTGACGTCTCACATTTTAGAGTTTTTGGATGTCCTGTTTATCTTCATGTGCCGAAAGAAAAGAGGAGGAAGCTGGATGCTTCTGGGAAAAAGGGAATGTTTGTGGGCTACAGCAAAACTTCGAAGGCCTATAGAGTCTATGTGCTTGGTCAAAGGGAAGTTGGAGATATGCCACGATGTCACTTTTGACGAAGATGCTTCCTTGTGGAAAGTAGTCAATCTTCCAAGATCTGAGGAAGACCATGAAGCAAGGCCTGGAATTCAAGAAGGACCGAAGGATGAGACGATGCTCGATGTTGAAGGACTGATGGACCCGATTGATCCATCTCCTTCACTGGGGAAGAGACCATCATGGCTCAGGGACACCCTCGAGGATGCCAAGGGACATATGGCCCCAAGGGGGACATTCCGTGAAAGCAAGAAGCCGAGTAGATACCATGGGTATCTACCAGCCATGAGTACTATTGTACAATCTGAGCCTAGATCTTTTGAGGATGCTGTAAAGCATCAAGTTTGGAAGGATGCTATGCACGAAGAGTATGAGTCCATAATGAAGAATGATGTCTGGGATGTGGTTCCAAGGCCGACGGACAAAGCAGTTGTCACCTCGAAATGGCTCTACAAGATCAAGCATGGATCTAATGGAAGTGCTGAAAAGTTCAAGGCAAGGTTCGTTGCCCGTGGCTTCTCTCAAAAGGAAGGCATAGACTATGATGACATATTTGCACCTATGGCCCGATATACCACCATTCAATCTATCATAGCCCTTGCTGCTACGCAAGGATGGAGTCTCCATCAGATGGATGTGAAGACCGCATTTCTGTATGGTGCGATAAAGGAAGAGGTATATGTGGAGCAACCTTTGGGGTTCGAAGTCCAGGATCGGGACACCCATGTCTGTAGGTTGAAGAAAGCCCTCTATGAGCTTAAGCAAGCACCCAGAGCTTGGTACGAGAGGATAAATAGCTACCCAATGAAGCTGGGCTTCACTCGTAGTAATGCTGATTCGAACCTTTACTTCAAGGTTGACAGGGAGAAGCCTCTCATTCTGGTGCTGTATGTGGATGACCTCTTCCTGACAGGTGCTGACCTTCTCATTCATTAGTGCAAGAGGGGGCTCGCTGCTGAGTTCGAGATGAAGGACCTAGGACTGATGCACTATTTCCTAGGCCTAGAGGTCTGGCAGAGACTTGGCGAGATTTTCCTTTCTCAAGGAAAATACATTGTGAAGCTTCTGGAAAGATTTGGTATGGTGGACTGCATGTCTGTGTCGACTCCGATGGAGCTCAACTTTAAGAAGTTGAGCGGCAGCGCTGCTGGGTCCGTGTTAGCAAATCCTACCGAGCATCGTCAACTCGTAGGGGCCCTGATGTTCTTAGTGAACACCCGTCTAGATATATGTTTTGCAGTGAGAACTTTGAGTCAACAGATGGTTGAGCCTCATCACTTTCACTGGGTTGGTGGAAAGAATCTTCTGAGATATCTTCGGGGCATGATAAACCATGGGTTGAGATACACTGCCGAGAGTGTGACACTCCTTGGATACACTGATGCTGATTGGGCTGGTAGTGTGGTGGATCGTAAGAGCACATCGGGATGCTGCTTCAATCTTGGTTTTGCTTCGATATCATGGATGAGCAGGACGCAGAAGTTGGTGGCTTTGAGCACCGCGAAGGCCAAATACATTGCAACGAGTATGGCCTGTTGTGAAGCAGTTTGTTTACGAAAGCTCTTTAGTGAGCTGTTCGGACATGTGCTGGATACCACCGTGATACTCAATGATAACCAGAGTGGGATTCGCTTGTCCGAGAATCCCGTATTCCACAATCGATCCAAGCATATTGATATTAGCTACCACTTTATCCGGGATATGGTACAGCGAGGCGCCGTAAGGCTCGATCATATAGGAATTGATGAGCAGGTCGCGGATATTCTCACTAAGCCCCTGGGGAAGGTCAAGTTCCTAACCTTCCGTGAGAGTCTTGGTATCGTGGAACGACCCTATGATGTGGGTCCCGTTGGACGATGAGCTCTGGGAGCTCTGGGGGGCTTTGGGGATAGCTTCTCGGAGCTATAAGCACTCACGGGGCTAGGCTTGCCAAACCTTGTGGTGCTTCTGCCCCACCATTGTGATTATTGAGTTGGTTCACCTCTCATTATTTGTGCCCCGTATGCATCCTATCCATTGAGTTCAGGGCTTATGGGAAATACCTCTGATTTGGTCAGTGAGGTGGGAAAAGCTAGAGACTAGTAGCAAAGACTGATGGACGCATCAGAGATTGACGTAATCTCTATCTAGGATGGCACGGTCCAACCACTTGTTCTGGGATCAAGTATAGTGAGGTTTCGGACCTCCAACTGACTTCGGGTCAGATAAACCAACTTCGGGTTGGTATGAGACCCTTTGTGAGTCCTATATAGGTTTCAGACCTCTGGGCTGAATCTGTCAGCCGAGAATGATGTCTTTGTGACTGACCCATTTCTGTTCTGAAATAAAGAGGCCAGCAAAGCAAGTTACGACAGGATGATGCACGATGTTTGATTGCACAGGTGGATGGATTTCTCCCTAGTTGAGAGGGAGTGTTAAGTTGGACAACTAGGTCCAAACTCCATGTTGTGATGCTCAGATGAAGACACCAATATTTTTATTGGGTTCCTCTTTTCGAGAGGTGCAAGATTGATCTAAAGATCATCTTGATCCGATGAGCAGAACATTTATTTTGAATTTATTTTTAATACTTTCAAAATATGTGCAGGTCAGCCTTAAGGTTTTACACCCCCAACAAATGTGTCACACACCCTCAGTGATGGATATAAATAAAGTCAACGTTGGAGGACATTTCACTCATCTCCTCATCACACATATTTCTCTCCCCACTTTTGATTGGTTCATGCTCCAAGGAGGCAAATCTGTGGTTCACACGTGGGAGAAGGACGAAGACAGTTTCAGCTGCAGCTAGGGTTTCTATCGCAGGTTTGATCAGCATTGACTTTGGTCAACGCATGGTCAAAAGGAGCTGAATTTTGGCATAGACTTCGATTTATGCAGTCCGTACATTTTGGCACAAGAACCAAGGTCAAAGGTTGACCGAAGACCGAGTTGCATTGACTTTTACTCTCTGTTGTTCTGCGTTGACTTTTCTGGGCATCGTTGAATTTTCTGAGGTTAACTTTAAGTTCACCGTTTGACTGTTTTGAGGGTTGTTGTGACACATTTTGGGCTGGCTGACCAAGGAGACTTTGCTGGTTGAAGCATCCTGCTGATTGCCGTAACACACCAACACATATTTTTCTGGCTCGTCTTCTATTGATCTACCGGTATGTTCTATCAGCATTTTACTTTATGGTTTATGTGATTGCTGTCTTGTATTGAAGAGAAAGTAAAGTTGCATCAAGCATAGAACATCTACATAAATTTACAAACCAGAATGAGAATACCTACATGATGGGATGGCTGGACATGAGTTTCAGTGACCTGAGGAGACATGGTGGCTGATTTACTCTTTCCCGCATTAAAAAATAATATTTTAATTGGAAAATAAGAGGGAAAAGTGCTCCATGTTTAAAATAATAATAAAATAGAAGACTCTAGAGGGGTCCATGATATCTATAAAAGAAGAGGAGGCCATTGAGGAATATCTTGGATTTGATATCTGTTCTTGTATGTGAGGTTGAGAACTCGACTCTCTACTCCATTGGCAGCCCCAGGACGAAAACTCTCGGGTATGTTGTTGAGTGTTGGACGAAAACCCAACTCTCTTTGAGGAGACTTCATTTAGGAGTTTCACAGAGCTTTAGGGATATTAGAGTGAGGATCATTCAGATCCTCAATTGGTGCTTCATTGTCTTTCAGTTGATTCAGTGGCAGTTGTTGTTGAAGGGAAAGTGCAACTGTTCAGTTTTTCCGTAGGCGGTTTGTAACAGTGTTTTCATCGAGCCATCTACATCATTGCCATAACCATTCATCAATTTGGCCAAAGATCTTTTATGGGTTTTGCTTTGTTTGCTTGGCAAGCTCAGGTTCCACTATTCCTTGATGATGATGTACTATTTTCCGTGGATTAATAAAATGGCTCAGTGATTTTATCGGCATCCATTGTGTATTAAATTTTGATTGTTGGTTGTGTCTATTTACATTTATTTTGCTGTTCAAGTTTATTTCTAGTATCTACTGTCCAAATTCCTGTTTGGGATATTACAGTGGTATCAGAGCTGGTGATCTTGCCAACCTGAGTGTTTACTTGCCAAAGTACCGAAAAAGCAAAGTACAAGGGTTTTATTTGCAGATTGTCAAAGGTGCCAAGGCCATCATTTTATTGTAGATCAACCCTTGAGGAAAGATCGTAATCAAGGGTTTAAGCTAGAATTGTTGAAGACATTTACCATGTGAAATCGTGGCTTATTTATTCAATAATCTTAAGTTCAAATTGTTGAATCAATTAGTCTGATAATATTTTGAAGAAGCTGAGGGAGCCAGTCTACGTAATTTGCAGAATGAGTTGTGTCGGATATTGTAATTCTCTAGAGCGGTATTGATGGTGTACGTATTGCCATGGTTGAATACTGAATTGCAGTAATACAATTTAACCTGCGGAAAATACTCATGCGGTGATAAGGTTGTGTGCAGGTGGATCAGTATTAAATTTGGGCAAAATATTAATTTTCAAGAGGAGCTATGCACTCGTGGCTTGATCGGAGTATCGGGCCCCATTTCAAAGAGTGATCGTGACCTGGAAACTTTCACCCATAGTTTTAAAAATCAGTTGGACCAGCTCGGAATCGGCCGAGTCAACGGAGCTAGACCCCCAGCCAGATCGACTCGGTGGAAAAACTGGTTCATAGGCCTGTTTGTGACTGAGCTGGCCGAGCCGTACATCGAGCCGACCGAGCCGACCGAGCCGTACACCGAGCCGACCGAGCCGTACACCGAGCCGACCGAGCCATTGTCCTGAATTGCAGAGATTTGCAATCCACATTTTGAGTCAAACTTGCAGTGCTTCTGGGTGTGAGCGCAATTGGTCTGTCTTTGAGAGGATTCACACAAAAGAGAAACCATTTGGAGCCAATGCAGATCCACTAGTAGCAGGCCTAGTCCCAACTCCAAGTCCTCCAGTTGCAGCCGCAGGCACTTCCTCTAGTCAGTCACGACGGAGGCGCATAACTCGTCTATCTCAGGCTCAATGTGCTACAGTTCTAGTTGAGGATGTTGATTCAGAGGAGGAGGAGCGAGTGGTTTCCCCCTCTGGTTCAGAGTTTGAGGCAGAGGATATTGTCTTGTCAGAGATGTCTAGCAATAGTGACTATTCATGTTTTGTTGTAGAGGCCATTTAGAGCCTCCTTGGTTATGTTTTTTGTTTTGATCTCTCTATCATCATCATGTATTGGACAGTGCACTGGGTTCAATTTTGATATAATGGATATATTCATGCTTTGTGTTTGGAAACATGAATGAAAATCTTTAAAATTATGTTTTTTTATAAAAGAAATAATATTTAATGTATTTTTTACAAAGACCGAGTCATTGAAACCGAACCGGTCGAGTCGATGCCGAGTCGGAGTCGGAGTCGGAGCCAACCCTCGGCCGTTTCGGAACCTGAGTCCGATTTTTAAAACACTGCTTTCACCATAGCGCCAACTATTTGCTGTGAGGTCGGGTCATGGTCAAACAATGGAATCGCAGCCGACATCACCACTCGAACAACCACTCACCTAGCCGGAGGCAACGAGTTTAGGAACTCGTTGAACATGCGAGTCTCGGAGGACTGAGTTGGAGCCACCAATCGCTGATCGAGTTCAATGAGCTACCTTTGACCGGAGCTCGTCGAGGGATGATCGTCGGGTGTTTTCACTGAGTAGGCCGTGTGTATCGAGGTACTCCAGAAGAATTGCCAAGGGTCATGAAGCAATGTCGAGTGGGTAGTGACGTGGGGCAGAGTTTCCAATCGGCCGTGTTAAATCAGTTGGGAGCCGATTTTGAATTGAGGCCAAGCCAATAATTTTTAAGCAGTCGCACAAGTTTGTGATGTCGTAAACCAGTTGGAGAGCCAGTTCGTGAAGCCATGAGATATCTAGACCAATGATGCGATTCTGTGAGGACAAAAATTGACGCGTGCTGTAGATGGATGGTGACAGCTTGTATGAGATTGTTGTCGTGTGAAAAGGGACTGTAGCATGGTCGTATTGTTGATGTAGGGCCGAGTTGTAGAAGCCTGAGCGTTATTGTGGCTGTTGGGGACGAGCTTACAGTTAAGAAAGGGACAGATTCTCCCTTGATTCCAGGGACATAATGCCATTGAGTGAGAATGTTGGGTGTGGTATTTGTCCACGTTTGTCAGCTGGCTCGCACTAATACCGTGGTGAATAGGGAATGTGCTGCCACATCGTTCTTAATTACCAGGACGAAATTGCTCGACGCCAAAATTGTTAGTTTCTGCATACGCCAAAGGTGAATCAACAACGAAGTCGAACCGCCTGGAAATTAATTATTGTGATCATGTTGGTGGAAGCGTTAAGGGTGCAATGGTAATGGATTGATAACAATATTATTGCTAAAACTTTGACGTGAAGTGACTGCGTCATACTGGTTGAACTACTTGCTTTAGTGAGGAATATAAAGAGGTTGAATTTATAGATATATAAAGCACTGTATTACTACATGCATCGCCAGAATTAATATTTCAAGGGCTGTGTTATCCTCTCATAGCTGATCGAACAATTCAAGGAGCTCTCTATTGCTAGAGCATGAACTAGAGTTAAATGTTGAAGCACCTTTCATTGCTGAAGGATATCTCAGAAGGCACTAGGTTCTTATACCTATTTCATCAATTCTCCATATTTTGGCCGTGACTTATAATTGAATGATTTTTTGGGATTATATGTTCATAATTGTCATATCAACCTCTTATCCAAAAGCACCAAATATCACATTGTTAGCCTCTATGCATTGATGTTAAAACAATTCATGAGTTGAGTCATAACCTTGATTGAGTTTGAGCACTTTTAAGTTGTTTTCATACAAAGTCCATGGATACTATCATCATTGTATGACTTCGTAAATGTTGAGCTGAATAGTTTGCTAGCCACAGTTACACATCAAATAGTTTGAGGTACTTGTCCTTATTTGTGCTAAAACCATGGAGGAACTCCTAAACAAATTAAAAATATTGAACACAGATATTAGTTCCTGGAGCCACCATGCATCATTAGACTAGAAAACAAAATTGAGTAGCAAACCATTCTCAAAAGGGATCCACACCCTTCTACAGCAAGAACCGCCAAAAGATTTGCAGAAAGAACATGAGTTGGGACACAAGATCTTTGAAGTTGGGTAAGATTTGAAACACATAAAGATCACATGGAGAGTTCTTTCCAGACTTGATGAACTTAATGAACTCCTTTCCAAAGTAAGCCTGTTAGAAGGATAGGAACTGATTTGGGCCCTAAAACCTGCTATACTTGCTCTTATACAACCTAAGTTCTTGGAAGAACCTTGTGAAGGGTTCAGACTTCCAGTTGCATCATGCCTCAGTAGCATTATGAGGTTGACTGCACCTATAGCTCCTTTCAATGATGATGTTACGAGGGAAGTTTTCAAGTTAGTAGTGGGGACTTTTTAGGACTTGGACAACAGTGCAGGCTGTACCTTTGGGAAGAAGCTTGAGATTCTAGGAGGTATGGCCATGTTCAGAACGTATGACATCATGCTTGATTTGGGGTGTGATGAATTGGTCTGTTCGATGTTCCGATGTTTCTTTAACATTAGGAAACATCTCCCTGATACAGTCAGAGCAAACATGCTGTCCATTTTGTCTTCAGTCATGGGAGATCGTGATGTCATTTGCAGGGAGTTGCATGCTAGATTGTTGACTATTTGGAGGGGAGAACAGTCGGTCTTACCTGCTGCTTATGAGCTAGCTGAAGGGCTGGTGGAGCAGAACATTGGGCTATTAAGGAGATAGTTGACCAGGGAAGAGCTGCTCCAGTTTGTTGGATCAGGCAGCAAAAATGAGTTGAGGAGGAAGGGACTTTGCTTCATCTGTAAAGAACCTTGGGGGCCTGATCACTTATGCTTGAGAGATGCAGATGAGGTGGCAAAGGTAGAGCGAGAGGACATTCCTTTTGTGTGCCAGGATGAGGACTCTTCTTTGGATGAGTCCATGGGGTCATATGAGGATGCTTCTGGGGATCATGAGCAGACATGTGGAGTTGATGACAGTATGCCAGATTTGTATTCCAGTGTGCATGGTGAGTAGTCAGGGGACTCTATGGGAGATATTGAGGATGATGAATCGCTTGCGATGATTCAGCCGGGGCAACATATGGTGGAGCATGAGTCAGCTGAGGAGGAGGATATGCACAATATGCATGATAGTCCTTTTGGGGAGAGCCCGATGGAGGTTCACATTGAGTCTGTGATGGATGTGCGGCTACCCTTGGGGTCATCCATTGATGAGGAGCAGACAGATGTGTGGACATCTAACAGGGTGACAGTAGTTGCAGATACTTGTCCTCAGGAGATGTTGGAGGGCGATAGGGTAGTTCTGTGGGAGGCTAGTAGGCAGCAGGAGTATGACATTCCTGATCAGGAGAGGGAGGAGCTGTTGGAGATGGTGGTGCATCCATTTTTGGGCCGACCCACTGATGAGGTGCAGGTAGATGCACATGCAGTTAGTAGAGCTACAATACTTTCAGGGAGAAACACTCTCCAGGAGTACATCGATGGGGCTTGCAGTATATCTTGCCCACTTTGGCCTATTATAGAGAGAGGGGCCTTCTTCTTCAAGTAGATTTCGTTGACAGACGGGACAGAGTAGCATGAGTTGAGTATGGACTGGCGATAACATGCTAGACTTGTTCCGTATGTAGGTGTCACTGCATTTGATTCTTCTTCCGGGATAGATTGGCGGAAGATCATGAGTTAGTATTCCATTGATGGAGTATCATTCTTAGTTCCGAGCACATTTCGACAGGAGCACTTAGATGAGAGTGTTGTTGCATGTTTCAATGGGTCATGAATTGTGGTTCGATAGTCCATCAGTATTTCAATAGCACTAGCTCAGCATCAGCAGAGCAGGATTGATCTCGGCCTAGGCCAGAGGTTGGATTGGAGAGAGTTGCTGAGTTGGTATTCACTTCATGGGGCAACAGGTATAGCCAGAGACAGTGCGCAATCCGAGCCATGGGACTTGGGCGATAATAGGTATAGTGAGAGATCAGTTTGGGATTCCGACATTGAGGGCTCCGTTCCGGGTGGCTTGACACAGGAGCATAGCAGCACCCAGTTGTTCATATGGGATCCGGGCATTGGGTCTTAGTTGCATCGAGCGAATAGGATGGCCCACATATTTGGATTGCTTGAGGGAAAGCAATATTGGGGAGGAGGTTTGTAGTATTCCTTTTTCTAGTGTTCCTTATGACAGGGTTAGGATGGGCTTCCAAAGTTGGGAGCAGACAGGTCACAGGGACAGGTTGGTGTCATCAGCGGGTCCAAGGGCTTTTTGGAGGAGTTTTGAGGAGTTTCTATGAGGACCAGTGGCGTTCACTTGGTATATTCCATCATCTGCACAATTGCCTTTTGTTCCGGGGCATTCCGACAACTTTCGGAAAATTGAGTTATTTTTGGGCTTAATTAATTACTCTCAAGGTGGCATTTCGAGAGAAATACAGGATAGAACACCTTAGTGTAATAGCTTGTTGTAACCAGAACGAGAATACCTACATGATGGGATGGTTGGACATTAGTTCCAATGGCCAGAGGAGACATGGTGGCAGATTTACTCTTTCCCGCATTAAAAAGGAATATTTTAATTGGAAAACAAGAGGGAAAAGTGCTTCATGATTAAACTAATAATAAAATAGAAGGTTCTAGAGGGGTCCATGAGATATATAAAATAAGAGGAGGAGGCCGTTGGGGAATATCTTGGATTTGATATCTTTTCTTGTATGTGAGGTTGAGAACCATGTTCTCTCCTCCATTGGCAGCCCCAGGACGGAAACCCTTGGGTATGTTGTCGAGTGTTGGACAAAAACCCAACTCTCTTTGAGGAGACTTCATTCAGGAGTTTCACAGAGCTTCAGGGATATTGGAGTGAGGATCATCCAGATCCTCAATTGGTGCTTCATTGTCTTGCAGTTGATTTAGTGGCAACTGTTGTTGAAGGGAGAGTGTAGTTGTTCAGTTTTTCCATAGCCAGTTTACAGCAGTGTTCTCATCGAGCCATCTACATCATTGCCATATTCATTCATCTGTTGGGCCAGAGATCTTTTTTGGGTTTTGCCCCGCTTGCTTGGCAAGCTCAGGTTCCACTATTCCTTCATGATGATGTACTATTTTCCGTGGATTAATAAAATGGCTCAGTGATTTTATCGGCATCCATTGTGTATTAATTGTTGGTTGTGTCTATTTACATTTATTTTGCTGTTCAAGTTTATTTCTCGTATCTACTGTCCAAATTCCCGTTTGGGATATTACAGTGGTATTAGAGTTGGTGATCTTGCCAGCCTGAGTGTTTGCTTGCCAAAGTACCAGAAAATCCAAGTTCAAGGGTTTTATTTACAGATTGTCAAAGGTGCCAAAGCCATCATTTTATTGCAGATCAACCCTTGAGGAAAGATCATAATCAAGGGTTTAAGCCAGAATTATTGAAGACATTTACCATGTGAAATCGTG
Source organism: Pinus albicaulis (assembly GCA_034641835.2). NCBI lineage: Eukaryota > Viridiplantae > Streptophyta > Pinopsida > Pinales > Pinaceae > Pinus > Pinus albicaulis. The sequence goes on from CM076579.1 coordinate 719,238,049, forward strand.
GCTGATTTATTCAACAATCTCAAGTTCAAATTGTTGAATCAATTAGTTAGATAATATTTTGAAGAAGCCGAGGGAGGCGGTCCGTGTAATTTGCACAACGAGTTGTGTCAGAGATTGTAATTCTCTAGAGCGGTATTGACGGTGTACGTATCGCCATGGTTGAATACCGAATTGCAGCAATGCGATTTAACCTGCAGGAAATACTTATGCGATGATAAGGTTGTGTGCGGGTGCATCAATATTAAATTTGGGCAAAGTATTAATTTTCAAGAGGAGCTATGCACTCGTGGCTTGATTGGAGTATCGGGACCCTTTTCAAAGAGTGATTGTGACCTAGAGACTTTCACCAGAGCGCCAACTATTTGCTGTGAGGTCGGGTCATATGGTCAAACAATGGAATTGCAGCTGACATCACCACTCGAGCAACCACTCACCTAGCCGAAGGCAACGAGTTTAGGAACCCGTCGAACATGCGAGTCTCGGAGGACTGAGTTGGAGCCGCCAGTCGTTGATCGAGTTCGACGAGTCGCCTTTGACCGGAACTCGTCGAGGGATGATCACCAATTTTTTTTACTGAGCAGGCCGTGTGTATCAGGGCACTCGAAAAGAATTGCCAAGTGTCACGAAGCAGTGTTGGGTGGGTAGTGTCGTGGGGCAGAGTTTCCAATCGACCCTGTTAAATCAGTTGGGAGCCGATAATTTTTAAGCAATCGCACAAGTCTATGATGTTGTAAACTAGTCGGAGAGCCAGTTCGTGAAGCCACGAGATATCTAGACCAGTGATGCGAATCTGTGAGGAGAAAAATTGACGCGCGCTGTAGATGGATGGCGACAGTTTGTATGAGATTGTTGTCGCGTGAAAAGGGACCGTAGCATGGTCGTATTGTTGATGTAGGGCCGGGTAGAAGCCCGAGCGTCATTGTGGTTGTTGGGGACGAGTTTACAATTAAGAAAGGGACAGATTCTCCCTCGATTCCAGGGATAGATTGCCATTGAGTGAGAATGTTGGGTGTGGTATCCATCCACCTTTGTTCGCTGGCTCGCATGGATACTGCGATGAATAGGGAATGCACTGCCACATCGTTTTTAATTACCGGGACGAAATTGCTCGACGTCAAAATTGTTGGCTTCTACATACGCCAGATGTGAATCAACAAGGAAGTCGAACTGTCTGGAAATTAATTATTGTGATCATGCTGGTGGAAGCGTCAAGGGTGCAACGATAATGGACTGATAGCAACTATTATTGCTAAAACTTTCACATGAAGTGATTGCGTCATACTGGTTGAATTGCTTGCTTCAGTGGGGAATATAAAGAGGTTGAATTTATAGACATATAAAGCACTGTATTACTACATGCATCTCCAAAATTAACATTTTAAGTGTTGTGTTATCCTCTCGTAGTTGATCGAACAATTCAAGGAGCTATCTATTGCTAGAGCATGAACCAGAGTTAAATGTTGAAGCACCTTTCATTGCTGAATGATATCTCAGAAGGCACTAGGTTCTTATACCCATTTCATCAATTCTCCATGTTTTGGCTGTGACTTATAATTGAATGATTTTTTGGGATTATATGTTCATAATTGTCACATCAACCTCTTATTTTAAAGCACCAAATATCACATTGTTAGCATCTATGCATTGATGTCAAAACAATCCATGAGTTGACTCATAACCTCGATTGAGTCTGAGCACTGTTAAGTTGTTTTCATAGAACGTCCATGGCTACTATCATCATTGTATGACTTTGTAAATGTTGAGCTGCATAGTTTGCTAGCCACAGTTATGCATCTACTGTAGAAATTTCTGAATCTTAATTCTTATGCGGAAATTATTTTTGTTAATCCGGTTAAGCTTCTCCTACTTATACAAGTTATCAACTGAATAAATTAAAGTTAACATCAAAGCAAAACACATAACAAATCTCTACCAATTCAGATCTAGATTAAGCACATGCACGCATAGACAAAGTGACACAGTTATTTCTGGACAAATTGTCCTCGGAAAAACCCAATGTGGGAAAACAGGTCTCTGGCTGCTAGAGGGCTCTATTATTAAGAATATTTCTGAATACACAACTCTGGGTTCCAGATCTGGAAAACCCTACAGAGAAAACTCTAGATCTGCAGCACCTGGCTAATCTAAGACCAACAATACTGACTGATCCACCCTCTCCAACGAGATTTATATAACTCAGCCAGATCTAGGCCTAGAAACCCCAGATATGTCCCTGAAAGACACTGCGTCAGCCTCTGAAGGCCTCCAAATGCTCAGCGTTGTCACTGGAAGGGACTGCGTTACCCCAGACTGGGTGATGCAGTCACTACGCTGCCCCTAAGTGTCTCTGCGTAACCCCTGAAGGGTTTCCTGAAAATCACGTTGTCCTCGCTGCTGCCTTCCTCTGCACTGTTTTCCTGATCTCTTCTCTGCTTCTTGTGTATTCTAGACCCCGGGATCAGATCATCCCCTTGGTCTAAATTCCCCTCTCTGCAACTGAAACATTTGAGAAGCCTTAGCAACCCCGCCCTAGAATCTCAGCTTAGCTTCAATGCTCTGCCTCTATGTCTCTCACAAATGACCCCAAGCCTTTCCTTTATACTTTTCTCGTTGACAAATCAACGGCCAAGATTAAATCTTTAATCAATGGCTAAGATTAAAAGAAAGCTTGATCCGCGTGACTTAAGACAATTTCATCACACGTTTAATTAAATTCACTTTATTTATTTTATTTTCCTAAGTTTTAACTTAGGAAATACATTAAAATAATTAATTAATTTAATATCTCCTAAACCAGATGAAATTTCCCAAATCCATTTCTGGGTCTTGTAGATCAGGTGAACTCTAGTCCTTCCTCAAAATTTAGGACCTAGAGCACAATTGATGCTACCCCAAATACACAAAATCTCAACATCTAATAGTTTGAGGTTCTTGTCCTCATTTGGGCTAAAAACCATGGAGGAAATCCTAAACAAATTAAAAAGATTGTACACAGAAATTAGTTTCTGGAGCCACCTTGCATCATTAGACTAGGAAGCAAAATTGAGCAACAAACCATTCTCAAAAGGGATCCACACCCTTCTACAGCAAGAACCGCCAAAAGATTTCCAGAAAGAACATGAGTTGGGACACAAGATATTTAAACTTGGGTAAGATTTGAAGCACATGAAGATCACATGGAGAGTTCTTTCCAAACTTGATGAATTTAATGAATTCCTTTCCAAAGTAAGCCAGTTAGAAGGAAAGAAACTGATTTGGGCCCTAAAACCTGCTATGCTTGCTCTTATACAACCCAAGTTCTTGGAAGAACCTTGTGAAGGGTTCAGACTTCCAGTTGCATCATGCCTCAGTGACATTATGAGGTTGATTGCACCTATAGCTCCTTTCAATGATGATGTTACGAGGGAAGTTTTCAAGTTAGTAGTGGGGACTTTTTAGGACTCGGACAACAATGCAAACTCTACCTTTGGGAAGAAGCTTGAGATTCTAGGAGGTATGGCCATGTTCAGAACGTATGACATCATGCTTGATTTGGGGTGTGATGACTTGGTCTGTTAGATTTTCTGATGCTTCTTTAACATTAAGAAACATCACCTCGATACCATCAGATAAAACGTGCTGTCCATTTTGTCTTCAGTCATGGGATATCGTGATGTCATTTGTAGGGAGTTGTGGGCTAGACTGTTGACCATTTGGAGGGGAGAACAGTCGGTCTCACTTGCTGTTGATGAGCTAGTCGAAGGGCTGGTTGAGTAGAACATTGGGCTATTCAGGAGACAATTGACCAAGGAGGAGCTGCTCCAGTTTGGTGGATCAAGCAACAAAAATGAGTTGAGGAGGAAGAGACTTTGCTTCATCTGCAAAAAACACTGGGGGCCTGATCACTCATGCTTTAGAGATGCAGATGAGGTGGCAGAGGTAGAGCAGGAGGAAATTCCTTTTGTATGTCAGGATGAGGACTCTTCTTTGGATGAGTCCATGGGGTCATATGAGGATGCTTTTGGGACCATGAGCAGACATGTGGAGTTGATGACAGTAGGTCGGATTTGTATTCCAGTGTGCATGGTGAGCAGTCTGGGGACTCTATGGGAGATATTCAGGATGATGAGTCACTTGCGATGATTCAACCGAAGCAGCATATGGTGGAGCATGAGTCAACTGAGGAGGAGGATATGCACAATATGCATGATAGTCCTTTTGGGGAGAGCCCGATGGAGGTTCACATTGAGTCTATGATGGATGTGTGGCTACCCTTGGGGTCAACCATTGATGAGGGCAAACAGATGTGCAGACATCTAACAGGGTGACAGTAGTTGCAGATACTTGTCCTTAGTAGATGTTGGAGGGTGATAGGGTAGTTCTGTGGGAGGCTAGTAGGCAGTAGGAGTATGACATTCCTGATCAGGATAGGGAGGAGCCGTTGGAGATGGTGGTGCATCCATCTTTGGGCCGATCCATTGAAGAGGTGCAGGTAGATGCACATGCAGTTAGCAGAGCTGCAGTACTTTCAGGGAGCAACACTCTCCAGGAGTACATCGATGGGACTTGCAACATGTCTTGCCCACTTTGGCCTTTTATAGAGAGAGGGGCCTTCTTCTTCAGGCATATCTCGTTGACAGACGGGATAGAGCAACATGAGTTGAGTATGGACTGACGACAACACAACAGACTTGTTCTGTATGCAGGTGTCACTACATTTGATTCTTCTTCTGGGATAGATTGGCGGAAGATCATGAATTGGTACCCTATTGATGGAGTATCGTTCTTAGGTATGGGCACATTTCGGCAGGAGCACTTATATGAGAGAGTTGTTGCATGTTTTAGTGGGCCATGGATTTTGGACTGACAATCCATCAATATTTCACTAGCACTAGCCCAACACCAGCAGAGCAGGATTGACCTTGGCCTAGGCCAGAGGTTGGATTAGAGAGAGTTGTTGAGTTGGTATTCACTTCATGGGGCAGCAGCTATAGCCAGAGACAGTGCGTAGTCCGAGCCATGGGACTTGGGCGATGATTGGCCATGGTGGCGTTGGGATCTGGGAGGATTGGTCGATGATAGGTATAGTGAGAGATCATTTTGGGATTCCGACATTGAGGGCTCTGTTCCAGGTGGCTTGGCACAGGAGCATAGCAGCACCCAGTATGGGATCCGGGCGTTGGGTCTCAGTTGCATAGGGCCAACAGGATGGCCCACATATTATGATTGCTTGAGGGCAAGCATTCTTGGTGTGGAGGTTTGTAATATTCCTTTTTCTGGTGTTCCTTATGACAGGGTTAGGATGGGCTTCTAGAGTTGGGAGCAGACAGGTCACAGGTACAGGTTGGTGTCATCAACGGGTCCAGGGGCTTTTTGGAGGAGTTTTTATGAGGACTAGTGGCATTCGCTTGGTATATTCCATCATCCGCACAGTTTGCCTTTCGTTCCTGTGCATTCTGACAACTTTCGGAAAATTGAGTTATTTTTGGGCTTAACTCAATTAGTTACGCTCAAGGTGGCATTTCGGGAGAAATACGTGATAAAACACCTTAGTGTAATAGCTCGTTGGAACTGGAACAAGAATACCTACATGATGAGATGGTTGGACATGAGTTTCAGTGACCTTAGGAGACATGGTGACCGATTTACTCTTTTTCGCATTAAAAAATAATATTTTAATTGGAAAATAAGAGGGAAAAGTGCTCCAGGATTAAAATAATAATAAAATAGAAGGCTCTAGAGGGGTCCATGAGATCTATAAAAGAAGAGGCGAAGGCCATTGAGGAATATCTTGGATTTGATATCTTTTCTTGTATGTGAGGTTGAGAACTTAGTTCTCTACTCCATTGGCAGCCCCAGGACGGAAACCCTCGATTATGTTGTCAAGTGTTGGACAAAATCCCAACTCTCTTTGAGGAGACTTCATTCAGGAGTTTCACAGAGCTTTAGGGATATTGGAGTGAGGATCATTCAGATCCTCAATTGGTGCTTCATTGTCTTTCAGTTGATTCAGTGGCAGTTGTTGTTGAAAGGAGAGTGCAGTTGTTCAGTTTTGCCATAGTCGGTTTGCAACAGTCTTCTCACCGAGTCATCTACATCATTTCCAAATCCATTCATCAGTTGGGCCATAGATCTTTTCTGGGTTTTGCTCCGCTTGCTTGGCAAGCTCAGGTTCCATTATTCCTTCATGATGATGTACTATTTTCGATGGATTAATAAAATGGCTCAGTGATTTTATCGACATCGATTGTGTATTAATTGTTGGTCGTGTCTATTTACATTTATTTTGCTCTTCAAGTTTATTTCTGGTATCTACTGCCCAAATTCCCGTTTGGGATATTAGTAATTACACATCGAAAGTTGACTCATGTTCCCTATAAAGCATTACCTCATCTGAGAGATGGTTTTCGAAATGCCTGAGATTAGAATGGATCATGATGGAGTTTGCTAATTGGTGTTCAAGAAGATGCATTTCTTCTGCCATTGACATATCCCTGATGGATAAGTAACTTATAAAGGTCGGATCAAGAGGGAGCTAACAACTTCCTTCAATCCCCATATATATATATATATATATATATATAATCTATGTTGTTTCTTTGTGTCACTGTTCTTGTTTAGATTTATCTTTATAGATTAATATTGGTTATTCTTCCCGCGTGAGTATTTGAATGATTCTTTCACTAACTTTTTGATGAGGATGTGATCAAGAAAAACAAATCCTAAAGATTATTAGGGTGCATAATAGTGTAGGAAGAGTAAACTCTAAGAGGAAGCTGGTGCAAGGATAATGAAGGAGCCTCTCTCACATCTAGAAAAGAAAGAAAGACCTGCCTCATTATGTTTATTTACTTTGCTACTATTGCTCTTATTCTTGTTCTGGGATCAACACGTACATTTGATGAATGTGAGAACCAATTCCTTTGTATCAAGATTAAGGAAGATGTCGAGCCATCCCATGACTTGAGTGGACATGAAGTGGACAAGAGCTCAAGACTTTTGCAAGGAAGTTGGAATCAAGAAAGAGACCACCGTATCATATAACCCGGAACAAATGGGCACTTAAGGATCTTTGATTGCCCTCTCTACTTTCATGTTAGTTTTTGTAGCATCATATGTTTTTTAGCCACGAAACTTTGTGGAGAGGCTAGAATACATGAGTTCTCCAAAACCCAGAAATTGTTTATGGAAATTCGGCCTAGAAGTGGCTTAATTAGATTATTAACCAGTGTTCAAATATTTCCTAAGTCTAAACTTAGGAAATATGGTTAATTAATCAGAATTAATCATCTAGAAACTCACACAGATCGACTCCAAGATGATCCTAAACGTTGATTAAGTTTTAATCTTGGCCGTTGGTGCTCCAAAAGAGGATTATAAGAGGAGGTCGATGTGGTGATGGAGAAATCACTTCAGCAATTCGATTTTATTGGTAAAGCGATTTCCATAGTAGCAACAGTCAATTGCCAGAGAGAGAGTCAGAGATCGAAGCAGTGAGAGAGGGGCAGAGACAGTGAGGTTGGAGGAGGCATTCTAGATCCAGTGAGTGCATTTGAAGAGAGGCAGAAGAGCCATAGAGAGGCTGACGCTAGGGCAATGCAGTAGTCTCTAGAGGCAAAATCGATTTGCTGTGGAGGAGAGACGTTTTTAGTTCCAGAGGTCGGGAAGGAGTCCCAGAGTGCTGGAGAAACATTTTTTCAGTCAGCAGAAGGCATAACGACTTCATCAGAGATTAGTCTAAGGCTAGAAGTCTAGCCAGCTACACTTCGTTGTCCTTAACCTTTAGTGTCCTATTGTCTCCAAATGTGATACAATTGAAGATTGAATTCCTTCTATCAAGATCAGAAAACCACTCCTTGTGATAAGTCATATGTTTGGTCGCATCAGTTTATATCGCAGAGATCTGATTTAGTGTCCTCTTTTGTCCCTTAGAAAACAAAGTTTTTCTTGCCATGGTCCTCTTCTTCTGAAAAATGTTTGTGTTGCTTTGTTTTGTGCCATGTCACTTCTTTTCTTGGAAATCTCCAAATACATCTAGGTTTTCCTCAATAATGGCATGTCTTTTGAGAAGATTGCTTTTGCTGATTTCTTCACCTAATTGTTATTAATAATTAATAATTATCATTCTTCTGTTTGTTCATCTTGCCTTTGCCCTTTGATTTTGGTCCAAGTGCATGCCATTGTTCTCCTTTTCTTTGATTCACAAATCCACATCCTGATCCAAATTGAATCATTATATTATTTGTGATCCATCTGGAGGCTTTCAGAGCGGAAAATTGGAGGAATCAGCTCACAAGACCATTTTTACCAGCTGGTCCCAGTTTGGCAAATTGGGCTATGAAACCTTCTGGAGGCAGTTTTGTGGCATTAAATGGCAGTTTTTTGGGGTAAACTTTGTGTCTTAAGCAAAGCACCCCCTAGTACTATTCTACACATAGATACCTTTCCAATGGTGCAAGAATCACCTCAATTAGAGTCGTATGCAAAAGTTATTTCTCCGCGGAGTTGACCTTTCTGTTTTACTACCGTGATTCGAGAGGATGCCATGTCAACACCCATTATTCATGGAAAATGGGCTAGCCATGTGATCATGTTGAAAACGACTCTAAAAGAGTCAATATTGTAGCTCTAGTTGAGTGTTGATGGAGTCAAACTTAGCCGCTAGTAGGCTGTCGGGCTGTGTTATAACCGGATCACTAGGAGAGAAAGGGGTTCCATTATATTTGAGTGCATTTTGTTCCATAGATGAGTAGAGTAGCTGAGAGTGGATAGAGAGAGAGAAAACAGAGAGGGTTTGTGCACTGTGGCAACCTATGGGCTACATGTCTCACTCCTTTCTACTTGCATCCATTTCTATTCAGAGAAAGAGAGAGCAGAGCAACCTCACCTTCCAGTTGGGTTTTCTCCTGTAAGGGTTTCCTAGATCATATCTTGTGTTCATTGTGATTTGTGAGTTTTATTTCGCTGTTCTCTATTTTCCATGTTTTATCTATTGCATGCATAAGCATAACACAGTAATTAACGAATAAAAAAACCTAAGGAAATATTTAACCTTCATAGTATAGATTTCAACACAATAACTAATGAATCCAAAAATCTAAGGATATATTTAACCCTCATAGTATAGATTTCAGATTTCAAGTATATTTTTATCAGATATGTTGTGACAAACTGTCCTGTGGAATATCTACAACAGTTTACGGATCACATCCTCCTGCAATAAGAGACAAACCACACCTTTAAAGGACACCTCGTTTTTTGTCATTGAGATATTCAATGTGGTTATAAATCCTCTGTGATACTTTGGCAGGCAATTGAGCACGAAGGTGATTAATTCTCCTTCTGCCATCGCCACTCCTGCCACAAGCTGATCCCTTAAATCCTTCAACTAGTGAGATTATTTTTCATTGAGATTCCTTGAACCACCTTCAGATTTTTATGTTGATTATTCAGGTACAACTTACAAGACTTTGGTCATGTTTGCAGATTCATACTTGGACATCAACTTGTCCCAAATTTTATGTGCTGGTTTCATTTTCCAAGTGAGCTAGGACTTCATTAGTCACTGAAAAAGTCAGCGAAATCACAACTTTTCTATTGGTTTGAAATTTTTTCTATCTTCCTAGCAGCTTCATTAGTGTCATCTCCTATAACTGGCCTAGTATTTTTCTGTTTATAATGTTCAGTAACTCGCTGTGGTCAATTACAATTTCAATTTTATGCTCTCATATGCCGTAATTGGCTCCGGCCAGTTTGTGTGTATTCGTAAACATAATGATTTGCATTGTATTCAACATTGCTAAAAATAATTCTAAAATGAAGTTCGGCTATAAGAGAGTCTTCAAATGAAAATTTCAAAACTTTCAAATGAGATTACTGAGACTCCCATGCAGTCTCCAAAATTTAATTCCACCACAATAAACTATGCCCTACAGGCCATTATTAGCTTGCAATTTGATTTAAACTGTAGCTTTGAAACATTAGATTGGGAAAAAAACGAATTGCCTGCCTGAATGATTACAGCCTGTTGTTTGCCTTCTCTGCATGATTGAGATTTCTGTCTGAATGACACCCATCTTTACCGACCGAGTCATGCTGTTTCTGCCTGTAAGGAATGACATTGGCAGTTGAAGAGAAGATATTGTTGACTAAGGAAACCTTAAAGTTTAAACTGTTGCAAAATCCTGTACAAGCCGCATGTCCCTTTTATCCTCCATGAATGCTGCTAAGGAAATAATGTCTGGATATACCATTTTGCTACGCTGGATACGAGTCTGGATATGCAAATCTGCTACAACTGGATATGCGATGCTGGAGCACTATGTTGAAACAGTGTCCTAGTTGGGGTTAAAGCACCCCTATTTTCAAGAACATTCCTATCTTGAACAATGTTTCCTTCCATCACAAACGTCTCCCAACTTTGGATGGTCCAGATGGAATGTTACTTACCCATCACATGCTTCTTGTCTCATTTGATTGGTTCTGAAAAGTCTACATTGTCAAAGGACAAAATATCACCCTCCTCTTTTCTCACATGCAGTATGGCATTTTATATGAAACCACAGTGAGATTCAGAATAATCTGAGAAGGCTTACTGTCACCAAAGAATGGATCTCGACTCTCAGCTATTGAATCATGGCTTCAATTGTAGTATATGCACAGGTCGTGTGCTTCACCAGCACACAACTTTCAGTTTCAAAACACCAATCTTTTCTCACAGAACTGATTCATTGCTTCTCTGAATGATCACACAAAACAGAAGCACACGACTTTCAAGACACCAATCTTTTCTCACAGAACTGATTCATTGCTTCTCTGAATGATCACACAAAACAAGGGATAACAAAAAAAGGACTGAAAAACAACTTCACCAGTTCATTTCTCTCAAGATGAACATCATGGATACCTTGATCTGCCCCACCGTGCTTTATGGATCAGAGGTTTGGGGCCCCTCATTACTGGAGTCAGATTGGGCCTCGGCAGAGCGAGTCCAAACCCTTCTCTTGCGCCGCTTCATCTGGTGCAAGTAGACAGTTCCTCACAACATCATCCTAGCAGAGTTCAGAGCTAAGCCCTTCCGCCTGGAAGCAATCTTCAGGATAGTCTCTTTTCTCCATCGGATCCATGGACTGGCAGACACAAGAGAGGGTAGAGACAGGTACCCATACCTGGCCTATTGCTCCTCGGAGAACATTGCTCATACGCAGACAGGCCGTACCAAACGCTGGTTCACCAGGATGACAAAACTCCTTGGTCTTATAGGGATCCAGATGGATCATCTCCCCCCGTTCCAATTTTCACTGAACGCCCCGGGGCACCTTCTCCCAAACCAGCGAGAACTCAACAAAATCATCAGGGAGGACATCTACAGGCAGTACATTCAGACTACATGGGTCAATCCTCCGGGTGGACTGCGCCCAAAGATGGCCTTCTACGCTGAGCACTTTTTGGAGATCAAAGATGGACTCATCATTCGACCCCTCTATACCCTCTAGCATTGGATGCATGCTATTAGGATCCCTCTCGGGCAGCTCAGGGTTGGATCGCACAGGCTTTGAGTCGAGACAGACCATCATATTGACAAGACGGAGAGGATCTGTCAACTTTGTAACTTACAGGAGGTGGAGACTGAGTCACATTTCATCTTCAGATGCCCGGTCTACTATGAGATCCGAGGGCATTTTCATTGCTTATTCAGTGGCCCCCAGAGCCTGGCCAGCTTCCTTAGATACACTGACCAGAGATGCCTGGCACTTTCCCTTCAGGAGACCTTCAGACACCGTTCGATTCTACTCCAGCCTCCATCCGTTTCGGCCACCACACAGAGGATCACAAATTTCTTCAGGGTACTCCCTGCATCGCGGGGTACCAAGAGAACCACTGATCGATCCATAGACCATGATTCCAGATTAGTGCGGATTCAGGGGTCTCCTCCCACTAGACCCCATCAGAGATCCAGAACTAGACCCCTCTCTAGGGGACGCCCCAAATCCTCCAGACGCCAACTACAACAGTCCAGTTCCTTGTTAGGGCAACAGACATTGACAAGTTTCCTCCAGTCCTCTTCTATCGGCCTCAGATGCTAGGAGAAGGAATCTCCCCTCCTTCTTCTCCAGGACTTCTTCATCACAGCTCATTGTCAAGATGTTTTAGTCATCTAGCTTTTACTTTACATTTGCACTCTTTGTAGTTTTGTATTTCCTGCTTTTATAAAGGAAGGGGACTGTTTGGTCCACCGGCTAGGCATGCGGTAATCATTGTAACCAGCAGTCCCATTGACCTTTTTGTGGTCATTCGTTGGACATTAATAAAATTATCTTATCTTATCTTATCTTATCTCACCTGGACTTCACCCACTTGTCATACTGTCCTAACAAACTATTCTGATACCATGAAAACTCAGTTGCCCACAATCAACATCACATGAGGGCAATAAACACACTAATGCAGTGAACGGAGAGTACCATTGAATTGTGCTGATGAATCAAAATTGCGTTTTCAATTACATACCCTCACCTTCCTTATTTGACATTATATTTTTTTTGACTGTGCATATTTTTCAAGTTTTAATACACACATAATTACCTATATCTATGAATAAAATTTTATATATTCCCTTTTAAAAAGATTGTTGTGCTCCTAAAATATATCAGTTAAGATGAATCTGTTAGATTATTCTATTTATTTAAAATGCTCCTTTTTTTCCTTTGCATTAAACGTCCCATGTGAAATTTTTTTTCTGCTCCATTTTAATTTATTAACACAAAACTTATGCGATATGTGTGACACATCTTTTTCACCTGTAACTGTCCTGTGCACCTCTCATCTCTGAGTGTAATTAATGTGACTATTGGAATAACTCTTAATGCCACAATCTAACTTGTAATCCAAAATATTCTAACAGAGATGGGTCCCTCGTGTATTTACACCTAAAAATTTCTCCTTAATAAAAGACTTGTCAGTCCCCTTGTTAGAATTGCTACTATTGGTTTTTATTGAAAGGGACTTCCCCACCTCCTGCTCCCTTAAATGATCGGTAACACAGTACTTGTTGCAATTTTGGAGCATGTTTGAGATAGGGAGGCCTTCTTTCTGAAGTATTTTTTGTGGCCAGATCAATGTTGATCTAGAATGTTTTCATAGTCGTTATTTTGTGAACAAAAATACATATTATTAGTTGTGATTTATTTGATGTTGAGTTCGTAAAGATTTTGTTTGTCTTTGCTGGTCTATATTGAATTGACCGTTATAGCATGTTTGGGTGGCCAATAATTTGTGTGGTTTATGGATCTATGGAAATTCTTTTTGCAGGATGGAAAGAATAAAAATGAGGTGATCTGTGACGATAAACTGAAAAGCATTGTCCAAGGGAAGTCGTGCATTGATCTGTTGGATCTTCCCACACTTATTAAAGCGCATTTCCCTAAAGTGCCGAAGTAATTGGCTGTCAGGTCATGTATATACTTGACTTGTCATTTTTGTGATCCTTGCCTTGGATTACCCCTCTTGATTTTGTGTCTGATAAATTATATCATTTATGAGAAAAAGAGAGAGGAGTATCCTCTGATTAAAATAGCTGTGTGCACAGACAATGCCCTTTTTACAATAACCTAGTGAATAGATTGTGACAAGGAGATTTTTCAGGACAACACATGCTTTTCCTACGTTGCTTTCATGATCATTACTTTTTATTCATATTTACATCATTCCCTAATTTCTTTATATTATCTTTAATTTGTTGTTATTTCAGTTCTTCAAGTTCTTCAGTGACTAATATGTGCACAAGTTAGTCTTGCACACATTTGTTCTGGATCTTTGAGTGAATACTGGATATTGATTGGGAAGAGATATTATTTTAATGTTCTTTTGGTCCCTTTGGTGTCTATTAGCTCAATTATTTGCCTTTGTTTCTGCCCAGAATGTTTAACCTCGCAAGGCTTGATGATTTATGTGAACAAATGAAACTGTTCCTCACAGTGTGTTTGGAATTACATGGAAAATCTATGGTATGCCTTTCAAAGTTTGTATTTGAAATTTGAATTAACAAATGATTCTACATGAAAATGTAATGATTTATGTGATGTCTTTTTGCACTGATTAAAATTCTAGTGTTTACATTTATCTAGTCTTATTTAGTTGGTGGCTCACCCCTTCATTGATTGCCTTGCCTTCTGGACCTTGTCATTCTTTAAAAGTCATCAATGGTACATATATTATTTCAGGTACCCCAAAAAGCTTTATAGTAGAGCAGATTGCGTAGGTTTTTGACACTTGAGGTTTTTAGAACTGCAATGCGGTCTATGCTATCAAATTATATACCATAGCAGCTTGTCTTGAGAATAACTAATCTTTGAAAGTTAAGATTTTGTGAAGCCTTACTCTTAAACAAAGTTGCTATAGTTCAATTACTTTTCTTTTGATGTCTGCTCTTGAATGGATAGGTCAACCATGAAAAAGGGCCATCTTCTCCCTATGTTTCAACTTGCAAAAGAATGTGGGCTAGGATGAAACTGTGTGGTATAGAATCTATATGGCTTTATGCAGTTTTATACATGTTATAGTTTATGCTGGATGTAGTTTCTAAGGGTTATTTTCTGTATTATTACGTTCAAATCCTCTTTAAAACAATTGGTGCCATACACAAATTTGTTTTTTGTTTTGTTTTCAGTATTCTTGTTGACTAAATCAAGTTTTTCCCTTTGAAGGTTTCACTGTGGGTATAACCTACATTGTTACTACACCTTTTGAACTTTTTGCTTTCAGAACTTTTCTTTTGGATTTCATCGATATATATGTATGTATGTATATATATATTTTTCTTGGTAAAGTAACGTGTTACCAACTCAACATAATGCATGCATAACTATGGCATACTTTTCAAACTTGTGCAAGCATCTAATCCACTCATTTGTCTTTGGTGATGTACTTCCACTCATTTTTTTCTTTCTAAAACATCACCCAGAGTTGTATGAAAACATTTCAAATCTACAAGCTGCCTCAGATGAAACTGAAGTCATAAAAGACTAAGATAAGCCATAGCTCTGAATAATTGTATCTTATAATCCTATTTATCCTAGTGCCCTGCGAGCTTTCTTTTTGGAAACTTCTCTTTCTAATTGTTGTCTTTGACATATGGGGTGTTTTGACTCATTAGCGCAACTAAGGCTGGATATTCCTTTCTGCCTTCTCCCCATCTATGTAATTCTTCTGTAGTTTGGAATTCTTAGGAAATTCATCTTTGTTGAGTTGGTTGCCTCTGTTGTTTGATGAAATTCTAGGTGATCTTCAAGTTGACTTCCACCCACTATAGACCTTCTCTTCCCCCTGATTATCTGGAACTATACTAGATCCACCTTTGAGGGATTGTGATGTGCTTTTATTTCCTCCTTTTTCTTTTCAAACCATTTTTGGACAAGGTACCATAAGATGGCTAATTTCTTGGGAAAGCTTGCACTAATATGTTGTGTTTTCATAGGCCAATGTTTGGGACCTTTGCATTCCGATCACATTCAAGGATGACCCTATATGTCCATCCTTTACTCAAATCTAGCTCTACATGGATTCCCACACGATAGGAGTGCAACTTCCTTACCTCTATCAAACTTGAAAAGCTTGCGAAGATATCTTATCGATTTGCTCTAGGATCTCTTCTTCTCAAAAGTGAATGGGTAGGTTTGGAAGCCTTAGATAGACAAGGGTCAAGGAGTATTTAATGGTCATTGAGTTGAATTCTAGGAAGCAAGGTGTAAAGAAGAGGCCAACTATACCCCAAAACCAAAACCATTATTTCATTACTCTATTCTTATCTTTGAGTTCTTCAAATTGGATTATGAAAAATCGTTCGACAGATAATGCTATTGAGAAATTTGTTGTCCAATTGTCACTTATCCAACCTATAAGCATTACATGTTGGCTACAATATGTTGAAATGGTAAATCAATGCATCTACTTTGAAAGCTTTCATGTTATCCCAAATGTCCTTTGACAATACTTGTAGAGATAGAGTAGAATTTGAGTTCTCCACTATGAATCTTCTTCCAAGAGAAGGTTGTTGGGATTGAAATGATCGATTGATCTATCGACATTCTTAAATGACCACCTTGAAGGAAGATGAACATTCTTGATTGGAAAACCCAGATTGATGCCTTTCAGAGAAGGAATTTCATTCAAAGACTTTCCGACTGAGTACCCTCGTGAATTGGAGGGAGTTGAGTGGCCCATAGTGCCTTAAGAAATTTATGAATTTGATCAAACTGGGTAGAAGGGACTAAAGTAGAGGAGCATGCCTTCTCTGCCACAACAACTGATTTACTGTATGCCATTCACAACCTTGCCCATAGAAATACAATATAGATTTGTCAAAGGGGAATAGGTTTAGATAAAGAGCCCACATGTTGCTATTGGTAAGGACCACCAAAATGTCTTCATTGGAACATTAACAAAGTGTTATGGCACTCTAGCTAGTAGTTTCTCTAAGGACTTGTATAATTAAAGGTAGATCAATTTGGAAATGAGCCTACAATGTGAGTGATGCATGTGAATTAGTATTATATGAGATTATTATAGTTATTGATAAATGTAGGTATATATGATCATTATATATGGTTAATTATGACTATTCTGATAAGGATTTAGGGAAAATTTGATGGACAATCCACTAAATTATAGAACGCAATGTGTTGTAGCAAATGGAGAATGAATTCAAATGAAATCATGAAAATAACAACACTCACACATAATTGCAATGAAATGCAAGTTATATTCATTAAAATGACTATACATGGTGAGATAAATCTTTGAGAAGAGATGCTTAGATACTCTAAGGGGTCTTTGGTAGATCTAGACTGAGCGAGACTGGTTGCACTAGGGAGGAGACATTTTAGATTGTCGCATGTTTAGAACTTATGAAAAATGTAGTAGGAATAAAATTATTGTTAGTATAAGGTTGACACACAGACTAGTCCCTAGAGAAGGGTTTACAAGAAGTAGTCTTCTTAAAGTGGACATCATTTTTGATTGGCATGTTCGAATCAAGATAGTTGAAAGGAAATTTGATGATGAAATAGAGATATATATTTACATAGAATATGGAACTAATTTGGCCAATCATTGTGGATATATTTTTCTTTAGAAGTGAGGAGTTTTGAATAAACCCTATTTTCATTGAGTAGATAAGTACATATTTTAAAGTCTTCGAAGTGTCCAATATGAAACTTAGTTTGAGGTAGAATTTGAAGAATTCAAAGGAGACAATATGGTCAATATCCTCTCAAATTTGGAGCTTCACATATGTTTCAAAGAATAACATCAATGATAAGCTAAGCTTTAGTTTGTCTTACGAGTACTTTATAAAGAAAAAATGGGTGAGCTCATATTCATAGGGGAGTTGGATGGACTTGGAATTGAAGAATAAGTCACATTATGCTTGCATTTGTAAAGGAATTACAACCTTAAGACTACAAAGGGAAACATGGGAATAGTGGGCCTGTCTTGACAAAAGAAACACTTTTGATCTCCCAAATGGAAAATTTGAAGAAATATTCTTAGACAAATAATAAAAGATAGAAATCAAGATAACAGGTTCTTGAAAGATCTTCAAAAATGATAAGACAAGACCAAATCTACTTGCATGGAGGGAATTAAGAACAAATATGTTGAAGTATCCAAGTTGAAGGATGGAAATTATAAGTTAGAAGGGGAGATTGTGAGAAAGGTTGAAAGCATGAAGGATCAATAATAGGTTAAGAGCTTAAAGTGATGTTGAATTGAAGATCATAAATGAACAAATGACATGGAGAATCAAAGCATAGATCTATAAGAGTATTGAGGGAGTCCTAAATACTTAAAAGTCAAGAAAAAAATGGAAGCCGAGATGGAAGAAGAACAACATATGTTGATGAATCAGAATAAAATTTCACCTAAGTTGTGGAAGGAAAATGAAGAGACGATAAAGGTCAAGAAGCGAAAGATTCTCAAACCAGTTGATATTCTTCTCAGGGAACTCAATTCTAGAATAGTTAAGAAACATATGTTATTGTCCAATAAAGGACCACAAAAGAAGGTCGATGAGACAAAAAGAGTACATTAGCGAAAAGGTACAATGTGGGAGTGCAAAAGGATCTCCTATAGAGGCAAGAAACATAGATAACCTCTCTTAAAAAGCATGACAAGTAAAATAAAATGCAACCAAATAATGTAGGATATCTAGATATATATATATATATATATATATATATATATATATATAGTCTTGAGTTTGTTGGGAGATTGTTGTGTATGTGTTGTCATTGATGTTACGTTTCGGGGGAGCTTGTTGAGTGTAAGTTGTCTAATTTGATGTCATGGATGGAGTTGCACAACCAATCTTTGAATGCCTTTCTTCATCAATTCCTTAGTCCAAATGTGAATGCAATGTGCACAATTAGATAGTTCATTCAAAGACATTTCCAACGGTTTATGACACTTTGCCTAATTATGAAGGAATGAGGAGAAAAGTCAGTTTGAAGCATATTAAGTCAAGCAAGGTTCCAGTTGGTCATGGTTCAAACGCGTGTCCTTCACTGAATTAATGCCAAATGATGAAATAAAGCTCAGGAGGGTGCATGAAAGGTGGTGGAACGACAAGGCCATCGATCACAACCCCTGGTCGTAAGGGGCTTGGCAGTCAATGCCTAGGTGATTATCGAACCACATAGTCTAAACGATGTGCACACAATAAAACGAGTGGCGAGCAACAGGTCGACACACGTGGTAGGTGGTGATGACGTGGAGACAACTTGTAGGTACATATGGTGGCAGTGATGACATGGCACATTGAGGTGAGGACATGTGGCAGGTGGATTTGTCCTTCTTGGGGGCCAATTGGCCCTTTTGTAAGTGACATGTGACAGTGATGTGGCATGATAGGTGGCAGAGAGTTGATGTGGCAGCTTGAGGAGATGACACATGGCAGGCTGCTCACGTGGTAGTGAATGGGATGACAGGTGGCGGTGAGATGACATGGCAACTTGTAAGGAGGACATGTGGTAGTTGGTTTGACATTTTTGGATGGGCAAGTGGAGAATTTGTAAGTGACACGTGGTAGGTACACGTGGTAAGGAGGATGTGAAAATTTCTAAATGTTACTATTATGCAGAAATCTACTGTTAGATCTGGTTATGCTCCTCCTACTTAATGAAGTTATTAACTGAAGAATTCAGATTAATATCGAAGCAAAACACATAACAGACTTTCACCAATTCAGATCTAGAAAAAGTACATGCACACATAGACAAAGTGACACAGTGATTTTCTGGACAAATAGTCCCCGGAAAAACCCAATGCGGGAAAACCGGTCTGTCGGCTGCTGGAGGGTTTTATTATTAAGAGTTTTCTGAATACAACAAATTTGGGTTCTAGATTTGGAAAACCCGACAAAGAAAATATAGATCTGCAACTCACCGATTGTTCTGAAGCCAAAATATTGACTGATCCACACCCTCAAATGGTATTTACAACACTCATCCAAAATTAGGCCCTAAAAACCCCAGTGCTGCTCCTGAAGCCCCTTCGTCAGCCTCTGCAGCCCCTGCGTCCCTCAGTGCTGGCCTGGAAAGGGCTGTGTTACCCCAGACTGGGTGATGCAGTCCCTACGTTGCCCCTAAGGGTCTCTGAGTAACCTCTGAGGGTTTCCAATTGCCTTACGTTGCCCTGGGAGTGACTGCGCAACACCTGCGTAGCTGAAGCTGCCCCTACGCTGCGCAGCTGTTGCCTTCTTGCTGCTGATGCCCCTGCTTCTCTGCGCTACCTTTCTGAAGTTGCTCTCTTTCTCTTGCTAATTCTAGACACTGGGATCAGATCATCCGCTTCGTCTAAACTCCCCTCTCTGCAGTTGAAACACTTCTGAGAATTCTTAGCAAAGTTAGCTTCAGTGCTTTGCCTCTGTGTGTCTTTACAAATGACCCCAAGCCTTTCCTTTATGCTTTTCTCATTGGGAAACCAAAAACCATGATTAGATCTTGAATCAATGGCTAAGATTAAAAGAAAGCTTGATCCGTGTGACTTAAGACAATTTCATCACATGTTTAATTTAATTAACTTTTCCTAAGTTTGGGACTTAGGAAATACATTAAAATAATTAATTAATTAAATATCTCCCCAAACCAGATGAAATTTCCCCAAATCCCTTCCTGTCTGTAGATCAAGTGTATTCTAGTCCCTCCACAAGTTTTGGGAGCTAGAGCACATCCGATGCTACCTCAAACACATTAAAATCTCAACACTCCCTCTTAGTACCTGAGTGTGCTCTAGCAATAATGAGGATATATATATAGTCTTGAGTTTGTTGGGAGATTGTTGTGTATGTGTTGTCATTGATGTTACGTTTCGGGGGAGCTTGTTGATGTGTGTTATCATGGCTTGTTGAGTGTAAGTTATCTAATTTGATGTCATGGATGGAGTTGCACAACCAATTTTTGAATGCCTTTCTTCATCAATTCCTTAGTCCAAATGTGAATGCAATGTGTACAATTAGATAGTTCATTCAAAGACATTTCCAACGGTCTATGACACTTTGCCTAATTCCGAAGGAATGAGGAGAAAAGTCAGTTAGCATACAGCTAAGTCAAGCAAGGTTCCAATTGGTCATGGTTCCAAACACTTGTCCTTCACCTGACTAATGCCAAATGATAAAATAAAGCTCAGGAGGGCATGATGTGGTGGAACGACAAGGCCATCGATCACAACCCCTGGTCGTAAGGGGCTTGGCAGTCAACGCCTAGGTGATTATCGAACCATATAGTCTAAACGTATGTGCACATAATAAAACTAGTGGTGAGCAGAAACAGGCCGACACACGTGTAGGTGTGATGACATGGGAGATAACTATGTGAACTTGTAGGTACATATGGTGGCGTATGATGACATGGCACATTAAGGTGAGTGACATGTGGCGTGGATTTGTCCTTCTTGGGTGGCCAATTAGCTCCTTTTGTAAGTGACATGTGGCAAGAGCCAAAGGATAGTGGCAGAGTTGATATGGCGTGCCTGAGGAGATGACATGGCAAAGCTGCTCACATGGTAGTGAATGGGATGACAAAAAGGGGCACAAAAAGGGGCAGATGACATGGCAACTTGTAAGGAGGACATGTGGCATTGGTTTGACATCTTTGGATGGGCAAGGGAGAATTTGTAAGGACAGTTTTGTGGTAAGGCTAATGGTATGAGGATGTGGAAATTTCTAAATGTTACTATTATGCGTAAATCTATCAAGTTAGATCCTCGGGTTATGCCCTCCTACTTAATGAAGTTATTAACTCAAGAATTTAGATTAATATCGAAGCAAAACACATAATAGACTTTCACCAATCCAGATTTAGAAAAAGTAGATGCACACTTGTATTAAAGTGGACATGCTTTACCTCTCGACAAATAATCCCTCAGAAACCCAATACTTTAAAACCTATTCACACTGGAGGGTTTTATTATTAAGAGTTTTCTGAATACAACAAATCTGGGTTCTAGATCTGGAAAACCCAATAAAGAAAATATAGATCTGCAACTCACCGACTGTTCTGAAGCCAAAATATTGACTGATCCACACACTCAAATGGTATTTACAGGACTCATCCAAAATTAGGCCCTAAAAACCCCAGTGCTGCCCCTGAAGCCCCTGCGTCAGCCTCTGCAGCCCCTGCGTCCCTTGGCGCTGGCCTAGAAAGGGCTGCCTTACCCCAGACTGGGTGATGCAGTCCCTACGCTGCCCCTAAGGGTCTCTGCGTAACCTCTGAGGGTTTCTAATTGCCTTACGTTGCCCTGGGAGTGACTGCGCAACACCTGCGTAGTTGAAGCTGCCCTTGCGCTGCGCAGCTGCTGCCCTCTTGCTGCTGATGCCCCTGCTTCTTTGCGCTGCCTTTCTGAAGTTGCTCTCTTTCTCTTGCTAATTCTAGACATTGGGATCAGATCATCCCCTTCGCCTAAACTCCCCTCTTTGCAGCTGAAACACTTCTGAGAATTCTTAGCAAACTTAGCTTCAGTGCTTTGCTTCTGTGTGTCTTTACAAATGACCCCAAGCCTTTCCTTTATGCTTTTCTCATTGGGAAACCAAAAACCATGATTAGATCTTGAATCAATGGCTAAGATTAAAAGAAAGCTTGATCTGTGTGACATAAGACAATCTCATCACATGTTTAATTTAATTAACTTTAATTATTTACTTTTCCTAAGTTTAGACTTAGGAAATACATTAAAATAATTAATTAATTAAATATCTCCCAAACCAGATGAAATTTCCCAAATCCCTTTCTAGGTCTTGTAGATCAAGTGTATTCTAGTCCCTCTACAAATTTTGGGAGCTAGAGCACATTCGATGCTACCCCAAATACACAAAATCTCAAGACTCCCTCTTAGTACGGAGTGTGCTCTAGCAATACATCACACCATGTATCACAAGATTTTGGGCACTGGTTTATGTGCTGTTGATGCTAGGCCTGCTGCCACTCAACTCTGCACCGCTGCTGCCATTCTGTACTGCTGCCCATGACGCTATCACAGCCACTGCCACATCTGTACTGCAACTCTCTCTCAATTTGCTGCATCTGTGCTACCCATAGCATTGCCACTGCTAATTACTGCACTGCAACTTCAGTTGTTGAGAGAAACAATTGAATTTCCTACCCAATCTTTGACAGACAAGTCAGTTGGGCTGCATCCTCATCACTGAAGCTCCATTGACTGCTGATCTATGCTGACATCTGAAGGATGCACATCAACAGCTCTGCACTGCATAAGTAGACTCCCTCTACATTGCTAAAGTCACATCAACCCCTTGTGCTGAAATCTCTCACGATGTTGCTAGTTGCATTGTCCCTTTGAAGCCTTCTACGCTGCTGCAGCTCCGCTCTACGTAAGCAGCTCTGCTCTGTGCTGCTGAAGTCACATTAGCCCCTACGCTGCTGCTGCTGCTGTATTTGCACTGCGCTGCTCCTTTCAGCCTTTAGATTTGCCTCTGCTTCATCCGTGATCTTTGCACCCACTGCTCCACTTGTCCCGCTACTGTCTTAAGGCTCCCGTAGCTTGGATGTGATCCAATAGATGAGCTGCTCAAGGATCACGCCACTATTCTATAGCTCCTCCACAGATCCATTTCGCCCCACTTTTGTGGTTCATGAGCGCTCATGGCTGCATCATCTTTTGACCCATCATCCGCAATAACAACCTTGGAAGAAGAAGCTTCCTTGTCCTTTTTCTTCTGAGGACAATTGTTGGCGAAATGTCCTAATTCACCACACTGGAAGCACTTGATCTTAGATAGATCCTTCTTCTTCTTTCCCTGTTGCCTCTTTGATGCCAAGGTTGCATCTTCTTCATCTTCCTTCTTCACTTTGCTCGATCCTGAGCTGTACTGCTTCTTGGTGATTCTGCAGAGTTCTTATTGACGCATGATTGCCCACAAGCTGTCCCAGTCTGGGAGATACACTCTGCCCAAGATAATTTGGACAAAGGTTTCCCACTCATATGTGACTGCATTGAGAGCAGTCCTAACCATAACATCATCTCCCACCTTAACACCCTTGGCAGTCAACTGGTCTCTGATCGACTGTAATCTGAAGAGGAAATGTTCCATGTCTTCTCCCTTGGTCATCATGAATGACCGCATCTGAGTCTCCAACAACATCTTCCTTTGGACGGATTTTCCCTCCTATAGGGATGTTAAGGCCTTCCACATCTCATTAGCTGTTTTCTTTTCAACTATATGTGGGACAATATGGTTCTTAATTCCATCCATGATCAACTGTTTGGCATGTCCAGCAGCTTCATTATGCTTCCTTAGGAGATCTGCATCGGTCGGCGTGGCTAGAACTTGTTCTGCATGGTCTCTTAGATGATATGCCTCTAGGACTATCAGGATTCTAGCCTTCCAAACTGAGAAGTTGGATAGGCCATCCAATCTGTCCTGATCACGCTGTCCATGAGGAGCCATCTGCTTAGAAATTTGTTGGAGCTCCTCTTCTCTCTGCTAGAGATCTGGATCTAAGGTCCTTGACGAAACATGCACCTTCTGCTCCCTTTGACAACTGATTTCCCTTCTTGGAAATCTGCCATATCAACAATGAATCAGCTCTCTTTGATCCTCTGATCAATCTGCAAGTTTCTTTGGTGAGAAACTCTCTGAGAAGCTGATCTCCTCCCGCTCTTTGTCACTAGTGCTTATGCGAAAAATCTGAAAACTTCAGAAATTTAACCCCACCAGCACCTTCTGAAGTTCTGCAGCTCTGCTTCAGGCACTTCTAGATCTGACAGCTTCAGATCTGCGTCACACTGGCTGGCTTCAGACAATCCCAACGCTGCCTCTGTGCAGTAAGTGTGTGGGCATGCTGGGAGACAGCTTAAGACTGCGTCACCCTGCCCTCTACGTAACTCTGCTTCTCTGAAAACTACACTGTAGCTTCAGATCTGCCCTTCTGCTGTTATTGTTGCACTTCCTGCTGCTTTCTGTAGCAAGATCCTTCAGTGTTCTGCTGGTGACCCTCCTAGATCTGCAATTCCTCTGATACCATGTGAAAATTTCTGAATGTTACTATCATGCAGAAATCTACTGCTAGATCTGGTTATGCTCCTCCTACTTAATTAAGTTATTAATTGAAGAATTCAGATTAATATCGAAGCAAAACACATAACAAACTTTCACCAATTCAGATCTAGAAAAAGTACATGCACACATAGACAAAGTGACACAGTGATTTTCTGGACAAATAGTCCCTAGAAAAACCCAATGCGGGAAAATCGGTCTGCTGGCTGCTGGAGGGTTTGATTATTAAGAGTTTTCTGAATACAACAAATTTGGGTTCCAGATCTGCAAAACCCGACAGAGAAAATATAGATCTGCAACTCACCGGCTGTTCTGAAGCCAAAATATTGACTGATCGACACCCTCAAACGGGATTTACAGTTTTCAACCAAAATTAGGCCCTAGAAACCCTAGCGTTGCCCCTGAAGCCCCTGCGTCCCTCAACGCTGGCCTAGAAAGGGCTGCATTACCCTAGACTGGGTGACGTAGTCCCTACGTTGCCCCTAAGGGTCTTTGCGTAACCTATGAGGGTTTCCAGCTGCCTTATGCTGCCCTGGGAGTGACTGCGCAACACTTGCATAGTTGAAGCTGCCCCTACGCTGTGCAGCTGCTGCCCTCTTGTTGCTGATGCCCCTGCTTCTCTGCGTTGCCTTTCTGAAGCTGCTCTCTGTCTCTTGATGATTCTAGACACTGGGATCAGATCATCGCCTTTGTCTAAAATCCCCTCTTTGCAGCTGAAACACTTCTGAGAATTCTTAACAAACTCTGCCCTAGAATCTCAGCTTAGCTTCAGTGCTCTGCCTCTGTGTGTCTTTACAAATGACCGCAAGCCTTTCCTTTATACTTTTCTCGTTGGGAAACCAAAGACCATGATCAGATCTTGAATCAATGGCTAAGATTAAAAGAAAGCTTGATCTGTGTGACTTAAGACAATTTCATCACATGTTTAATTTAGTTAACTTTAATTATTTACTTTTCCTAAGTTTATACTTAGGAAATACATTAAAATAATTAATTAATTAAATATCTCCCAAACCAGATGAAATTTCTCAAATCCATTTCTGGGTCTTGTAGATCAAGTGTACTCTAGTCCCTCCACAAATTTTGGGAGCTAGAGCACATTCGATGCCACCCCAAATACACAAAATCTCAACAAAGGACACATGGAAAACTATTATTGGATGTAGCAGATGACGTGTCAGATTTAATGGTAAGTGACATGGCTTGTGGGTCCCCCATTGGATCGCTTGGTTCATGGATGTTGTAACCAACAGGGTAGTGAGTAGTGAAGTGGTGAGAAACAGAGTGATGATTGACACATGGAGAATTTCCTGCCATGTGCAACATTGTTAAGTGAGGGTCTCGTCTATTAGGCCACCTGGATGGAAGAGATGTCAACTAAATGATGAGCGACGCCAACAGAGCGGTGGTCGATTGACGATAAATGTTCGCAGCAACTAACGAGACTAGATCATCGTTAATTAACATGTCTGTCTACTAGATTGCCCGATTGGAGAGAGTTGTAACTAACGTAGAACTTGGTTGACGAGTGGTGGGCCGACTAACGACAAAGCACTTAATTGCATAGGTTTGGGACTAAGCATATTTGAGCTTAAGCCACTAGTTCTGGCCCTTGGTCACATGAATCAAGGGGCTTGGAATTTGAGTGTTGAGTTTGGAAACTTGGTGTTTCGAGCGCCAAATTTACTTAATGGATGCAGTGATTTAAAATTTCGATAAGAGCAAGGTTGGACAAAAGGGGGCGTGGTTTTGTTGAACACGTCAGGGAGACATCCAATTAAACTAAAGTACTATGGGCCATTACCATGGATCTGCACCCATGATAAAGGAAGATCCAAATTATAAAGGTAGTGAAAAATGCACTAGAAAGTGTGTGGTCTATGTAGATGAGGAGTATCCAAGCAAAGAAATAGTTAAAAACTTATCAAAGTGGCGCAACAAAAGTGTAGTGAGCCTATAACCTCCAAAAGCAAAAAAGAGTAATGAGAAGACGACTTGTGCACATTCTGGGCACGTTCTGGGCTAGTAAAGAGACCACAAAGCATATCTGAATATAAACCTGAGATGCAACTGTCTTGAGAGAGTGTGTGTGCAAGGATGAGCAATGCAGAGCTGTCAAGGTCTGAAGCTGCTACATTGGAAGGAAGAGGAGATATGAGATAGAGTTGCAGAGGATTGCTAAGCAAAAGTTGAGTGTGCAATGTGGTTGAAATTTGGAGTTTTTGTGAAAAGAGAAATGGCTGATTTGAAAAGATGCAAAAAGATTAGAGCAAATTTGAATGGCTGAGATTAGATTTGAGTAAGAGGAAGAGAGAAAGTGGATTAGAGACCAAATATTGCTGCCTATGTAAAACTTTAATCAAAGATCTTGTAAATTTGAAGTTGAAAATGATATGAAAGAGGGAATCAAGTGTTTGTAGCAAGTCGGTTCTTGCAGATCGGGGGACTGCAGTCTCCTTCATGTTAGTGCTTGTAAATATCAAGGGGTTGGTGTCTCCAGTAGGTTTGTGCTTGCAAATAGTGGGAGTTGGTGCTTCCAATGTGCTTCAACCTGTCATGAAATACTGGATTATTCGAAAACTTGACACAACTATGATTATCACAATATATCAATGTCGTCTGTAGCACTTGATGAAATAGCCCTACAAGCAGCTTCTGAAGCCACACTGCTTCCTAACTTGTGGCACTGGCTGTGATATACTCTGCTTCTGTTGTACTGAGTGTGATAGAAGTCTGCTTCCTGCTAAACTAGGATATCATAGCTGATCCCATGTTGAAGCAACACCTCGAGGTGCTCTTTCTGTCCACTCCACTCTTGGCCCAATCAGAATCAACATATAAATGCAGCCTCACTTCACCACTTCATATGTATCTCAGACCATATCCAATTGTACCATGCAAGTACCTCAACACATGCTTCGCTGCACCCCAATGTACATGCCTTGACTCAACCATATACCGACTCAGGGTGTTCACTGCAAAGAAAATATCTGGCCTGGTGTTAACTAGTTACATCAAGGATCCAATCAACTACTTATATATTGTGGGATCCAAAAAATCTGAATTTGAAGCGAAATCACTTAGCTTCTTCAGATTTGTCACTATAGGTGTAGCCATAGATTTGCAGTCCATCATACCGAATCTCCTCAAGATCTGAACTATGTACTTCCGCTGTCCAAGGAAGATCTCACTAGGTCTCTGCAACATCTCCAATCCGTAAGAAATAATGCATCAATCCAAGATCCTTCATCTCAAACTCTAAAGCCAACTCCCTCTTGCATTCGACAATGAGCCTGTTTTCCCTAGTAAGGAACATATCATCAACATACAACACCAAGATCAAAGGATCACCACCAACAACCATGAAGAAAAGGTCAGAATCTGCATCACTCTTGGTGAAGCCCAAACTTATCAATTATCCATTAATCTTGGAATACTTTGCCTTAAGTGCTTGCTTGAGTTCGTACAAAGCCTTCTTCAATTTTCAAACATGGGAGTCCTTCCTATGTATCACAAAGCCCTAAGGTTGTTCTATATACACTTCCTCCTTAATCACACCATTGAAGAACACGGTCTTTACATCCATCTGATGTAACCTCCAACCCATAATTGAAGCAATGGAAATAATAGTCTTGATAGAAGTGTACTTGGTGACTGCAGAAAAGGTCTCATCATATTCCTCTCGCTCTTTTTGGGAGAACCCTCTCGCAACATACCTCATGTTGTCGCCGCTATATTTCACAGGGGATAGAAAAATCATTGACGTGGCTAACCGAAGGGGAAGATTGTTAAAATGCCATATGCAGAAGGTATTCGAGCTCTAGTGCTCATGAGGAAGGTGACGCAACGCAAAACCATACTCGGCGCCATACCACACAGCAAAAAAATTAAATTTATATGATCATAGTGGGCTGCTAAACATTGTTCAACTCTTAGAAGGATCACCATTCATCTCTGCCTAGCAGCTCCCTGGAACCAAATCAGCGGGGCAAAGAACGCGAATGTTAAGCGTTTTGGACCCCCCAACGTTGAATAGTCAGCAGATGATCTGACAGTCCAAATTGATTTCGGGGGGTCAGGGAAGGGTCTGCCCACCACACCACCCACCGAGATTGGTGGGGGACCGGTTGCTGATTTACGATACTAAAGCCAACTCATGACATCTGTCCTATGTTTAGGTGCAATGCGAATATAACGGTAAGGTAAAGGGCTCCACCTCCTCCATCTGTCCATTGCCCTCGTCCAATCTTGTTGAGACACGTGTCCCCCTTGATGACATCACACCACGTCATCCTATTGTTGCCCCCCTCTATTTATATATACGACCTTTCCCACAACATAACCCTGAATTTTACTCGTTGGTTCCCGAAACACTTTCTCTTGCCAGATGCCTGCACAGGACTCTGTCCGAACGACCAACTGCTCAAGAAATCCGTCCAATCG
The DNA here is from genome assembly GCA_034641835.2 of Pinus albicaulis. Lineage (NCBI taxonomy): Eukaryota > Viridiplantae > Streptophyta > Pinopsida > Pinales > Pinaceae > Pinus > Pinus albicaulis. The sequence goes on from CM076579.1 coordinate 719,267,039, forward strand.
TTGCTTTCGACCTCATCCACGACCAGCAGGGATACCACCTCCCTTGTCCACCTATAATTCTATTTAAGAACTCGTAGGATGAAGAAGACAACTCCCGAAACTCCAAAAACCCGCAAGGTCAAATCTTCTTTTGGCCTCGAACCTCTCATGGACACAGAAGCTCAGATTTCCGACCCCACAGAAGCTCAGATTGCCGACCCCATTTGTTCCTATCACCTCGTCGACCTACGTTTCGACCTAATCAACTACCATAGAAGAGGGGAAGACCCTTTCCAAGTGGTCGACTCCAAGCTATATTACCAGTTCACCCCTTCCATGCATTACTTCCCCGAATTCATCTCTTGGATCGCGACAGCTTACATTGACTAGAAGGAGTACTTCGTCTCTTCCAAAGGGAATAAAATACTCGAGGTCACTCTTGAATTAATTTGGGAGGCTCTGGCTTATCCCAATTCTCCCGAGCCATAACAATTCACCGACGTCACCCTAATGTATCACTATGCTGGCCTCCCAACTGAGTAGAAACAGTCCCTCCTGCGGATAATCCTAGCTCCGAGCTCACAAAATATACTAGTGATTGACAAATTCCATGTCTCCTTCTTCGCTGAACCTATCTAGCCCGTTTTGTCCTTAATTACATGTTTACTCGGAGAGGATGACAACAATATGGCCAATAAAGCCTCTTCGGTGTTTCTGAACCTAATGATGCATCCCGACTACCTTTTTGATATTCCAACTTACTTGTCTGCAGCCATAAGGTTCCAATTACACCATTTTTCCACCACATCTTGCTTCCGGTACTATTCACTGTTGTTCTACTTGTTCGTGTACATGCATGCCGAGGAATTTGAATGTATAGGTCTCAATACGGTTGCCCGCAACAAGCAGATCAATTCTGTATTCGACTGGGATGTCGCAGTTAGGAAGAGGTTGGGCATTGATGCTTACTCTACTTTCATATCAACCTACATGGCCATTGCATACGAAATCATTTACAGTGCACCTCCACCCAGAATTTTCCCAAAACAATAAGAGCCCCTCTAGCTTAGCAAAAATGTCTGTGTAGGAGATTGGTACTTGTTTGAAGATTATACATAAATCAAAGAGATTGGGGATCAGGGTGACAAACCCCGATTTGAGGCGTTGTCGTGGTGCCTAGACATTCTGTGCGACAACACAAATTTTATGGTTGTGAGCTTCCCCCTTATCACTTACCAATGTTCATGCCTACGAGGATATTTGCATTAGAATTCATTAGGCAAAGCCTTAATACAAACCAGCTCCACTTTGTTCCTGCAAATAAGGGGTATATGTTTAAATTTGGAAACACTATACGACCTTTTATTGTCAACTCAAGACAGGCTTTCAAAGCAATTGAGGATCTTCTCAGAAAGATGGAATTCGAACAAGGAGATATTTGGCATTATGATCCTAAGGGTGTCATTGCCCAAAGGAGAAAAAAGATAAAAGCTTCGACCTATGAACATGAACCCATACTTGGAATCGAATGGAAAACTAATTTTGATTCATGGCCTTTGGATACAGAAATAGAGATAGAGACCCCGACTCCCAAGGACAAGCTGCCAAAAAGGACCAAGCTGAAGAAATCGAGATGGAGGACGTACATGTGAGTAAAAAGGCAAGGACTTAGGAGTTTGAAGAAGAGGAATTTGAGACTAGGCTAGTAGATACAAGACCAGACCAACTACGTTTTCAAGTCACTTTGGAGGATCCTTCACACGCTGCCGCCTCATCCTCCTCAGAGGTAACTACTTTGGGTGCTAGAGATAGCACAACTGCTACTCAATCAAGCTAGCCCGCTGGAAAGGCCATTGAAGAAAGGAATAAGAAGGTAACGAAGGAGATGCAAAAGAACATAACACTCCATTTGGTATCATATCATACCGGGCTTATGACTGTCACGGATTTGGAGTGAAATCTAATGAAGTTTTCATTGCAGCATTCATTAGCACAATCCTTGCCTTCAGGTTCATAGTTTAAAGCATTAGATGTCTTTATGGATCTAACAAGTGTTCCCCTGACAGATAAGGTAAACTTTCACAAACAGGTTGGGGAAATGCTATACAATGAGCTAAATAAGAATGCAATGACTATTAACAAGGCAGAGAAATTGCTTGAAAATGATGCTACTAGATTGAAGCAAGAGAGAGCCAACTCCAAGGCCCTCCATATGCAGAATGAGAGTTATAAAGAGCTGATTGTGAAAATGGGGGTGGATCCAGAATACAAAACAACTGTTGAAGCTCTTCTTAAAAAATCCCAAAAGGAAATTCAGGAGTTGAGGCACAAAATGAAAATGCTAGGCAGTGAGCATGTGCAGTCCCGGGAACTTGCCCAAGTTGAGGTAGAAAAAGAGATCATGTCTCAAGAGCTCATCAACATAAACAATAAGATACTAGCCCTCAAGCAAACATGCTGCATAGCTATAGATGAAAATAGATTCCCACACATGTACTATGGTTGTACCTGAGGATCCTCATAATCCCACTGAGCAGCTTACTAAAGCCTTCACTGAGCTCCAACTCTCAGGAGAGGTCAAGAAAGTGCAAAGAGACTTGGATGCTGCTCAGGAAGGCCCAGCCCTGAAAGAAAAGCAACTTGAGTCTTCCAAAACAAATAATGAAATCATCAACAAGAACTTGCATGCTGTGAATCAAGAGGTAGCTGAGCTAAAGGGGAAACTGAAGGGGAATATGCCCTTTTTGTAGGCCAAACAACTAGTTTGGGATGAAATCATTGACGAGATGAGAAAACACTGGGAGTATATAACCCTGCTGAATGAACAGAAGGTCACCATCAAGGAATATGAATTCCACCTCATATCAGCCAAGGAGAATGGAGAAAAGAACTCCTAGATTGCTAAATGGTTCATCAAGTTCATCAATGAAAGACCAATCAGTGAGCTAAGGCCTATAGATGTGGTGGACATGGTCAACACTATTATGGAGATCACGAAAATTGTCCAGAGGGAAGAGGCTAGGGCTAAAGCCGAAGCGTGCCTGGATGTAGTGATAAGAAATGTTGAAGCCTTCGACACTGAGTTCGAAAGGATCGCCAAGGCAGGATTTCCCAATTGCTAGGATATTGGAGGAGACTTAATGTCGTGGAAACAATGCAATTAAAGGTTGGTTGAGGCCAAGAGTAAAGTGGACTCCACCCATGAAAAAATGACCACTTTGAAGGGCAAAAAAATGGCGAATTATCCAAAGGGGGACTTCTAGCTTTTAGGATTGGTGAAGAATCTGTTCTACTCCAGGCCGGACTATTCCACGATGACCAATCTCAGGATCAGATATCAGCTCTACTCACAGGTTCATCCACTGTCTCCAGTGTTGTGGCAGAGGTGCGAACAATTCGTTAATCTGCCTGTCGTGCGAATCATTGAGCCCTCAATGCAACCTCCACCATCGCCTACCATAAATGAAAATTTTCTATTCGTGTCTATCTGACACTTTTATTTCCTATCTTTTATGTAATTATTATGTTTGCAATCAATTTGTTTAGTTTTCAGTTAGTCCAGCTATGCTACGAAGCACGCTGAGTTTTTAATATGATCATGTACTGTAACAAATTAAGAAAGTAATATTTTGTTAACGAGCTCTCTCTAAGGCCCTATATAAACAATCATATGACACTGAATAAGGGTTCAAAATTTTGGCAAGATACCTTTTGTTCCTGAAAAAGAATTACAACGCCTCATTGATGAATGTATTTGATCCATGTGGATATTGGTGGCCACCTACCTATTGCATTTGGACCCCCACCATTGGTTCTTTTAGTTTTTCAGTTTCATCACAACTTACTATTTTTAGCAGTTTTTAGGGTCTTGAACTTCCGGAGCCGTTTTGAGGTCCTAAACGACATTTTTTTTGGGAAAATTGGGAGCAACATGGAAGTTCTTTCGATGTTACTCACGTCAAAAGTTGTAGTCCTCGGTTAGATCTTTCTAATGAGGTATTGAGTGCGTCAAACAAAGATCATATGCCAAAGTTACAGCCCCAGGAAGTTGATGTACCAATTTACCCAAACGGGGCCCATAGTTTTGGCGCTTCATCTCCTAGGGTTAGGTTTTTGGATGTTTAGGGTTTTCCATTGTTTCTAAACAATAAATAGACCTTCAAGCCTCATTGTAACACAATTCAAAGGCCTGTATCCGCCACATCTCTTTTTAGAGATAAGCTACCAGTGCCCTAGCTAGTTTATTTCCATTTTGTCTGTAAACAAATTTCAGTTCATTGATATTAATGAAATGAAGTGTTATTTCCGTTGCATCTTTGTATTTATGGTTATATGTGTATTTTGTTGTGTTCCTGCATAAATTCAGATCAGTGGTATCAGAGCAGTCTGCTCTTTCTCGATCCTTCTTTGCATGTCCCCAACAAGGTCGAGGTATAAGGAGTTAGGGCTTGATCTGGTTGAACCTTTGCAAGATTAGCCTCGCAAACCTCGACGGCCGCCCATGGGGGACGAAAAGAAAGACGAGGGAGCATGATATCCTATCAAAATATTGCTCAAGGAGGCCATCAAAAACCAAAGGAACGCAATGATGGATAACTTTGCCCAGATCCTTCAATGATTGCCCACTGGCGGCGCATCTACATCCAACAACTACTCTGGAGGCGCCTCTCCTTTTAAGGTACAAGTAAACTTTGACATTCCCATATTTGATGGCCAAATATATGCAGACGTCATAGATAGATGGTTGAATCTATTGGAAGGATATTTTTCGGTTCATGACTTTTCCGACCGGGAGAAAATTATTTTTGCACTCCTCAAAGTCGCCCCCCATGTCAAGGACTGGTGGGAAACCTACTGTGAGCAAAAGGAAGAGAGAGAACCCTCTCTGTTCTCGGCCGCACCCACTTGGAATTCGTTTTGAGACGACATCAAGGAACAATATTATCCCATGGGGAGCTATGAGGACAAGTACATCCAATGGACCACGTCGCGGTAGCAAAGGGATCAATATGTGCACGAACTGACGAATTTGTTCCATACCCTATGCACAAAGTTGGGTATTAAAGATTCAGAGAGACATTTGGTTCTCAAGTACCGCAAGTGTTTGCACAGATACATTCAGGAGGAAATGGAGTTCCTCGACATTACCTCGCTTGGCACGGCATATCGCTATGCCGCCAAGATCGAGCATAAATTTAAGCAGAAGAAGCGAGATTTTGGATCCGCGAATTCAAAGCCAAGGAAAGGCGCCCTCAAACCGTAGAACAAAGGACAAAGCCAAGCATGGTGGCCCAAGACAACTTGCCAAAGCTGCAAACAAAGAACAACACCGCTAAGCCGAAGGACACGGGGAAGTGGTGTGAATTTTATAACAACCCCACTCACAACACAAACAAGTGTCGGGCCAAACAATCACTGGTGACCAAACTGAAGGCACCCAAATCAGATGCATGTTTTGATCCCGAGTTAGAACCAGACAAGGGTGATGACAAAGGGAAGCAGGTCATTGATGCGGATCCCAGTGCCATTGTTGCCACCACCAAGCTCCAGAGGGAGGATCCCAAGGATCCAGAGGAGGTGAAGCACCTCTTCTATTTGCAGATGTGGGTGAAGGGTTTTCAATTGCAATTCCTTGTCGATAGCGGAAGCCAAAAGAACCTCATTTCAGCAGAGGTCGTGAAGCGACTTGGCTTACCGACCATAGCACACCCACAACCATATACCATTGGGTGGCTTCACCAAGGAAGATATCTTTGCGTCCGTCAACAGTTCCGCCTTCCGTACAACATCAAGCCATTCATGGATGAGGTACTGTGTGATGTTACTCCTCTTGATGTGTCTGATGTATTATTGGGTCAACCATACTCGTGGAATCGACATGCTGTGTATGAGTCTAGGCCGCGTTCTGTTGTTATTACTTTGGGAAATAAATTGTATAGGATACCGGAGGTAGTACCACCTCCTGCCATCTCTTTGAATATTGCAAAACAACGAAGTAAGATTGTTTCCCAAACTATAAAATTTATTTTCATTACAATTCGCCCACAAGGCAAGAAGAATATTATGGCCACAACCTCGTAACAAGGCTTCCCTGCATGACAACAACAAAAGGACAAAGTCGTGGAGGAATACGAGGACATTTTCTCCTCACCCACAGAGGTTCCTCTACATTGTCAGGTCAAGCACTCCATTGATTTGAACTTACGCGCGTCACTGCCGCCTGATGTTGCCATACCTCATGCAACCACATAGACAAAATCCACATATGTAGTGTCTGAGGCTAATAAAGCAACCAAATTTATTGAACACATCCAACACGTCTGCCAGCAGGTCCACGACATCTTTGACAAATCCAATACTAAGTTCAACAGAATTTGCCTCATCTCATGGAGGAACTCAACGCAATGGGGACTATTGCTTCCTAAGGGAGGAGGAGTGATCCAGGTGGATATTGGTGGCCACCCACCTATTCCATTTGGACCCCCACCATCGATTATTTCAGTTTTTCAGTTTGATCACAATTTACTATTTTTAATAGTTTTTCAGGTCCTGAACTTCCAGAGCCGTTTTGTGGCACTAAACGACGTTTTTACCCAAACAGGGCCCATAGTTTTGGTGCTTCATCTCCTAGGGTTAGGTCTTTGGATGTTTAGGGTTTTCCATTGTTTCTCAACAATAAATAGGCCTTCGAGCCTCATTGTAACACAATTCAGAGGCCTGTAGTCATCACATCTCTTCTCAGAGATAAGCTACCATCGCCATAGCTAGTTTATTTCCATTCTGTCTGTAAACAAATTTCAGTTCTTTGATATTAATGAAATGAAGTGTTATTTCCGCTGCATCTTTGTATTTATGGTTATGTGTATTTTTTTGCGTTCCTGCATAAATTCGGATCAGTATTATTTCATGAAAAATTAATATACAGTCATGGCGATTCCGACTCACTCGTGTTTGTAGTATGTATTACTTCTGTGTGATTTCCATATATGCTTATATCATTCTTCTAAGATATTATGTAATTGCAGTTGCTGGATGTGTTTTCATAAGTGTATGGATTCTTTTAATTAAGATATTGATGAAAGATGCCTGCATGGTTATGAGAAATAAATTCCTTAAATGTACTCCATGTATCTTTGCACCCCATTTATACTCTCATTCATTCCTTTCACTCTAAGCTCGAGGCAATGGATTCTTACCTTATAAGCCCATTTTATTGAACTTCCATTCTTCTTGTCTCCTCTACCATAAACATGCTACGATGAATGAAAGGCTAAAAACTTAAACGATGTTAGCTGCTATAGTTCTATAATTGATGTTTTCTTGAATAATTGTTCACATTAGATTGTTGCATTGTCTCGTATAGGGAAGGTTCTGAATCGATTGTTTCATAAATACATTGAATATTGAGTGTGATATTAATTCTTAGCTAACTTGAAGAACACTCATTAAATATGTCCTAGGCATTGGTCTTAAATCAACCCAGGGGTTGTCTCTAGGAACTACAACACCTCACTTTGTACTTCTCGATGCTACCATCTGTTGCATGCTTCATCTTGTAGATCCACTTGGAAGTCACCAATGACTTCCCCTCTAGTCTTGTAACTATCTCCCACATATCATTCTTCATGATGGATTGACACTCCTTCGTCATGACATCCATCCAAACCTGCTGCCTCCTCATAATTGGAAGGCTTAGAACCATTGATGTGGCTCATCAATTCCATATAGCTCGAGAACCTTTGTGGTCGTATGCTCTCCCCAAAAGTACTATGGGGAGTTGCATGAATCACTGCATCTTGCAAAGTGTCACAAAGCCATGTTGGTCTCTTCCTGATCATTGCAACTTCTCTATGCTGGTATTGAATTTGCTCACTCAACTAACCCCTCTTGATAATTTGAAGGATGAACAATTGGACTAAAGTGATTCACATCCTTTGAAGCCTTGTGCTCCTCACTATCAATACCCATATAAGAATATCTAGAGCTCCTGAAGTCTACCTCCTCATCAAAATTAACATCTCGACTAACCTCAATCTGACGTAGTCCTGGAATGTAGATCCTATAGGCCTTTGAAGACTCGCTCTATCCCTCAAAAGCACCCTTCTTCCCAAAAGGTTCTATTTTATTCCCCTTCTCCTTGTGCACATGGATGTATACTAAACAACCAAAGATCCTTAAATAAATGACCTATGGCTTCACTCCTATGAATGCCTCTTTAGGAGTCTTGTCCTCTAATATCTGACGAGGACTTCTGTTATGAACATAAACAACTGTGCTGGATGCCTCTACCCATAAGAACATGGGTAAATCCTGATCATGAATCATTGCCTTGATGACCTCCATAATGGACCTGCTCTTCCTTTCCACAACCCCATTTTGCCAAGGGTTGTAAGGAACTATTCATTCCCTCTTGATCCCTGCTTCTTGGCATACATTATTGAAGTCCCTGGAAGTATAATCCCTCCATTATCTGACCTCAAAACCTTGATCTTATTCCCTGTTAAGTTCTCTACCTAAGCCCTAAATTCTTGGAACCTGCTTGAAGACCTCATACTTGGTCTTCTTGAAGTACGTCCATGTCTTCCAAGATAAATCACCAATGAATGTCATGTAGTGCAAGAAACTGCCCAAATATGGTATTTTCATCTGTCAACATACATCTAAATGCATTCGATCTAAGATCCACTTGGACCTACTATCACTGCCCAGAATAGATCCCTTGACATTCTTTCCAAGTGCACAACCTCTGGAAACACCCTCATGCTCTGGAGCTCTAGAAGTTATGTAACCATCCTTCACAATGCTAGAAAAGCCTTGTAATGCAAGTGAGCAAATCTTTGATGCCATAACTCACATACACTAATGCTGTCATGTACCATTGCTTGGGCTGGACGTCTGAATAATCTGTAAAATCCTCCCTTTTGAACAACAATCATTTGTACTAACACTGGGAGATATAGTGACCAAATGTATGACATTTGAAGCACATGATCTTTGAAAGATCCTTCTTCTTCTGATCTTTAACTGGAGTTGATCTTCCACCTTAATTCTTCTTATCAAAGTCTCTTCTTCCTTTTCCTTTCCTTGCATGGACTGCAAGGGCTTAAGTTTCATAATCCAGAGGTCTCTGCAAGCTGTTCTTAAACAACAATTTGGCCTCCTCTTGGACAAAATCAGTGCAAAGTTGGTTAAAATTGGGCAACTTAGCTCGCACACAAATACCTTGTACAAATGGATCACATGAAGAAGGAAATCCATTGAGAGTCACTGTAACAAGTTCTGCATCGTCAATGGTATCTCTAGTGGCTGTAAGTTGATCTCTCAATTGGGAGACTTTCATGAGATACGTGGCAACTGAATTTGATCTGGAAATCATGATACTACGAAGCTAATGCCTCAAGGCTAATTTTTAGCTAGTGTTCTTACTCTTGAACAATCCCACCAAAGAATCATACATCTCTTTAGTAGCCTTCAACTCAACAACATGTGGAATCAAATGGTTTTTTATGGAATATATCAAGATCCTCTTAGCTTTTTCTTTATTTTTCTTATGGCTGGCTTTCTTCTCAACATCTTGAGGTTCTGAGACACTTTCCTTCACTTAATTCTGAATATCATTTTCATCCAAGACAAGGAGTATCTCGGTCTTCCAAGATTTGAAATTTGTAGCGCCATCCAACTTGTCTTCTACTTTGACACTGGGCGACATCTTGATAAGAGAACTGAAAGATGTACAAGTTGCATGAATACTGAATTTGAGGTTGTTCAATGGCTGATTTTTCAACAAAGCTCTGATACCATATTGAAATTCTATGACAAGTTTACTGGAATAGAATTTTCTTCCCGATAATCACTTCCTAAAGATTTTCAAACAAATTTTGTTATGCTATTGCTATCATTGAAAAATTATACTAAAAAAATCTCAATAGTAAATGCAATGGAAACAATAAAGATCATAGAAAGATAACCATGCACAACAAGCACACAAATTTTCGCTTGGGAAACCCAACCTTGGGAGAAAACCCAACAATATTTTCTTGAGGAGAAATTGTCTTTCAGCAAGGTTTACAAATCAGAAATTTGTCTAGAAATATGTGCTAATATCCAAGTCAAAATACCAGTCAAACTTGGTCAAATAGCAAGAAGTCAACACTGGTCAAACCATTAAAAAACTCAAAAGTCAATGTTGGTCAAATGGCTTGGTCAAACTACCATGCGATCAAACTCCAGCTTTGGGGTCAGTTGTGATCAACTGACCCTATAATGAAATCCACACGTGTAGTCTGGTCAAGGTTTGGTCAAGTTGTGGTCAACTCAGTGAAACTATTGTGTCAAACCTATGTCAAATCTCGATCAACTCGGTCAACTCTTCTCACATGTGTGATTGGTCAAGTTGCTGGTCAAACTCGTCATTCTCTCACAAGTGCAACTAGACAAACTACGAGTCAAACTCGTCCTTCTCTCACACGTGCAACCTCCAAGAGAGATAAAAAGGTGAAGAAAAAAGATGAACAACAAATTTCTCCTTAAGCGAAAATTTCTCCTCCACTAGAAAAGATTAGATGAGCTTCTATGTTGATAATTTGCCTCTTACATGCTTGTCTATTTATATGGAGCTCTAATGTTGAGTGGAGACCCATCAAGGTGGCTTCTCATCACAAGAAACCCCTTCACTAATGGAGCCTACTTCACAACTCAACATTAGACTAGAATTGTTTACCTCACTGTTGGGTGAAAAATCCCAATCAATAAACAATATAAACCCACTCTATAAAAAATAGATCACTCCATTTTGGAGCACAATGTGAGCATCGTGGTCCAATCTCCCTTAGCAAAATCAACATGGCCCCATGGGAGAATGACTGCCCCTAGGCCATTCACCCCTAGCCAAATCAACATGGCCCCATGGGTGAATGTATCATTCTCCCCTAGTCAAATCAACCTGACCTTGTGAGAGAATGTTTGCATGATGCTGCAAAAACATCAACCAATAGAAAGCCCTATGAGCATGAAAACAAAAGAAGTAGCTTATCTGAAGACAGTAGTAGCTATGCATCTGATAATGTTGTAAAGGAATATCCACTCATTTTTAAGTTTTCAAGTGCAATATATACGAGCTCAAATTTATGAAATACTGATAATTACCTCAAATGTTGTAGATATTCTTTTAACAATTCCAGTTTATCGTTAAGAAATTACATGTGAGAAATTCAACCATAAAACCATAAGGACAATAGAGATCATAATGCAAAAAGAGAACACAAGATTTACCTTGGTAAAACCCACTTAGGGGAAAAAACCCAACAACCTTTTCCTTGGAGAAATTCTCCAGTTCAACAAGAGATACATCTAATGCAACTAGTCAACTATGAGGTCGAACTGACCAACAAGCTATGAACAAACCTGGTCAAACAAACCTCTAGTTAATTCAAGTCAAGTCAAACTTATTCCCTTCAACTTCGTCGCTCTATGATTTTCCTAGGTCGAATTTCAACCTCTTAGAATATGCCCAGAAATCTGACCCTGCTGCCAAGAACATTTTGACCAGAATTTCGACCTGCCCAGAATATGATGCCTAGAAACTACATAGAAATTAACACGTGCGAGGTCAAGAGATAGATGCTAGAGATGAATTTGTCCTTCTTGTCCTTCTTTGTCCTCCTCCTCCTTTTCTTGATGCCCAAAATATTACTTATCTTGTGAGAAGTTGTGTTGCCTTGTGGAGGAGGTCGAATGCTCAATATATAGTGGTCTACATGTCCAAATGGGTGTGACTCTTCACTGGGGTTGACTTGACTAGCGTGGAGTCAAAAATTCAAAGTTAAAAATTCAAAAATTTCTCTTTTAAATCTGACATGAGGAACATGTCATATAATAATTCTTTCAAGGGCTAATCAATGAAAATGGCACTAACATGTCTTACAATTACATAATACACTTTAAGGGCTAAAACATAAATTATGAAGATCGACAATAGCTACAAAATTCAACACTCATGACAATGGAGGCTTAATATGTTGAATTTGAAATATTATATTAAGAAGAAGAAGGTATTGATGAGAAGATATATTTAAGAAGAAACCTTATCTCTGCCTTATAAGAGATTAAGAGGCTTACAATGACAAACCAAAAGAAAAAGTAACTGATGCAGGAATATGAAGACAAGGAATTTGATATTGATGAATTAAGAATAACTATTGCTTTTCCGAAGACCCAATCGGAAGAAGTCAAAAGAGTGGAAGAAGTGATGAAAAGATAACAAAAAAAGAGAGAAGGCCATTGTGAGAGACTAGAAGCTGAGATTGTTTCCTTGAGAAATAAATTAGAAAAAGTCAATGACCAATTGAAACAAAATCTGAATTTTGATAAGAGTACCAAAATCTTAGATGGCATTCTCAGTAGTCAAAGGTCTCCTCTCATCAAGACTTGTCTAGGTGAAGGAGAATCCAACATCAAGAAAGCCGAAGACAATGAACTAATCAATTATGTTGAAGCAGTGAAAGGACCTAACCGTAATATGACTAAAGGAAATGATAAAAATCAGAAACAGTAAACAAAGTAAAATGATCGCAATACAACTCAACACCAACAAAGGGGAAGTTCATAATAAAAATTCAAACAACCACAAAGATCAAGTGAAAAATCAACAAAGATCTTATCCTCCTCAAAGACAAAGCCATCTAAGAATCAAAAGCTTTTCTTCTCAAAGCAAAGTGCTCCCAGGTTTCAAAGGATTTTCCATGGATATTGTTTTTATTCCAATATTTTTGGACATAAGGCAATAAAATGTAGTTATTATGCAAGAAACCAAAATATATTAGACAATAGCAATGAGAGATCATATAAGATAGCAAGTAATGAATATGCAAGCAACAAATCAAGAGGTTATGATAAGAATGTGGTCAAGAATCACAATTCTTTTTCTCCCGTTTGAGATCATGTTGAATGCTACATATGCAACTACTTTGGCACAAGGCAAAAGATTGTAGAAGTGAGTGATTAGAGCCCTTAAAGAAAACCAAACAAAAATAACTTACTTAGATCAGGAACAAGAAATCGGACACAAGTGCTATTAACAAAAATCAAAGTACAAAGATATGGAAAAGAAAGAAAGTACAAAAGAAATGCAACTTACTTTTATGTACTCAAGATACAAATGATCATTGGTATATAGACAATGGATGCTCTCATCATATGATAGGAGATAAAAGCATATTTCTCTCTCTAAAAGAGGTCAAGGATGGTAATGTTGCTCTTGGAAATGATACATGAGTCAAAGTAATGGGAAAAGGAAAAGTTAGCCTTGATAATAAAAGGACTAATGTTGAAAATGTCCTACTTGCTAAAGGCTTCAAGCACAACATCCCGAATGTGAGTCAAAATGGAGGACATGGAGTCACATTTAACTTTAAAGGATGTAAAATAAGGAAGGAAGCCTCTGGAAACTTAGTGGAAAAAGGAATCAAGACTCCAAACTATAAATATGTAACGAAAGGAAGTAAAGATAACCATGAGAGATTAAAAGTAATCTCTCCCTCACATTCTCAATGAAAAGAGAAATACACAACTATAGTCCATCACACCATGCAATATTCACAAGATGCACTGCAAAAGATTGATGAGTTGTCCACATTAGTGACTTCAAAAAAGAAAATATCTCCAACAAAGGATAATGAATGTGATTATTACAAAGATAATATTAAATGCTATAGCAAGATTGGTTGAGTCAAAGTGGTTGTGACACAATGTATGATCCAGGAGGCTCCAGAGACACACACGGGACAAAGAGGGCTCAAAAATCGAAGTGTTCGGATTGCTCTCGAACCAGGTTCAAGTTGAAGATCTCGTCTTTATGATTCCAACGGTGCAGAAGAACACTCAATTCCGAGTCTGGATAGAGGAGTTAGGAGCAGTCAATTTTTTAGGTTGACTTGGTGACTTGGTAGGCTTAAAGGAGGCGCAAATTTGACCTTTCCCGGCCACTGGATTCCGGCAAGCTCAGGCCAAATTCCGGGCGAAATTGTGGCCTTCTTAAAAGCACTCCTACGGTCATTTTCGAATTTTTTAAAAATGGCTAGCTGTTTTATATAAAACAAAAATTAATTTTAAAAAAGGGGGTGCGCAGGGTGCCACATAACAAAAAAATATTGTTATGGTTCGACGAGTCGTGACCCCCGCGGACCCCACACCGTAACCAATAGAAACCACATATATAACTTATATATGTTATATGTATGCAAGGTGCTGATGGGGGTCGAACCTGCCTGACCCACGTTGGCCGGCCCCTGAGTGGGTGGCACCATAAACAAGGTTAAACGTAAACCAATCACCTGCCAACATTAAACTACGGTGCTGGAAATGTGGGGAGCGGGCTACCAGTTTGGCAGACCCGCCGCCCCTGCCACATATTAAAAACAAAACAATGTCGTATCAACTATGAAGTGCCGGCGGAAAAGGCGGGGCGGGTTGCCCAATGCGGGCTTGATCCCCCACTTTTATAATTAAAAAATTATCCGGTGGCTTTTTAAAAGGGTAAAGGCATATTTTTAAAATAATTTCGACTTAAAAAAAGGAGGGGGTAGGGTTTGATCACCCGACCCCCTCCTCCAACACCGGATCTTAACCAATTTGGCTAATAACAAACTTAGGATATTCTGGCCACAAATGCATATAAACCTCATTCTCACCAGTGCGCCTAGGCCTGCGGAGGATGGAGCACGAACTTCAAGACAATTTTTAATTAATTGCAGGTGGAACCATGAGCGTGGAGCAGAGGCAGGGAGAACTCTGATTGAGCCCAACTTTTAGGAGGGCGAAATTTTGACAGTGTCCAAATGGGACAAACTTTATGTCGATTTTGCACTATTCGACGCCACGAATCTGATGGCGCATTCAAAATTTCCATTTGAGCTTTATATTTTTCGACCATTTTTCAAAGTGGAGTTACAGGTGTCAGCATTCAGCGAGTGAGCAGTGGATTTCACACCTTTCGACACCACGATTGTGATGATGATTTCAGATCCAGCAGCAGAGCAACCCATTCTTCAATCATCTTCAACGTGAGGTATATGATGCATTGAGTGCATTTTTATTATAAACACTGTTACCGATCAAATAGGTAACCTGACCTCAAAACGGGAACTCTAGCCCAAAAAGTCTCAAAAAACATGAAAAAACACCAAAAAAAAAAAGAGAGTGTCTTCCAGAACGCACTTGGTTTTTTTTGAAGGTCAAATTTCAACATTTTATAAAATTATGCTAAAAACAAAATTGTTTGTTGAAAAAATGATTGAAAAAACACCCTCAAAACAAAACCAGTTGATGCTGGAAGAACAAAAAAAAAAATTGTGTCATAATTTTGACACTTGTAACAATGGAATTAAAGACAACATATTAGGACATTTTTTAAAATCGTAAATTTCTAACATTTTTGATATATGATGTTAAAGATAAACAAATACATGTCTCAAGGGCTTATCATTTCGAACAATTTTCATCCATGTTGTTAAACATAAAATATCTTGACTTTAAACAACCCCAAAATTGTAATTATTGTCAACCATAACCTTAAAGATAAAATTTGGTAGCGCATAAAAACCTTAATGACAAGTTGTAAATCTAAAGTTTTTCAATCTTAAGTGTTCAACATACTTGAACAATGAAATTATGGAGAAATTATAAGACTTAACAATTTAAAAAATGAACAAGTAAATGAAAAAATTATCATTGAATAGAAACAAGTAAGAGTAATTTTAATTTTAAAGGATAAAAACTTATCTTTTTTCAAATCTTAGCATAAGACAAATTTAAATATAATTTCAACCAAAACCTAAAAATCAAGCATCAAAACAAAGTGTTATGTTTCAATGACGCATACAATTATTAAAACTTTTAAAAGTATCTTATACCAAATGGTAACAATACATAATATCATGGTAATATCACTGCATAATTTAAAAATTCAACATTAGTTTTTATTTTCTATTTTACTTATAATTAAAATATCAACATTGGTACATTGAATATAACATAAATTATTTTTGTAATTCATTGTTACTTTGTCGATATTCTAAAGAAATGAATTCTTCATAATTAAAACATATAATCCAACAAACATAGAAATGTCTCAGAACTTAATGAAAAATGACATGGAAGTCAAAATTTCTATTTCAAGTTACCATGCAAACATCAATTACATAAAAGTGTCTTAGATAGTTATTCAAAATCAGCCATAGGTTCTGGCACACCATCATAATCTACATCTTCAGATGAATGGCTCGATGCAGATGAAGATGATCCATATTCTTCTGTTTCATCAACTAGTGCTCCATCTGAGTCAACATGCATGCCCACCATTTCAGAGTTCAAAAGTCTTGTAGATCTACGTCTACATTCTGCAGAGTCCCATTTCAACAATAATTGTTCTGGTAGCAATTTCTTCAAAATATTTATGGTCTGCAACCGAAGAGTTCCTCTCTTTGTAAAATTGAAGTCATACACAAGTATGTCAACATCCTTCAATTTTAAGACATCTATGCGACGACGATTTATATTTGTGCCCTTTCTTTTTCTCTTTCTGCCAATTTTTTTTTCCACTACCATCTCTGGCTTGTACACACCATTGAAAGGGTGGGTACTTGTGGCATACCAATGTACATCAACAGCTGTAATCTCTTCATTTTCATTAATGACTTTTATAACCTTGGCAATCCAGAATGGATAACCAAGTGGATCTTCATCTGCTAACACTACTATCATGCAACCCTTCTTAAGATCCTGCACAGAACCCCTGTAAAGGTCTTCCATGGCTTCACGTTGTGCACGTGATCTTCTAGAACCAATATAGATTTCTCTTTCCTCTACCTGTGGGGAATTAATAATAGCTTGAGGCTGTAGTTGTTCAACATTGTGTGTTTCCTGATGTTCATGTTCATTTGGCATATTTTGTGGCAAAAAAAAAGGAGTCTTCAAAAGCGTATCCCCATTTACTGATCTTGAAATCATATCACTTTGATTACTGAAAAAAGACTCCCACCAAACTGAATCAGCAACATCAAAGTATTCATATGTATCTCTAATACATCTTTTAATTTCCTCTAGACATTCAAAATAATTTATGTCTCTCTTCTGCCTTCGTGCATTATGGAGTTCGGAAACTGACTGTAATAACAATATCTTTGATGAAAACATTGGACGCTCTGGAATGAACTTCAAAAATGCTAAACCTGATGATGGTCCCCATTCTTCAATAGTTGAATACTTCTTGCCCCATATAAGTGTTATCCCATCAATTTTTTTGGTACGAAATTGATGTTGGAAGCTAATGTCGTTAAGTTTTTCAATGCATTTCTCCTCACCATGCGATCCAAAAATAAACCTTTGCATGTCAATAGTTTCTTCCAACACATGAAAAACAGGCTCTGGAATGTACAATTTCTTAATACATTCAATTAATGATGGCAGGCTCCCAACACCTTTCCTCCTCAATGTTACTGAAAAACGACTAAACATTTGATCAATATGATCATGAGTATGCCCAACAAGAAGGAAACCAACCTTTATCTTTTTAAAAATCCCCAATTCAACGAGCATGTTTAGATACGCAAAAAGAACTTGATTTTTGTTCTCACGACTTGTGTTGTCTAATTGTAAATACAAAACTTCAGGAAGAATCCTAGACCAATGAGTAACCACATCATGGATTATAGTTATGGTCAGATTTGCATCATTGTGAATATTTGGAGTTGTGAAGAAAACTCTTGGAACCATCTTCTCATTAAATACCATATAACCAACCAAGTGAAACTGAATGAAATTTTCCTCCTGTAATTTTTTTGGCGTGCGGACAAAATGTGGAAGAAGTGTTTTCTTTTGGTCCATACCATCAATTATCAATCCCAGATATTTATTTGGATGATTATAACACTTCTTTCGATGTTTATACAACTTTTGTCTTTCACTTGTTCGCTGATTGCGATGGTCTTGAAGTTCTTTGACAACGGAATCTGTACATAAAATAAAAGAAACATATGAATAAATATATTTTCATAGTTGATAAGTATCAAATTTTAAAAACAATGTTTTGAACACATACCTCTTTCTGCCCCTTGACATTTATCTCTTTTTGCTTTAAGAGAAGCACATGTGCTGCAAATCCCCATCCTTGTCTTCTTAGGAATACGAACATTGTTGAATTCAGTTTTCCATATCCTTGTAAAATAAGACTATGTAATAAAATTACCAATTCCTTCAACAACTTCTGCATAATCTTTGTATAACATGAATATTTCTCGTCTCGAGAAATTATCTGGAATATGTATTGTGTCTTTATTTGGCATACACTCTCCATGATTTGAAAAGAAGTCTTTCACCCATGTCTTAGCAGTATTTGCAAACGGCCCCACCTCCCGTTTATAACGTGCTTCTGAATAATATGTGGGATCCTTTTCCAATCTATCCTGGATTCTTGACAAACGACAATTACCAATTGAATACAACATTTTGAACGCCTTTCTACAAAGCAATACATTCCCAATATGATAATCATAACCTGCTAGTGTAGATTGCATGCAACTCACTAAATATGAATTTTGCATGCTTTATTCATTGACATATATGTTTTCCTTTTCGCCAAAGCAAAGTTGAAATCCATATTTTTCAAGCAATCCCTTCGACAACATTCACTTGAAATCAAATGAACGACAAAACTTTTTGTCGTGAGATATTTTGTCCTCGCCCTTGTATAACTGGAATGCTTTGGATTGATATGAAAAGGTCTACTCCTACTCCTAGTGGCAATATTTGCTTGCAACGGCTTCATCATTCCATCATCCTTTGTAAAAGTAGTTTCATCACCATTAGGAGGAATATTATCCCCACTATCATCATCCTCAACATAGTTAAGAAATTCATCAACATCATTGCCTGGAAAATTTTCTTTACCATCATCAGTTGAAGAAAAAATTTCACAAGAATCATCGGCACTTTTGTAACCCCGACTCAAAAGAAATTCTTCACCATCTTGACCCATGCTTTCAAATTCTTCCCTGGGAGGATTCAATTCTTCATCACCATGAGTGTCTTTGAAATTGTCACTTGGAGAAAATGCAATATTCAGATCTGTGCCTCTAAAATTATCATTTGTAAGAAACTCTTCATCCTCCCCTTCCTCAGTGGTGCTCTCATAATCCTTGGGATTAGGCATAAGTGGAAGCTTTGAATTTTTATTCACTAGAATTCCTTCATCCTGCCCCTCCCCTTCCTCACTGAAGCTCTCATAATCCTTAAGATTAGGAATAAGTGAATGCCTTGAATCTATATTTATTGGAAATTCTTCATCCCCCCCTTCATCAGTGGATAAATTATAATCGTTATGATTAGGTTGAAGTGAAAATTTTAGCTTTGGAAATTCATCTCCGTCTTCATCAGTGGTGCTGGCATAATCCTTAGGATTAGGACGAAGTGGATATTTTGACGCTGCAAATTCTTCATTCCCCTCTTCCTCAGTGGTGCTGACATAATCCTTAGGATTAGGACGAAGTGCATATTTTGACTTTGAAAATTCTTCATTCCCCTCTTCATCTGTGGTGCTGACATAATCCTTAGGATTAAGATGAAGTGGAAATTTTGACTCTGGAATTTTTTCGTCCCCCTCTTCATCAGTGGTGCTTGCATAATCCTTAGGATTAGGACGGAGTGGAAATTTTGACGCTGTAAATTTTTCATTTCCCTCTTCATCAGTGGTGCTAGCATAATCTTTAAGATTGGGACGAAGTGGATGTTTTGACTCTGAAACATTATCATTCCCCTCTTCATCAGTGGTGCTTGCATAATCCTTATGATTAGGACGAATTTGATATTTTGACCCTGGAAATTTTACATCCCCCTTTTCATCAGTGGTGCTGGCATTACTCCTCAGGATTAGGACAGAGTGGATATTTTGACTCTACAGATTCTTCATTACCTTCTTCATTTTTTTTTCTCACATAATCCTTAGGATTAAGCTGAAGTGGATATTCTTCATCTCCCTCTTCATCAATGGTGTCCTCATAATCCTTGGGATTAGGACGAAGTGAAACTTTTGACTCTGGAATTTTTTCATCATGCCCTTCATCACTGTTGCTTTCATAATCCTTATGATTAAGAGTAAGTGGTATAACTGGCGCTCGATTTTTTGACTCTCTATTCATGGTGAACGAACTCTCGTTATATTCATCACTCTGAATAGAGTTGTTGCGTGACAAAGATGTTGATGTTCTAGAAAGAAAAACTTCGTTATCAGAAGAAACCATGGCTTTCAACAAGAATAGATTGAATGATACAAATTCCTCTCCCACTTACAATATATAGCTTAAAGACTGAAAATTTCCCTCCAAATTTTCCCTCCAAAATTTCCCTCCAAAAAAATTCGCGAAAAACTTTAACTATTTTAACTATAATGACTACATGTAAATATTTTAAATTTTTTATTTTAAACTTACGTTATATTCATTTAAAATATATTTCAAAATTTATTAATACACTGTTGGTCTTCAAATATTTCACCATACTTTCTATTCAAAATATCCACAAAATATTCTTTTCATGCATGTCTTCGAAACTAAAACAATTTTCTTATTTGAATGGTTTAAGATTGACTACATGTAAATATTTACAAAAATAACATGATGTAAATATTAACTATTTAAACTATAATTAACTACATGTACATATTTTAGATTTTAAAATTTAATCCCATGATTTTAAACATTTATTACATATAAATATTAACTATGATAACTAAATACAAATATTAACTATTTTATCTATAATATTAAATATAATTAACTACATGTAAGTATTTCATATTTTAATTTTTAATCTGAGAGTATATTTGAATTATTCAACATTCAGTACATGTAAATATTAAATAAAATATTAATTATGATAACTACATGCAAATAATAAGTATTTTAACTATAGTATGAACTATAATAAATTAAATGTAAATATTTTAAATTTGAAATTTTAATCCCACATTCATTAAACAATAAACCAATCAGACAATATACGCTATTTAAAAGGAATGATTGTTTCTATTAATCACATCACATCAAGTTTTCTGGTATTTGTTAAAGCAAATTTATGGAGGTGTTGCGTTGGCATTGGTAACTTCATGGAGGCATTGCATTGGCATTGGAAGCGTTGTGTCGCTATTGGTAATTTTGTGGAGGTGTTGCATTGGCATTGGTAACTTCGTGAAGGCATTGCATTGGCATTGGAGGCATTGTGTTGCTATTCGTAATTTTGTGGAGGCGTTGTGTTGGCATTGGTGACAGCAGCTTTTTGCATTTCAAAGGTTAGTTTTTCTTCTATTCTGTCAATTTAGAGACGATTTTGGGAAAAATCTGTTTTTCTATAGTTTTTTTGTGTTCAAAAACTATTTTTTTAAGGTTTTTAGGTTCAAAAACCTTGATTTTTTAATATTTTTTTAGTGAAGAAAATGAAAAAAAAAACTGAATTTTTTAGGGTTTTAAGAACAAAAATTTAGATTTTTTTTCTTTTTAAAGACTTATAGGTTCATTTACACATAAAAATCCATAAAACGACCATGCACATACAAAAAAAAAGTAATATTATAACATTTTTTATTTGTATTTTTTTTTTATCATAAATATATCAGTGATTTCATTATTAATTTTTTTTTTATTTGAGAATTTTTTTATTTTATATTCTATTTTATTTTATTTTTTTAATTTTAAATCTTTAATATTTTTTTTTTTCTTTATTGTTTTGTTATATATATATATTTTAATTGTATTGTGATATAGTTTTTTTTTTTAAAATTATATTATTATATTAAAACAAATGTTTTTTTTTATAATTTATTATATTGTTTTTTTTTTTCTTAAAAAAATTATATGTTGTTTAAAAACCAAACATTATTCTGATTTAATAAATTGTTTTTTTGTTTTTTTAATTTGTTATATTTTGTTATTATTAACATTTTTTTTTAAATTGCAGAATTAAAAAAAAAATTAAAAAAAAATTAAAAAAAACATTAAAATTTGTTTTTCTTTGTCGGGCCGGTCGAGTGCTGTCATTTGGTGCTCAGCCGCCTCCGGCCTCGCCGAGGGCCGATTCCTAATCGCCCTGGCTGCTAGCTTTTTGGGCCGGAGATGGCTGGCCACTTCGCGCCCAACTACGGCTCGTAGCGAGGCCCGCCCCCGCAGCGCCGGGGGTCGCCGGGCGGCGCTCTAACGAGCGGCTCATGGGCGAGGAATCGGCCCCGCCAAGGCTGGGCCGGGAGGCGGGCCGCTCTCGCTACTAACTAAGTACTCATGAATGTGAGGCTCGCCCTGCTGGGCGCCGGCTCGCGGCTGGCTACTTCAACTAGCTGGGCTCGCGGCGCAGGTTCGCCTGGTTGGGCGCCGGGCGACGAGGCGCTTCACTGGGCGCCCGCCGCCTCCCGCGCCTGCCGAGGGCCGATTCGGCATCACTAATACCTAAAAAGGAATATGGCCTAGTTATTGCATATATTCCTCATGGTTTCAATTTCCCAGACATTGAATATGATAGAGAACCATATACTTATCAAGCTTTTAGTAAAGTGGTTACGGGTTTTCAAGAAGTGACAACATCACCACTTTGACGATTTGTGACATTTCATTCAGACACACAGTTTCCAATGTTATTAACAAGCTTCAAGGGTAAAACAAACTCAAGGATGCAACTTACATGGTAAGATTTTGAAATTGTATGTTTTTATTATATTATATAACAATTTTTTTTTTATAAATATTTATATATAACAATGTTTCTATGAACTTATAATTGTTTTATTAAAACAAATTATTTAAAAAAAAAAATTAAAGAACAAAATAAAATTAAAAAAAATCAAAATTATAAAATGTTTTCTTAAAACAAATTATTAAAAAAAATAAAAAAATTTAAAAAAACAAAATTATAAAAAAAGAAAAACCAAAATAAAAAAAAAATTGTTAACACAAATTTAAAAAAAACAATTTAAAAAACAAAATTTAAAAATTAAAAAAAAAAACCAAAATTAAAAAAAATTAAAAAAAAACAATTTAAAAAACAAAATTGTAGAATTTAAAAAAAAAAAAAAAAAAAAATATTAAATATTTTTTTTTTACGACGCCGGGGGCGGCCCAGCCCGCCTCCTGGGCCCCGCCTTGGCCGAGGGCCGATTCCGCTACAGGCCCGCCCGTTGGGCGCCGGCGCCGGTCGGGCGGCGCCACGGGGGCAACCCAGCCCGCCTCCCGGCCCCCCCCCGTGGCCGAGGGCCGATTCTCGGAATGAATACCTAAAAGGGAATATGGCCTAGTTATTGCAGATATTCCTCATGGTTTCAATTTCCCAAACATTGAATATGATAGAGAACCATATACTTATCAAGCTTTTAGTAAAGTGGTTACGGGTATTCAAGAAGTGACAACATCACCACTTTGGCGATTTGTGACATTTCATTCAGACACACAGTTTCCAATGTTATTAACAAGCTTCAAGGGTAAAGCAAACTCAAGGATGCAACTTACATGGTAAGATATTGAAATTGTATGTTTGATTCCTCCTAAATTTTTTTATTCATGTAAAATTTAATTGAGCTTTTACTATGTTATGTAACAGGCAAAAGTCAAATATTGTTTCTTCCGAAGATCAACCTATTATAAATGATTGTGAGTTCATCCATGTTGAATGTTGGACAAAATATGATAGCTATAAGCATATTATTATGAATCGAGTAAATGGGAAGAGTCATAGTCAAGTATTGGTTTATGATGCAGTGGTAAGAAAACTAACATATGAGCATAAAGATGCAAAAGGAGATATAGTTAACATTTATCAAAAACCACAAGCATTGATTAACTATCTTATAGATCTATGTTCAAATGAAGGAGAATGGGTTTTGGATTTATTCTCAGGTTCAGGTAAGTTTTAATATACAAATTTAAATTTAAATATTGTCTTTTTACTTTTTATGTCTCTATACTAATTTTCTTACTTATTTTTTATGTGCTTGATGATTAGGTACAACACTAGCATGTTGCCTACTAAAAGGAAGAAATTGCATTGCCATTGAGAAAGATCCAGTTCAATGCAAATTTATTCAACAAAGAATTAACGCTCTTAAATTCCTTCCAGATGCGAAGCAAGAAGTTGGTTTGAGGAAAGGAGATTTTAATGAATCATGTGTGGCAAAAAAAGCAAAGGAACCTCAACCACCATTATATGGAATGATTGGAAAGGGACACTTTGGAAGATTTTCTGACATGAAAGATCCATTAGAAGACGGTGATGATCAAAATGAAGAAGAAAATGCTGCGGAAGAAGCCATCAATGCTGTTCTAGATGATGTTGAAGATGTATTAGTTGATATTGTTGATGATGTTTAAGTTATGCTTGCAAACAAAACTTATTTTTAGAACTATTAATCAGTTTTACTTATAATGTTTAGACTTTGATATTTTATGAGAACAACCCCTTTTTTTTGCAAAAAACATGTGATTGCTGTTATTTTTTGACATAAATTCAATAAAAATGTTGTTTTCTTAAGTTTTTTTTGTTAAGATTCTCCCAAAAAATTAGTTTATTTAACATGTTTTTTTCAACAAAAACTCTGTAAAAGTGTATTTTTTGCATTGTATTTATATTGAAAAATTGTATTTTTTTGTCATATGGTTCAAAATATTGGTTTTTTAGCAACAATTTTTTGATGTGCATTGAAAATTATTTAACAATACATAAACATGTAGAAAATATAAACTTTAGAATATTGACCCTTTTTCCATCTTTTATGTATGTGAAAAAGTGAAGATATCATTACAAGTTTTTATTTAAAAAAAAAAAAAAAATATTTTTAAAACACAAGTACATAAATGCACTTAAAAATAAACATCTCACAGAAGAAGAAGACATTAGAAAATTTATAGTGTCAAAATCAATCCTATAAAAAAACGTTGGTGATGATACACCACCACTATTCAAAATCGACATAAAAAACACCACTTTAAAAAAAAAAAAAAAAAAAAACTAAATGAAAAAAACTTAAAGTGCCAAAAACATGCTCAAATTTTTTTTTCTTGATTCTGCATCGCCACTTTTTCAAAATCAGGTGTTTTTCTTGATACTTCAAAAAGTAGGTAACATTGAGGTTACCTATTTCATCGGTAACATTGTTTATAAGAATGTTGATAACCATGGTCGTAAATCATGGCATCGAAAAACATGCCATTTTTGTGGTTTACATAACCATGTGTTTTCTAAGTGTTGGAAAAGGATGGCAACACAAAGGAGGATGAGGCATGGAAGGCCTCCTCCATAGCAGGGAAATAAATCAATTAAGCAGGTTTGGAGGAAAAATACCTTTTGCACCCATTGCGACCGAAGTGGCCATCAACGAGCCACGTGTTGGAGACTCCATCCAGAGCAGCATCTTAAAGACAAAGCGCCCGTGCATGAACCAGTTGAAAGCGCTGATCGACAAGAAAATATCCCACATGGGGTGACCCATTCACTTTGATAAGTGAGAGATGGTTTTTCTAGATGTGTTAGCTTGTCATGGCCTTATTTTTTAAAATCGTATGTTTCATTTTTAACTGTAAAAGTGATGATGTGTTTTTCCATCACTTGTTTAAGCAACAATGATATTTTGGCCTTGTGTATTATGAGTGGTGTGATGCATTTCTTTCATGTAAAAGTGATGATGTGTTTGCCATCACTTCGAAATGCAACAATGATGTCTTGTCTTGTAATGATGTTGGGGTGTGATTTCCATTTGATGTAAACTTGACCACCGAGTACATGGTATAGACATAGTACACAACAATGCAAATTATTTTTGATGCTTTTGGTGGACCAAAATCTCCTCAGTGGGGAGGATTGATCGAGGTGGCTCCAGATACACACACAAGACAAAGAGGGCTCAAAAATCAAAGTGTTTGGATTGCTCTCGAACCAGGTTCAAGTTGAAGATCTCATCTTTTTATTCCAACGACGCAGACAACATTCAATTCAGAGTCCGTATGGAGGAGTTAGGAGTGTTGAAATCTTAGTTAAACTGAGAGGGGGGGGTGAATCAGTTTAACACATTCATGGACTTTTAAAACTTATTTTACTTTATTAACACCTTCATTTCATGATCAACATAATGTGTGAGCAATCTTTATTTATGAGCAGCAATTAATAAGCAGATTAGATAATGTACCAACAGTCTTAATATGTTAGCAGCAAGTATTAGCAGAGTAGATATATCATATCAACACATAGACATCATGCACATAGACACTAGATATACGTGGAAACCCATAAAGGGAGAAAACCACATCTTATTATTGTTGTGATGCAAAGGAAAGCTCCAACTCCCTCTCACCACTGATTTTCTGCAGGCACCAACCTACAGGAGGCTCCAACCTCAATTCTGCAAGCTACAACTTGCAAGGAAGCTCCAACTCCCATCTATTTTCTGTAGGCACCAACCTACAAGAGGCTCCTACCTCAGTCAGTTACAACTGACATAAGCTACAACTTGATGTGGAAGCACCAACTCCCATCTATTTTCTGCAGGCACCAACCTACAGGAGGCTCCTACCTCAGTCAGCTACAACTGACATCTATCAAGCTACAACTTGATAGGGAAGCTCCAACTTCCTTACTCTTTCAAAAGAAAAACACTTGCTAATTTACCTTGGATATCAGCTCTGTTCTGTACCTTCTTCTCTGTTGTTCATCAACTCTTATATCAGACCTGCATCATCTATGCTCAGCCCCTTCTTCTTCTTTGCTCAGCTCCTCCTAATTCACATTCTTCTTGCAGCTTGCTTATTCTCTTCAACTCTCTTTAATTCTACTGCATACTCTCTTCTTCTCTCACTCCTTTTTTCGTCAACTGTCTCCCCTTGGATATTACCCTGTTTTATACAAAAATAGCTTCATGGCTGTTTGTATTCCACTGCGAATTCGAAATGGACAGCCATGTCTCTTTGCCTTCTGCCTTCTCATCTCTTTTCAGCTCACTCAGAAAAATGTAACTGTAGGTGCTTATTTTAATATTACAGTGGGATATTTGCTCTCTTCCGGAGACTTTCCAATGCATCCCAACAATATAAATTTAAATAAAACATTTACATTCAAATTTAAATGAGAACTCCAGCTCACTCGTTTTGTCTCTTGGCTTGCTACGCATTTATCTTTTCTCTGACTGTGTCTTTGTCTTTTCTGTGACTATGTTTTATCTCTTTTCAGCTCTATTTGCTTTTCTGTCCTCTGCTGTGGTGTAACTGCTGCATACGTGTAACTGTGCTTTTTATATCAGTGCATTTTATATAAATATATGTAATTGCTGACTGTAATTCAACCCTTTACACGCAGCGAGTGTCTTGTTGATGTGGAAGGTTCCGCAGGCCAGAACATACATATATCACAACTGTATAGCGTTAATAATTGCCATCCCGTAAAGCTGAGGTCCGTGGGTCTAGAGACCACACGGCTTATCACAACCGTGTTATATATATAACTCAATAACCATTATATATCATATTTTTTATGCCCCCGGATCATATTCAAATGTTATTCAACATATATAATATATGCAATTTATTTACAAATAACTCGACGTCCATAAGGATTGATCGCCAATACGATTAAACCTTTAATAAACCAAATTCATTATATATGAATCCGCCCCGGGCCCACATATCACACTTTCCGATGCATTGATTCTCCTCCGATTGCGATTGATCACTCCTGCTCCGATTGTGATTGATCGTAATCGCAACTTCAAATACTCTGATGCGATCGGTCACTGTTCATTGATATTTGCCGATGCGATTAGTTTAACCCCGCCAGTGATCTCCGATTGTGATTGATCGCAATCACAAGCTGCCTTGCTTCGATGCGATTGATCACTGTTCACTGTTCTTTGCCGATGCGATTGGGACTCAAATTTTTATTAATCAAAGTTTAGTCCATCGGGTCCGGGCTTCAATCGCAATTGCAAGTCATTTAATATATGTTCCGACGCTCTTATAATCTCCGATGCGATTAGCCGGAATTCAAATATATATAAACCATCGTTTATACACCCATCGGGTCCGAACTCTTAATCGCAATCGCAAGTATTTTAATATGTGTTGCGATTGGCCACTGTTCATTGTATTTTGCCGATGCGATTGGGAAAGGACTTCAAACACGTTTGAATTATAATTCATACCTCCATCAGGTCCGGACTTCCAATCACAATCGCAACTCATATATTCTCCGATGCGATTGACCAGTGCCGATGTGATTAGACCTGGAACTCAAATATATATTAACTATGATTTATAGACCCGTCGGATCCGAACTTCAATCGCAATCGTAACTTCCTGTTGGTTACATGTTCTGCTACCCTTGCGATCTCCGATTGCGATTGGGGAGGGGTACCACCTTATAAACTTTGTTTTATGTGCTCCACTTATATAACATAATATATATGCCTTGGAACTTTGCAACATACGTAATGCGCGGCATTTATATGTAAGATGATGGATATATATATATGTATCCTCCATCGGGGTTGGCGATTCCCAGAATAATATTTGTGTTGTATAACGCCGGTTGGAGTGTGCGATTCCCGGAATATGGTTCTGTATTATATGCATTGCATTGCCGCTGGAGTTAAGAGATTCCTGGAATAAGGATTATGTATTATATGTATAACGCCGGTTGGAGTGTGTGATTCCCGGAATTTTGTAATGGCTCTCTGCCTCTGCCTCTGCTGCTTCTGTCGCTCTGCCTCTGTCTCTACCTTTCGATAACGGTTCTTCACTATGCTTCTATGACTGTTACATTTTTACTTTCTTCTTGCTGCCTCTATTGCTTTCGCTGTGCCTCTTTTGCCTTCCTCTGCTTCAGCGCTGCCTCTTTTGCCTGAGTGCTGCCTCCTTTGCCATCAATGACAATATTTCCAACAGTCTCCCCCTTTGGCATTGATGGCAATCCAATTTCTTTGTTTGCTTTCTCTTTCTCTTGTTGCTTGCTCTTCCTGTTTGCGTGCTCTTCCTCCTGTTGTTTGTTCTTCCTCCCCACATCACTGCAAACACTCACGCCTCACATCCGTATGGGTTCACGTTGTACTCCTTTCTCTGAGTTACGTTTAGGTCCTCTTCTGCTCAAATTGGACTATGCTGCTCCAGAGTGATGTATGAAACTTGTTGAGAGAACACTTTGGTATAGTGAGCCGATATATGTTTTATAGTTGTGTTTCATTTGTAGTGCCTGTAATATGCATTTTACGATTGAAAGGTTCTTGTTGCTTTCCAATGTCGATACTTAATCTTACCGTTTATAACACTGATATTGCCCATCCCGTGGACTTGCTTTGGTGCTGATTTTTCGTCAGCCTCCAATGATATCTTCGTTGTTCTCCCCCCACTCGTATTTCTTCATACAGAGAATATATTCACAGACTCCTAGTCATTCCCTCAAATATTCGAATTGTTCTTCTAAGTAAGTTGTTTGATAAACATAATCCGTCGTTCATTTTTTATTAACACATACCCGCTCTACTATCTTCCAGCCACTTGTTCCATAGGTAAAATGATACTTGATTTGGGAATGTGTCAGTTTGAACAGTTTGACAAGATTTTTGTATATATTTAGTACTAGATATCAAAGTCTGATTGAAATAGGTTCATCAATGCTTACCTTCATGTCTTGAAGAGTTTGCTTCATCCACATGACTTGTGTACAACCTGCTGCTGCTGCTATATATTCTGCTTCAGCTGTAGACAGAGAGATGGATGTTTGTTTCTTGCTTAACCATGCTACTAGGCTTTCTTCTAGATAGAAAGCACCTCCACTTGTACTCTTCCTGCCATCAACACAACTGGCCCAATCTGCATCTGTGTATGCTGATAAAGTGAAGTTTTTGCTTTTAGGATACCAAAGTCCATACAACGTTGTTCCTTGTAGATATCTGAATATTCTTTTGACTGCAAGAAGGTGATTTTGTTTAGGTGCTGCTTGATATCTAGCCACTAGTCCTACTGCTAGCATGATGTCTGGTCTTGATGCAATCAGGTATAATAGACTTCCAATCATGGATCTGTAGAGTTTTTGATCTATATCAGCAGACCCATCATCAGCACACAGCTTGCAACCTGTGGTCATGGGAGTTGACACAGGTTTGCAATCTTCCATTTTGAATTTTTTTAAGTATTTATTTTAGGTATTTTTCTTGTGAGATGAATGTACCTGTGCTCCTTTGCTGAATTTGAAGTCCTAAATAGAAACTGAGCTCTCCAATCATGGACATTTCAAACTCTGATTTCATCTCTTCTGCAAATCCTTTTGCTAGCTCATCTCTGTTGCTTCCAAACATAATGTCATCAACATATACAACAACAATTAGGAGTTCATTTTCTTGGGCTTTTATGTATAGATTGCTGTCTACTCCACCTCTTTTAAAACCCTGTTTTTGCAAATATTTATCCAGTCTTGAGTACCAAGCACGAGGAGCCTGTTTCAGTCCATATAGGGCCTTTCTCAGTTTGCATACATAGTCTTCTTTATCTGTCAATGAGAGACCTTTTGGTTGTTCCATGTACACTTCTTCTTCTAGATCGCCATTAAGAAAAGCAGATTTTACATCCATTTGATATACCTTGAAATCTTGGTAGCATGCAAATGCTAGGAACATTCTGATAGCTTCCATTCTGGCTACAGGGGAAAATGTTTCATCATAATCAAGTCCTTCTATTTGTGAGTATCCTTTGCAGACCAGCCTAGCTTTATTCCTGATTACTTGTCCTTGCTCATTCATTTTGTTTTTGAATACCCATTTTGAACCAATGATATTTTTATCAATAGGTCTAGGAACTAGTTCCCATGTATTGTTCTTCTCAATTTGGTCCAATTCTTCATTCATTGCTTTTACCCAATACTTGTCCTTGCTGGCTTCTTCAAATTTCTTTGGCTCTATTTGTGATAACATGGCTATGCATACTTCTTCTGTTTGTTCTGTTAGCTGCCTTCTTGTCTGGACTCCTGCTTTCTTGTCTCCTATGATCTGATCTTCAGGATGATTCTTCTGAGTGTATCTTGAGGGGGTTTTCGAGCTCAGCTCTACATCATCTATTGTCTTGCTTGTTTCATCATCATTCTTGTCTTCCTCTTCATGGTTGTCTGATGGACTGCAACAGTCTGTATTTCTTGTATTGTTTGGAAGTTCTTCATCAAATCTCACATCAATACTTTCAACTATCTTCCGAAGGATCTTGTTGTAGCACCTGTACCCTTTGCTTTTGGAAGCATATCCTAGAAAAATCCCTTCATCTGCTCTTGCATCAAATTTCCAAGGTTTTCATCATTATTCTTTATGTAACACTTGCTACCAAAGACTCTGAAATGTTTTATTGAAGCTGGCTTTCCATGCCATAGTTCATATGGAGTCTTGCCACTGCTTGGCCTTAAGTGAGCTTTATTAAGGATATGTACTGTGTTTACCGTTTCGCCTCGTGGTTTGGCAATGATTATCTTCATATCATAGCTCTCTGCTGTTTGCTGTACAAACTGTTTGCTCCCTCATCATTCCTTCTGAAAATCCCAATAGTACAATTGTTGCTTTTATTCAATTATTTACATGGTCCACAAAGTCAGGAATCGCTATTCACTCTCCTGCCTCCCCATGCATTCTGCCTTGTATAATGCCCGCCGATTTTTCTGCTAATGCTTTAAATGTTTTGAATTTGTCCAGAGCTTCCGATTTATTCTTGAAAAAAGCAACCCATGTCATTCTGGAGAAATTATCTATTATCAGCATAAAGTAGGACTCTCCACTTGGTATTTTAGTTCTTGCAGGTCCACACAGATCCAAGTGCACAAGTTGCAGTGGTCTTCTTGTTGATAACTCTTCTTTAGATTTAAAGGATGTGCGAGTTTGTTTCCCCAACTGACAAGATTTGCATATTGTGTTTGAGGGCCTTTTTATTTATGGCATATCTCTGACAGCTTTCTTCTTGCTCAGTCTAATGAT
Organism: Pinus albicaulis; assembly: GCA_034641835.2. Lineage (NCBI taxonomy): Eukaryota > Viridiplantae > Streptophyta > Pinopsida > Pinales > Pinaceae > Pinus > Pinus albicaulis. Next base: position 719,299,032 of record CM076579.1, read on the forward strand.
ATGGTCAAAGCTGAGATGTCCCAATCTCTTATGCCATAACCATGACTCCTCTAGTTTGCTAAGATGGCAGGCTTCATCCTCCTCTCTCACTATGTACACATTACTCTCTGTTCGAACACCTTTGAGTAGAGTTTTTCCTGTTGTTCTTGATCTGACTACACAATCTTGTGCTCTAAAGAGAACTTCACAGCCTTTATCACACATCTGACTGACACTCAGTAAATTTGCTTTCAGCCCATCTACATATAATACATCTTGGGCCTTTCCTCTGCCATTGTCTATGCCGACTGATCCTTTTCCCTTGATCTTTCCTGATTTGTCATTTCCAAAAGTGACATTGCCTGATTTCTTTTCGTCAAGAGTTAAATTTTTTTTTTATCTCCTGTCATGTTTTTAGAGCAGCCACTGTCCAAATACCATTGACTCTTCAAATCTTGAGTAGTTAAATCCAAGTCACATTTATTCACCTTCTTTATCCACTGGAGGCCCCCTTTTGTTTGGTATCTTTTGTGAGGTGATGAATTATATCCCTTTAGAGAACACTTGGAAGATATATGTCCAACTTGATTGCATATACAACATTTGATTATAGTTTTTTTCAGAATTGTGAGCATGAACAAAATTTCTTTGACTCATAAACATCCTTGAGGTATTGAACATCAGTCTTTGTCCATACTTTCTACATTCAATAATTCTATGGCAAAAATCCTTACAATAAAAGCAATAACCATAGAAATTACTTGCATACCTGATGTAAGGTTGTCTCTTCCATGCTTGCATCTTTTGTTGGTTTGAATCATTCCTCCTTGCATGACAATATACAACAATGTGTCCTGGCTTGTGGCAGACATAACAGGTGGCATTCTTCATAGGAGGCAAGAATCTCCTCTGATGACTTCCAAATTTGATATACTCAGGGGCATATGATTCTTTTTCTTCCATCTTAGTATTCATTATATTCCTTGTTACTAGAGATTTCTTCCGATCTTTGTCATCCTTATTACATGTTTCTTCTTTTGTAGGAATTGTCTGGGCTTCTTCATCAGCCTTCTTTGCTTTTACAAAAATTATATTTTTGTTTTCCTTTTCTTTGCCTTTACTCGATTCTCCTTCATAGCCTATTCCTGTTTTTATCATTGGGGATCTTTGAGCAACCAAGATATCATTCAACTTGCTAGAGCTTGTTGTTTGAGAATTTTTCTAGTTTTTCCCATACCATTTCTTCCTCCAACTTCTCTTCTTTAGAATGTTTTACCTGATTTGATGAAGTAATATATCTTCTATCTTCTTTACTTTTCAGCCATCTTCACCCATATATCTCTAATTTTTCTTCTTCACACATTATAGAATTTTTGTTTTCACATTTTAGTCAAGTCCACACTTATATTCTTAATTCTTAGCTCCCTCATGACTTTATTACTTCCCTTTTCTTCTTCTTCTTCAGCAAGAGTCCTTCAAGATCTTCATGGTTATTAGTAAAATCTTATGTTCCCTCTTCTCTCGAGGTTCATCCAGTCTTCGATGCACCGCCTGCCTATTACATAAGGATTTTCCACTTAATTTTTTCCTTTCTGTAAATTCCTTTGGATGTGTCCTTTCTCTCGATTCTTGAGCTTTTTTATTTCGTGCTTTCTGTATACATCTAGTATAATGTCCAACTCTTCCACAGTTAAAGCATTTAAAAGGAAGTTTACCTTTGTATCTACATGAGCCTCTATCCAATTTCTTGACAAATTTAGCCTCTTCTTCATCAGAGCAGGAGCATATGTCTTCCTTTTTTCTTTCTTCTTTTATGTTTTGAATGCTGCCTCCCTTGTACTTGGCTTCTTCTGTGGGAGCCTCATCTCATATGCTGTATGATTTCCTAGTAGCTGGTTCATGGTCAAGGTCTCCCAATCAGCTGTTTCTTCTATTGCAGACACCTTGGGATTGAATCTGGATGGAAGAGATCTTAGAATATTTTGTACAATTATACCTTTTGGTATTGTTTCTCCAAGAGCTTTCATACTGTTAACAATTTCTGCAACTTTTAAGAAGAAGCTGCCAACATCTTCATCATCATTCATTTTTAAATTTTCAAACTGGGCTCTATATACTTGAAGTTTGGAAGTCTTAACCTTTTTATTTCCCTCATGGATATTCTCTAGAGTGTCCCACATATCTTTGGCAGTCTTACTGTGCATTATTTTGATAAACTCAGCTTCACAGAGTCCATTTAAGATTGCATTCATTGCTTTTGCATTAGCTACAAAGCTTTCTTTAGCTTCTTTCTCTGTATCAGTTGACTTTGTGACATATCCAATTTCCACAGCATCCCAAGCTTCTAATCCTAAAGACATTATATAAGCTTTCATTCTTATTTTCCAAAAGACATAATTTGAACCTGTAAAGAAAGGGGCTTTATTGGTTGAGCTTCCTTCTTGACTTGCCATCTTGAGAGCCTAGGATCTCCTTTCAGTTGTTAGACTGATATACAAGGAACCTGGCTCTGATACCAATTGTTGAAATCTTAGTTAAACTGAGAGGGGGGGTGAATCAGTTTAACACATTCATGGACTTTTAAAACTTTTCTTTTAAAACTTATTTTACTTTATTAACACCTTCATTTCATGATCAACATAATGTGTGAGCAATCTTTATTTATGAGCAGCAATTAATAAGCAGATTAGATAATGTACCAACAGTCTTAATATGTTAGCAGCAAGTATTAGCAGAATAGATATATCATATCAACACATAGACATCATGCACATAGACACCAGATATACGTGGAAACCCATAAATGGAGAAAACCACATCTTATTATTGTTGTGATGCAAAGGCAAGCTCCAACTCCCTCTCACCACTGATTTTCTGCAGGCACCAACCTACAGGAGGCTCCAACCTCAATTCTGCAAGCTACAAATTGCAAGGAAGCTCCAACTCCCATCTATTTTCTGTGCACCAACCTAGGAGGTCTTACCGCCTGCCATAATCGACATGTTTACAACTTGATGTAGATAAACAACTCCTTTCATTTTCTCTGTGCACCAACCTGCAGAGCCCACTCTTTTACTGGTTTACAATCGATATCTATCAACATAACTTGATAGAAGTCTAACTTCCTCTTACTCTTCAAAAGAAACACTTTAATAATTTGCCTGATATCAACCGTTCGTACCTTCTTCTTCCGTCGTTTCATCAACTCTTAGTATCTTCAAAGTACGATCTCTCACAAATTTCCTTCTTCTTCTTTTTGCTCAAATTCTCCTAGTACACATTCTTTCTATACTTTCACATATTCTCTTCACCTCTTTAATTTCATTTATACTCTCTCCTTCTCTGTCACTCCTTTTTTCACCAACACTTCCTGATATTACCCTGCTTTATACAAAAATATCTAGGTCATGGTTTGCTTAGAATCATCTCCTGGAATTCGAAATGGACAACCATGTCTCTTTGCCTTCTGCCTTCTCATCTCTTTTCAGCTCACTCAGAAAAATGTAACTGTAGGTGCTTATTTTAATATTACAGTGGGATATTTGCTCTCTTCCGGAGACTTGCCAATGCATCACAACAATACAAATTTAAATAAAACATTTACATTCAAATTTAAATGAGAACTCCAGCTCACTCGTTTTGTCTCTTGGCTTGCTGCGCATTTGTCTTTTCTCTAACTGTGTCTTTGTCTTTTCTGTGACTGTGTTTTATCTCTTTTCAGCTCTGTTTTCTCTTCTGTCCTCTGCTGTGGTGTAACTGCTGCATACATGTAACTGTGCTTTTTATATCAGTTCATTTTATATAAATATATGTAACTGCTGACTGTAATTCAACCCTTTACACGCAGCAAGTGTCTTGTTGATGTGGTAGGTTCCGCAGGCCGGAACATACATATATCACAACTGTATAGCGTTAATAATTGCCCTCCCGTAAAGCTGAGGTCCGTGGGTCTAGAGACCACGCGGCTTATCGCAACCGTGTTATATATATAACTCAATAACCATTATATATCATATTTGTTATGCCCCCGGATCATATTCAAACGTTATTCAACATATATAATATATGCAATTTATTTACAAATAACCCGACGTCCATAAGGATTGACCGCCAATACGATTAAACCTTTAATAAACCAAATTCATTATATATGACTCCGCCCCAGATATCACGCCCATGTATTGACTGATTAATATCAATCATAATCAGCAACTTCAAATACTCTCGATGTGATCTGGCCACTGCTCATTGATATTTGCCGATAGCGATTAGTTAAACCTCACAACCACTGGATCATGATTGATCTAACGCAAGCTGCTCTGTTTACGCAATTGATCACCGCTTCACCTCGTCGGCATTGGACCACTCTTATTAATCAAAGTTTGAAAGTCCATTCAATCCTGGTCAGGACCAGAATTGTGCGCCGTCTTACAGGTTCCAATGCTTCTTTTATGCACATCCCATGATTAGCTGTAACTAAATACATATAAACCATTCACATATCCATCTTGTCCGCCGAACCTTAACGCAATCGCAAGTGCATTTAATATGTGCTGCGACAATAACGTTCATTGTATTTTGCCGATGCGATTGGGAAAGGACTTCAAACACGTTTGAATTATACCCATACCCATCAACTGATCTTACAATCACATCCAGTCCATATGGCCCATAACCGATTGACCAGTTGTCGATACATTAGACTGGAATCCACAACAGTATTAACCATGATTTATAGACCCGTCGGGTCCGAACTTCAATCGCAATCGCAACTTTCTGTTGGTTACATGTTCTGCTGCCCTTGGGATCTCCGATTGCGATTGGGGAGGGGTCCCACCTTATAAAATTTGTTTTATGCGCTCCAATTATATAACATAATATATATGCCTTGGTCCTTTGCAGCATATGTAATGCGCGGCATTTATATGTAAGATGATGGATATATATATATGTATCCTCCATCGGGGTAGGTGATTCCCGGAATAATATTTGTGTTGTATAACGCCGGTTGGAGTGTGCGATTCCCGGAATATGGTTCTGTATTATATGCATTGCATTGCCGCTGGAGTTAAGCGATTCTCGGAATAAGGATTATGTATTATATGTATAACGCCGGTTGGAGTGTGTGATTCCCGGAATTTTGTAACGGCTCTCTGCCTCTGTCACTTAGTCTCTGCCTCTGCCTCTGCTGCTTTTGTCGCTCTGCCTCTGTCTCTACCTTTCGATAACAGTTCTTCACTGTGCTTCTATGACTGTTACATTTTGACTTTCTTCTTGCTGGCTCTATTGCTTTCGCTGTGCCTCTTTTGCCTTCCTCTGCTTCAGCGCTGCCTCTTTTGCCTGAGTGCTGCCTCCTTTGCCATCAATGACAATATTTCCAACAAGGAGCAGTCAAAGTTTTATGTTGACTTGGTGAGTTGGAAGGCTTAAATGAGGCACAAATTCGACCTTTCCCAACCACCAGATTCCAGCAAGCTCAGGCTAAATTCTGGGTGAAATTGTGGCCTTCTTAAAAGCACTCCTATGGTCATTTTCAATTTTTAAAAAAATGGCTAGTTGTTTTATATAAAAAAAATTAATTAAAAAAAGGGGGTGGCGGGCCACCACCCCTGCCACCTCACCCAACCACATAACAAAAAAATATTGTTATGGTTCAACGGGTCGTGACCCCCGCGGACCCCACACCGTAACCAACGAGCACCACACATATAACTTATATATGTTATATGTATGCAAGGCGCCGACGGGGGTTGAACCCACTCGACCCACGTGGGCCGGACCCCCAGCGGGCGGAACCATAAACAAGGTTAAATGTTAACCAACCACTCGCCAACATTAAACTACGATGCCATAAATGTGGGGAGCGGGCCACCGGTCTGGCGGACCCGCCACCCCTGCCACATATTAAAAACAAAACAATGCCGTATCAACCATGCAGTGCCGACGGAAAAGGCGGGGTGAGCCGCCCAATGCGGGCTTGACCCCCCACTTTTATAATTAAAAAATTATCTGGTGGCTTTTTAAAAGGGTAAAGGCATATTTTTAAAACAGTTTCGACTTAAAAAAAGGAGGGGGCAGGGTTTGACCACTCGACCCCCTCCCTCCAACACCAGATCTTAACCAATTCGGCTAACAACAAACTTAGGATATTCTGCCCACAAATGCATATAAACCTGATTCTCACCAGTGTGCCCAGGCCAGTGGAGGATGGAGCACGAATTTCAAGACAATTTTTAATTAATTTCAGGTGGAACCATGAGCATGGAGCGGAGGCAGGCGGAAATCTTATTGAGCCCAACTTTCAAGAGGGCGAAATTTTGACAGTGTCAAAATGGGACAAACTTTATGTCGATTTTTCACTATTCGACGCCACGAATCTAATGGTGCATTCAGATTTTCCATTTGAGCTTTATATTTTTCGGCCACTTTTCAAAGTGGAGTTACAGGTGCCAGCATTCAGCGAGTGAGCAGTCGATTTCACACCTTTCGACGCCACGATTGTGATGATGATTTCAGATCTAGCAGCAGAGCAACCCATTCTTCAGTCATCTTCAACGTTAGGTATACGATGCGTTGATTTCATGTACTTTTTTGTCTATGAGATGCATTGTGCTGTACAAATCCTTGTTGATGTTTGGTGCGGGATCTTGTTTTGTTCTTGATATGAGATGTACTTTCGATCATGTATGTTTTTTAAGATACCTTTGTTTTGCCATGTTGGCGAGATACTCATTATCACATGTATGTTGTTTGAGATCATTTTTTTTTCCATGCTGGCGGGATACTCATAGTTATTATGTATGAGTTATTGTCGTATTGATAGGAGTCCTTGTTGTGAATGAGAGTTCCTGTAGTGGAACATCTTGTGGAGAGGTCCAACCACTCCTGCGTGAGGGAATTTTCCTTGTACGACAGAGAAAACACCATCCATGTACATCTTCACTCCTTACATCACTTAATGCAACAACCTACACCATCTTGACACTGAGGCCCAGAGATGTAGTCCCTCCTGGATGAACTCCGTTATAAATGTCTTATGTTGCTCATGCTTGTTATGTTCCTCTTCTTTACAGCATGAAAATGTTCATTTATGTTCATTAACGCTTTGATTAAATGCAATTCTAACACATCAACCGAAGTAAAATTTCTTGGTTAAGGGTATCAGGAATTTACCCGAATCAATGTAGTGAGTTGGTTGAAAAGAGGAAGAACAACTAATGTATAATGGAGAAGGCTAGAAAACAAAAAGAATGTTTTGTTAGGAGAAATCATAATAGCCAAAATATATGTGAGTATAAGTACAAGAGCAGAGCCTAGGACTTTTTAGATTACATACAATTATGCTGCACACAAGACAATTGGACATAGCTTGGGTAGGGGGAGTACAAATCAGAAAACACCCCAACAAAATCAGTTGGTGTCAGGTGTAGTAAAGACAATTCCACAAGAAGATCAAACTGGGAAAAGGAAATAAGGAAGATGCCAAATTTTGTCAAGGATAATTGTATCTTAGAGCGAAGAGTAATTAATAAGCTCAAGGGGAGCTGCAAGATCAGAAGTGGCATGTGTTTAGGGGGAGTTGATTGCTGAAGAAAAACATGAAATGAAAAGTTTTATCTTACATGTTTTGTCTCATTTCATTTGTATAAGTGGCTGAAACATTTACGTTCAACAAGCACTAACATAGACAACTTGTTATACTAAAGCAAGGGGGGAATTCGGCTTTGGGAACAACCATTAGCGTGCATATATTTAGGTGTAAGTAGTAACATAGTTAATTGGTACTAGAAGGGAAATATTTCTAATTTCAGATCAAATATTAGTATGGTAACATGTTGGTACAACATAAGTATAATTTCCTTGCTACAACATCATTAGACTTGGTATCAATATTTAGCAAATAGACATGAAGGGGGAGAGTGAGCAGATAATGCAGTTTTGAGTAGCTAGGACCCCTTGCCATTGATTTCAAAGGGGGAGAATGAGCAAACATTGGAGATGTGATATGTAGATAGACATTGTAGATGGAGAGTAAATAGTCATGAAGTTGGAGATTGAAGATGGAGAGTGCGCAGAGAGAATGAGTAGGCTGATATGGGGAGTCATGCCCAAGGACATCAAAGACAGGAAATGTTTGGTGGTGTTTCCATCAATGTCAAAGGGGGAGACTGTTGAGTATGTTGGTAGATTGTTGCGTATGTGTTTTCATTGATGCCAAGTTTAGGGGGAGCTTGTTGATGTGTGTTGTCATGGTTTGCTGAGTGTAAGTTGTCCAACTTGATCTCATGGATGGAGTTGCAATGTCAATATTTGAAGGTCTTTCTGCTTTAGTTCCTTAGTCCAAATGTGAATGCAAAGTGTACAGTCAGAGAGTTCGTTCAAAGACCTTTCCAATGATATATGGAACTTTGCCTGAATCCCAAGGAATGAAGAGAAAAATCATTTTTAAGCATATTAAGTCAAGCAAGGTTCTAGTTGCTCACGGTTTCGATGTAGGCCCTTCATTGGATTGGAATTAAATGATAAAACTTAGGAGGGAGTGTGATGGCAGACAAGCGGTGGGGTGACAAGGTCTCCAATCAGAACACTTGGTCACAAGGAACTTGATAGTCAGTGCTTAGGTGCTTATCGGACAACCCGATCTAAACGGCTTGCACACAACAGAATGGGCGGAAAGCGACAAGTCAACACACGTGGAAATACATGTGGCAATTATGTGGAGACAACTGGAAGGTACACGTGGTGGTGGTGTTGATGTGACACACTTAGGTGAGGACACATGGTAGGTGGATTTGTCCTTTTTGGGTGTCTAAGTGGCCCTTTTTTGAATGACAGATGGCAATGACATGGCACGATAGCTGGTAGAGAGATAACGTGGCGGCTTGAGGATATGACACATTAGGCTGCCCATGTGGTAGTAAAGTGGCATGATAGTTGATAAAGATATGATGTGGAAACATGTGAGGAGGACAAGTAGCAGTTGGTTAGACATTTTTGGATGGCCAAGTGGACAGTTGGCAAGTGACACGTGGAAAACTCTTACTGGATGTACTAGATTACGTGTTAGGCTTGATGGAAAGTGATGTGGCTTGTGGGTCTCTCATCGGACTGCTCAGTTCTTGGATGTTGTAAGTAGCGGAGTAGTGAGTGGTACAACGATGAGCGGGGGAGCAATGATCAACAAATGAATAATTTCCCATCATGTGAAATATCGTTAAGTGAGGGTCCCGTCTATAGGACCACTTAGACAAAAGAGTTGTGCACTTAATGATGCGTGACACAATTTCAAAAGAATCCTTATCTCTATCACATATCCGTTGAGCTCTGAAGCTACTGTGTTGAAAGGAAGAGGAGATCTGAGATAGGGTTATAAAGGATTGCTAAGCAGAAGTTGACTGTGTAGTGTGGCTAAAATTTGGAGTTGATGTGAAAAGATAAATGGATGATTTGAAGAGATGCATGAAGATCAAAGGAGATATGAATGGATGAGATCAAATATGAGTCAAAGGAAGAGAGAGTATATTAGAGGCTAAAGACTTATGATGATGTAAAACTTTAATCAAAGAGCCTATGGATCTGAGTTTGAAAATTAGATAAAAGCGGGATCCAAGTGGCTGTAGCAAGCAAGTGCTTGCAAATAGAAAGGGAATTGGTGCCTCCTGCAAGTTAGTGCTTGAAAATCAGGGATGGGTGTCTCCTTCTGATTGGTGCTATTAAATTTGATGTAACAATAGGTTGGAGCCTACAACAATATTCAAACATAAGTTTTGTGGTTTTTTCTCATATGGGTTTCCACATAAATATGTGTGTCTCATAATATATGTGTATGCTATTTGATTTATGGTGTTGCTATGTGATTGATCAACAATAACGAAAATAATTGTAAATATTGTTAAAATTTGTATAATATTGATTCACCCCCCCCTCTTAGTATTATCCTGGTTTCTAACACACACACACACACACACATATGAATGAAGCATGATATAAGTTGAGAATCATTGCCCCCAAATTTAGTGAATCCAAAAATAGATTTGAAGGAGATGTCAAGGTGTTACTAAGGTGGTGACCAAAGACAATGGGAGGGCTAAGGAATGGTTTCCTCATTGGAATCATCAATAACAAAGACGAAGGAGAAACTCTCAATATCCTCTCTAAAATAAGTGTGAATAATAAGCATAAAATATGGAATGAGACAATAATTCAAAAGAGAAAAATAATTAAAGATAAGTTTATTTGATGGAGAAACAAAGGCTACGACATTAAAGCATATTAACATCCTCATTAAGATGGAAGTCTATAAGCAATATAGAAAAGTGCATATCAGCACTTTCATTTTCAAGGATGTAGATCAAAATGTTAATGGCATTTATATCATCAAAATAAGGACAATGACATGGAATATTTAATATATGATCAACAATACAACAACATGGAGGCTTTAATAGATGAAAAACAATTGTAATGAATTGGAAAAGTTATGGACATGCGTGGAATCAAAGGTTGAGTAATTATATGAAGACAACTATCAAATGTTGATAGTGGTAAATATTTCCCATATATGGATGGATGATCATGAATATAGAAGATTGATTGCCAACCTATGAAGATCATATAAATGGGTTTCTTTTCATGCTTTAAGGACAAAGTATTCTTAGAGGGGGAGGGAACATTATGCAATTTTAGCCAAAATATGGGGTCACTTGTATAGATAAAGATTAGGTTGACATAGACGTTGACCTATGAGTAATAAGTGAGCATTGGTATATATAGGAGATTAATAGTCATTCATGCACATATTTGTATATGATTCTTTTGTGTTATAAGGGAGTTCTCGGTAATATATTAAGAGTTACTTTGTAACTTACTATCATTATTGTTGTTAGGTTCTCTTCTCCTCACTGATATTGGGTATTTTAAGTGCTTATTTTGATGTCCTAGGTAGTTTGGATATTGATAGAAATTGAACAAAAATTTCTACATTATTTTGTGATGTACTTTCATTTTTACCATAATAAAAATTTTGAACTTGACACGGGGCTTCTTTGTGGTTAATCTCAAGGCCAAATTAATTAGTGAAATGTGAAGTGGTTATTCATTCTTATCAAGTTTTCTTGCAATCTTTTTATTTTTATTTTTTTCAATCACTCTCATCTTTGGCGAAAGTATAACAGAATGTCCATCCTAAACGATTGACCCTATTTTTCATGTACACAAAATTATTATTGAAGTAGACATTGTCTTTCAAGTATTATTTGTAACTTTGCATTAAAGGATACAACCATACCTAGGTTTTGGTTTTTCATCATACAAATTAGTTTTAAGTTAACACTTAATACGTGGTCACCCTAAAATGTTTTCCAAGGAAATTTAATTAGGGAATTTTACTTTCCACAAAACTCACCCAAGTTTTGGTTGGAGCAAGATTGAGAGTCCTAAGACTTGTCAATTTGGGGTTTCTCATGTGGGTCTCATATATAATGCATTGATAATTAAACATGGGCTAGTTGTGGTAAATTCTCATTAGTTTACCACTATACCTCAAACCAACTAACTACATGCAAATTTTACTAGAATAGGAAAACGAAATTGATTCAAAGTTTAAGTGAATATGCATTATGTGTTTGGTATTTGGTATTATAACAAATATACCATGGTGATGGACAACTTATCATGTTTGGGCATTCTTGTTAAAAAAATTAGAATGTTTGTTATTGGTAGATTTATAGTGGAATTTGAATTAAAAGGGTACATTAACAACTTGAAATATTTGTCAAACACCAGATCAAAATTTTGTAGTTATGTTTGTTTATTCAAACATAACGTTTGAATTACTTGTGTGTTAGGACAACAACTATATACATAAGCAACCTTTGTTGTCATTACTAAGGAGGACCTATAAACATGTGACGAGTGCCCAAAATTGTTTATTTTTCCTTCGAATAAATGAAATTTTGTTGCTTTTACTATAGCTTAATTATACTTTTCATTAGTTTGAGAAAACTAAAAACATTATATTGTGGGTTGTATGGTGGCACACTATGAAAATTGTGTGCTTAACCATCCATACTCTTAGGAAAATAATTAGAGAAAATCGACCACAAAAATGTTATTTGGAAATAAGATATATTAATCAATCGCATATGCAACAAACATAAAATGAATGCCCATATTTAGAATAACCATGGAAATAATACTTTGTACTAGGCCCATTGGTAGGTGCTCTTTTGTTTTCATTTTTTATTTCCATCTTGTTAAAGGGACAAAAGAAGGCTAAAGCATACAATTTATCTTTTTTGGGAAAATAAGATTGCTTCTTTATTGCTCTTTATTCTTAAGGAGAGTTCTTATTTCCCCTACCAACTTGTTCTTTCTCCAAAAACTTGTTTTGAAAGTGCTTAGTTTAAAGTGTATAAACTATTATGGTTAGTATCAAATCTGATAAAGTTTGTCTTTAATTGAATCTTCTAAAATTTATTATAGATTTGCACGACACAATCTTAAGGTGAATTTGTCAATCAATGATTGGGATTTTTTGTTGTTTTTTATTTATTACTATGGACATTATTTGTATACACATATGCCAAATGACCTATGGTTCAGGTCTTAACTAAAATTATTGTTGAAGATTGTAACTAGGTTCGGTCTTCATAATTGTATTTGAGTCAATATTTAATGCACTTGTCAAAAGAATACAGATTTTTTTTTTATATTATTATTAAATGACTAAGCTTGGGTTTCATGCTTGGGTCATATTATTTTAGGTCTAAGTACCCATTGTGGAATTCTAGGATTTATTCTGAGTTTATAGAGTCATTACAAATTTAAATTGACCCATGCTGGGCTTTTGAATCATGTAATTAGGTCAAGTATCGAGTCAAATATGATTTATGAAGCCTCCACATCAAGTCAACCTTCAAGTGATCAAGTAGGCCTCAAGCCCAGGAATTCTAGCTCATCACAAGCCTATAAATATAGGGAGATCGAACTCATTTGGGGAAATCACTCTCACACACATAAGTCCGATATCATCTGTTGCATAGGGAAAAGTGAAAAGTCAAGAAAGGGGTCAAAAGAAGTGCGAGTTTGGAAAACTTAAAGGATTGAAGAAAAATCGAAATTTTGGTGTTTCTCTCTCTCTCTCTCACGTGCCCTAGATTGGAAGATCGAAGTCCCTCTTTGTTTTGCTGTTGCCCGTTGCTGCTGCCAAGAGAAGAATAGGTCGAAGTTGATTTTGCTGGGTGCTGATGCCTTGAGAAGTTGAATTGGGTGAAAATCGAACTCCTAGAAGCAATATCACAGTCTTTCCTCCAAGATAGAAGTTCCAGAAGCAAGGTCGAAGTTCCAAGGTTGAAGGAAGTGCTGCACACTGCTGTTGCTGTTGCTACTGCTTCCAGATTGAGGTAGGATCAAAAGGAAGGTTGACTTGGTGTGGAGGAGGTTCGAGTCAAGGTCTAGAGTCTCAAGAATACTATTGAAAGAAGAATTACTGATTGGGTTTTCCCCTAGAGTGGGGTTTTTCCCTGATCGCTGGCCTATATATGGTGTCCTTGATCTATGTGCTTTTGCTTTGATATTAGCTTGATGAACTAAGAACAAAGAAGACAAGAAGAATATAATAAGAATTAAATAACATCACAAGTAAATAATCAAGAATAAGAGTATATTTCTGCCTTTCTGATTCTCTAACATGGTATCAGAGCTTTAGTGAAGAAATAAGGAAAAGGCAGTCTCAAGGAATTGATCAAGGAAACGTAAGAAGTCCATTATAGGAAACTCTTTAAGGAAATAATTTTTCACTACCTTCAAGAATATGTCTAACACTATCAAGGGAGAGAACAAGCTTGAAGGAGCTTCAAAGTATAGGTCTTGGAAAAAGAGGATTGACCTCATCCTTGAAAAGAACAAGGTCTTAGATTTGGTAAAGGGAAAAGTGAAGAAGCCCATAGAAGACTCAAGTGATGCAGATAAGGTGAATTTAGAGAATTGGAATTAGTGGCTATGAATTTGATGGTTGAATACATAAAGGGAAACCTTTTACCTTTCATATAAAACATTGATCATGCCCAGGAAATGTATGAAGACTTGTTAAAACTATTTACCATCAAGAACATTGGAAAAGTGGCAAGCTTGAAAAATGAAATAAGGACTACTAAGATGACCAAGGATGATATTGTAGCCACTTTTCTTTGTAAAGATAGAAAGAATAATAGATGACCTTCTTGCCATTGATGAAATGATGACAAACAAAGAACTTGTGATCACAACCCTACTAGGGCTGCCACCTACTTGGAGTGAATTTGTTTTAGGTCTCAACAACTGGAAATAAGCTCCCACCTTTGGGGAACTATGGACAAATTACAATCAAGAAGAGTTAATAATCTCATTAGTAACCAACAATGCATAAGTCTCAAATGCTTATGTTGCTCATCACAAGGGAAACTTCAAGAAGAAAGGGCGAAGGAGGAAGGTTGATATGTCGAAGATTGAATGCTATCATTGCCATAAAATGGGGAACTATAGAAGTGAGTGTCTCGACAATCCCATAAACAAGAAAAGAGATAGAGATCATGCAAATGTAGCTGAAGAAGTATCCTCTCCCAAGAGAGCAAATCCCGAAGAGAATGACATAAGGGACTTACATTACTAAGCCCATTGTTCCTAACTTTATATATTTCATTTGTATATTTTATATTTAGTTATAGGTTTAACATCTTTTTGGAAAGAAATTTTCTTGTTTTATAAGTTTTTAGGTATCCCTCAAAGCTTTGGAGGAAGCCCACAAAAACTCCTCAAGATAAGTATATCATGCCCACTCAATTTGGTTTCATATACTTATCTAAAGTTTTGATTATATTAAATACTCATCACCTTTCTACCTCTATTTTCTTGTATAGGAATTAACCTGCTGAATGCTCAAGAATCATGGGAGAAGGCCTCACAAGACAAAGCATTGGAATAAAAAAGGTTTCTCAAATAATTAAAGGTATATCTTAGATTATAAAGTCTTGTTATTCTCTTTGGTATATCCATTCTACGTTACTAACTGTTGCTGTGTCTGTCTCTCTTGAATCTTAAAATATTCTTGTTTGGGATGATTCATCATCCGATGAATCTACCCACCTTATATATTTCTGATTGTTTGCATAAAAAGAACCTTGAAAGGTTCTCTGGAAAACCCTAACCTAAGGGTATGTTGATAATGTGTGAAACACTAAACCTACTTAGGGTTATTAGTGAAGAAATGTCTATTCTGATTGATATATTGATCATCTCATGTTTGGGATTTTGATATGATCATGAAAGCTCTAACTTATTAGGGTTGAAATGATGCTGTTCGAAATCTCGAACATCTAGAGTTTTGATATAATAAGGGTTTGCTTTTATATGAACCGAAACCCTGGGTTTTGGTTAGGTCTATAAGCAACATCCTTGTTATGAAAAGTCATAGGAATGAAGCCCTAGGTATATGTTCCTTTGATTGAATCCCTAGCTTATTCTAGGTTGATATATGTCTAATGTATTAATATTGTGTGACATATGATATGCTTATGCATGATGGGAATCTCCTAGATATATGTGTTGACCAAATTTCTAATGGTCATAAGCCGTAGGGTTTGGAAACAAGCCCTAGTCAAAGTTTGAAGTTTTAGGACAATGATTTAAAAGTCTAGGTTTTTACATCTAAGCCCTAGTAATGATTAAAATTATCTAGTATGTGTATTCATATGAATCTATATAATGTTTGCTGATAATTTATAGATGAAAAATATAGGGTGTACATCGAACCCTAGTAGAAGCTATTCATGTTGATCATGCTTTTGTGAAATCTAGGGTTTACATAAAACCTTTGTGGATAGTTTATCATATGACTTCCGTAAGTTATTAGATACTTTTATTTTTTCTTTTTGACTTATTTCTAGGGATCGCTATATGACAAAACTAATCTTCTGTCATCTTAATTGAATTGCTAATGTGATTTAGGGTTTGTATCAAACCTGGCTAGAAGTTGAAGTATTTAAGAATAGTCACTTGTTGATGATGTAAAGTATAAATACTTCCACGACTATTATAAGATTTCATTATGACTAACTTCATGCTTATATAATTTTTGGTTGTACTTGCTATCTAAGTTGTGTAGGTACATCATATTCAAGTTGGTGAAGAAGTCCGTAAGATAAGTTAATATGATCAACATGATGAGAAGGAGAAAGCCATGAAAGATTCTCCAAACACCAAAGGAAAAAGTTAATCTCCCTACACTAAGAGGGAGCCTGGATAAAAGTAAATCTCCTTGATTAGGAGGGAGGACACAACATATCTCACTGATTAGGAGGGAGGGCACAACATAGTATTTGGTTGGAGAATATATTTTGGAAGATATGTTGCTATCGTGTATGTTTGGATGTATGAAAATTTAGATACATTTTATTAAGTAAAATTTTAAAAGAATAATGGTTATAATAGTTTGCATATCAAGACAGTTGATCCCTATTGGGTCTTGGTACATCCAGAGTTAGGCCATCTTAATTTTCCCCTTTAGATAAACTACATTCCACATGAATACCATGGGTTGTTTTTATAGTTTAGTATTATTTTATTTTATTATTTTTATTTTTTAATTGTATCTTGACCTGGTTAAAATGTTCATTACATTATGTCAATCTTTTTATTTAATTTACTTTTATTTTTATTTTTGTGTAATTTGACAAAGTCACCAAAACCTAAATTTAATCTAAATTATTAAAAAGAAAAAAGAAAAAACTAACATTATAAAAAACATATATAAAACTATTTAATTATGGATCTAATGGCCTAAAACATTTCAATCATCTAACATTTGATCCAATGGCTTAGACATAGACACAGTGGCAGCTTGGGGAGTTTTTTTTGTTGTTGTAAATTTCGAAAGCCCTGTCTATTTTCTATTTTGTAAAGAGCAAGTTGCTATACAAATTTTGCAGTTATTGGTAGCCTAAACCTGCTCGAAGGAAACTAGGTCTGTTGGCCACCTCAGAGAATTATAAGCCAACCAAAATTGGTATTTTTTTTTCCTTCTACTAACAGCTAATAACCCTTTACTATGTCCATAAAAACTACAAATAAAACAAAGACTATACTTAATATCTTCAAAAAACATACAAAAATAAGTTTATCAAAGAGTTAACCATTTGATGAATCAACAGGTGTCGGATCTTTTGCAGTTGACCCTGGCATCTCAGCTTGTTGCATATTGAGGAGCTACTGTTCAATCCTTGTTATTCGAGCATTTACTTGTATTTGCGCCTTTGTCATTTCCCTCATATCCTGTTTAATCTGCTGAAGCTCAAAAAGCATTGAAGAATTGACTTGCTTTTCCTGCATACTTGACAGTGCCTTTGCTAAAACAAATTTGATTTTCCTATATGTCTTGACAGATTGTTGGAATAAAGAAACTCTTCCTCTTGTATTACCTGGATCAGAAATAAAATCTATTTTCCTTTTGTTCTTGAATATCATCATCTTCATCATCACTATCCCTTTCCCAACCCTCTATAGTTTTCCGAATATCCTTTGGAATCCCAGTTTCATAAATGTTTGCTATATTTTCTAGAGTTTGCTGATTGCTCTTTCTTCCTCTTTTGCTTGGACCAGCTGCCTGGGGTGATTGTAACTTCCTTCCTTTTCCTTTTGTCATTCTGCCCTGAATGCCACTGTATGAACTTTTGACTGAAAGGAACCCTGTATATCGAACAATAGCAACTATGTAAAACTTAGGATCAATATGAAATTCCAAAAGTTTTTGAGTTACCGAAACCTTGGGATATGGACTGCAATTTTCTATCATTCGGATTTTGACATACTGTGTCTTCTCATTGCCATAATACTTCCTCAATTGACTTATCAAAAGAATGGTTTTCTGGGTAGCTAAAATAGTATTCGCAGAGCGGCTAGATATTCGATTAACTCCATGAAATTGAGAATTCAGATAAAGATTATTTGAAATTTGAAGGGGCTTCTCTTTACCACACAAGAAAGATGTATATAACAGCTAGAAAGAAAAATGCAGTCAGAGTTCCTTTTAATAAGGGATTGAGGACTGAAATGGCAAAAGATATAAAGGCACCAAACAACTACTTTACCCTCAATCGTATGCTTAGGAAGAGCATTCTTAACCATGCAATTTAGAAGGCAAAGAACCAAATTCCAAAGCATATGGAAAAGCATATTAAGAGAAATACCCGAAACCAGACTATCCCAAACATAACATAAGCAGTAACTAAACCCATATATTTTGACAATATTGACACTTAAATGGAGGTGGTATCCAAGACTGCGAAAACAAGGTGGGATTTTGAAGTGAACCCCCTCTATCATGACATGCAAACCAAAGAAAACAAAAAAGCTAACCCAAAACGACAACAACTCTGCATGGCCAGTAAGAATTTCTGAGCTCATTGACTGTATACAAACAGGTAAACTTAAAATTGAAGCCAGATTAATTAGAACCAGAACATACCCAGTAAGGCTGCACTTCCTATCCTGAAACTTTTTCTCTTGCAAATATCCTGTCGTTGTGCTTGTCCTACCTTCAGCTCCTGTATGTATAAACGATTTGCAAGAACAGGTTAACCTTTTCAATCCCCTACCTCGCGTCCGATGGTCTGTCAGGATTTCTGCCATGCATTTATGGTAAGAAGTCACTTGCATTATGATGATAAGAGAGGCGCATGCGAATTGATCCCACTGCGCGGTTTCATTGATAAAATTAGTGGTCAGCTGACATGCCTACCACGTGGCGTCGTCATGCTGCCATCTCCCATTAGGTGGCACCCCAATTGGGGATCTTCACTGCCACTTAAATCTCTGTCTAGAATAAGCTGGAGAGAATGTAATTCAATATTCCAGATTCTATCCCTTGGCATGACATCCAAATATCTCTCATTATTTCTACAACCCCAATTTGCTAAGTAATCTGCCGCCTCATTACCTTTTCTACGAATATGCATTGGTATCAAATACTGGATTTCTTTAATCAATATGCTTATTTCCTGAATGAGATTTGCTGTTCTCCAATTTTTACTTATCTTTTCCCAAGCTGAGCCTTGTTGTAATTTTCATAAAACACTAGTGACCATTGCCGAGTCTCCTTCTACAATTAGTCGCTGATAGGTTTCTCTTTTGGCTATCAGTAACCCTTGTTTTACTGCCATCAATTCTGCTTCATTATTAGTTGCAAAACCCAAATCCAAAGCATAGACTCGATAGACTTCCCCTCGAGAATTTCTAAAAATCCCTCTGCCTCCTGCTTGGCCTGGATTACCTTTTGATGCTCCATCATAATTAAGCTTAATAAACCCATTCTGAGGTACCTTCCACCTATCTTCTATATTTTGGGACGGAGGTTTATGTTTCCAAATATTTTTATATAAAATTTCAGGTTTCAAATTTAAACTTGCAAGCATTTGAGTTTCTATACCTTCCGTCTTCCAATCTTCCTTTGTCCATCTTTCCACTAAAATTGTTTCTCGTATATTCTCAATCGTTTTCTGCCATATTTGGTTAATTGTTTGTTCTTCTTCTCTGAATATATGGTGGTTCCTTTCTTTCCATATGCCCCATAAAATAAATCCAATGGATAACTTCCATGCTCTGTTCAACACTTCACATTTAAATCCTCCTTTTCGCCAATTATTAATTGTTTCATTTATATTTGTATTATCTCTGTCTGTTTGCCTGAAAGTCTTTACAATATTGTTCCAGAGGGCCTCCGCAATTGGGTAGCTGTTTAGAAGGTGTTCTATTGTTTCATTTGTTGTTCTACACATATAACACAAGGATGGTCCATGCATTCCTCGCTTCTGCAGATTGTCCCATGTAAGAATTTTCCGACGACTTAATAGCCAGAGAAAATATTCTACTTTTGGCCAATGTTTTAATGCCCATATTTTCCTCCATATCGATCTTTCATTGTTAATAATATTTTGAGACTGAATATGATATCCCTCCTGTATAGTGAACACTCCTTTGCTTTGATAACCCCATCTTAGAATATCGCTTCCTATTGCATTGACAATTTTCCTTGTTTTCAATTCTTTTTCAAAGTTAATCCATTGATGCATTTTTGGAGCTTCTGGCCAGTGGGTTTTCTCTTTCCATATTCTCCACTGGCTATTCTGTTGTTGACACCAATAATTGTTAATTAGTCTGCAATTTGGAGTATTGGTAAATAGAAAGATCTCTCCTAAATCAAGCCTACTAAATAATTTTTCTCTTTGTTGCCATGAATCTTCCCAAAAGAGTGTCATTCTGCCTTCCCTCACTTCCCAGAAGCTATGATATCGAATTAAATTCCTGTTGATTGCTGCAAGATTCCAGATTGAGGACCCTTTTGGTACTATATCTACTTTCAATTTACCTGTTACGGATTGAGGCATACCATATTTTGTTTCCCATATATTCTTCCAGAGATCATGCCCTCCTTGGATCCATCTCCACCACAATTTGGCTCCCATAAATTGGTTTAAAAAAAAAGGGTCACGCAGTCCCAGTCCCCCTACGGATTTGGGTTTAATAAGTTTTTCCCATGAATGTAAAGCCCATTTCCTGTTAGCCTGTGCATCTTTCCAGAGAAACTTATTAAACATATTAACTAATTGGTTGCAAATACTTTTTGGACAAGCTCTCCTTGATAATTGATAAAGAGGGAGAGATTGAAGAACTGATTTTAACATGTTGAGTCTCCCTGGAGCATTTAGAACTCGAAATACCCTATTATGCAATCTTTTCTCCACTCTTGAAATAAGATCCTTCCAATTTGAAATTATTAATGGGGCAATATTTAAAGTTATTCCCAAATACTTCATTGGAAAAGAACTTATTTTGAACCCAAGTGTTCTAGATAAAAAAATTTGAGTTGCAATATTAGAATTGAAAAAATAAACATTTGATTTATCGGTATTGACAAGAGTACCTGATGCCTCCATGAAGATTTCCAGGATCTTTAAAATAACTTTTGCCTCTTTCACCGAAGCCTGACAAAATAAGAGAATATCATCAACAAACTATTGGTGCATCAAGGAAAGATCTGGTCCCCATAAATTTAAACCTTTTATCTGTCCTTCTACGAGATGAGCCTTGATTAACTTTCCCAATCCTTCCGCAGCTAATATAAATCGAAATGGAGATAAAGGATCTCCTTGACGGAGACCCTGAGTTATGTTAAACGGTTGGGACTGAATTCCATTAAGTAAGATAGAAAAATTAGAAGATGAGATAAATGACTAAATCCACTGCAACCATCTATCATCAAATCCAAACGCCTTCAAAAAAACTATCAAATAATGCCAGTTAATTCAGTCATATGCTTTAGAAAGATCCAATTTAATGAGCATTCCTTTCATTTTCAGCGTCTTTAACGAGTGAATTGCTTCCTGTGCAGTTACAATTCCATCTAATATTTGTCTTCCTTTAACAGAACCAGTCTATTCCGGAGAAATCAACCTTAGCAGGAGAGGTTTGAGTCTATTTACCATGATTATAGATAGGATTTTGTAAATTACATTACAGAGGGCTATTGGTCTAAAACCAATAGGGGTTTCCGAATTTTCTTGTTTTGGTATAAGAGTTAAGAAGGTTGCATTGAGAGCAGGATAAACATTGTGATTTCTCCTGGATTCCTCTACCAATTCAAAAATATCACTACCCATAAAATGCCAGGTGGCTTTAAAGAATTCAGCCGTAAGGCCATCCGGCCCAGGAGCTTTATTCCTAGGCATATTCATGACAACTTCTTCAACTTATTCCATACTGATTTCCCGTAGCAAGGCTAAGTTCTGCTCTCTGGTGACTACTGACGGGATAAGACAAGTTATTTTGTCAATAGTTGCCTGTCTATTATGATTTTCTTCAGTAAGCAAATTTCTAAAATGATATACAAGCTCCTTTTCCATTTCCTCATGTTGAAGAAGTCAGTTTCCATTTTGATCTTTCAATGAGAAAATTCTATTGTGCTGCCGTCTTTGTATCATTGTTTTGTGGAAAAAATTAGTATTTCTCTCTCCTACCTTTAACCACTGGATCCTTGATTTCTGCTTCCACAAAATCTCTTCTTGTTTTCTACGTTCTTCTTGTAAACTGAGTGTATTTCCTTCTTCAATTACTAGTGCTTCTGTCCTTCCATGAAGGATCATTCTTTGCTGAATCTCTTTCATTTTATCTTTTAATCGAATCTGATCTTGTTGGATATTTCCAAATTCTGTTCTATTCCATCTTTTTATTTCTGTATTCAATTGCTTTAATTTAACCTGAAAAGAATGCATCTTATTTTTACTTGTAATCTGATTAGATTCCCACTAGTGCTTGGCGTTTTCCAGAAATCTTGGATCTCTTAACCAAAATAATTCGAACCGAAAAGGTCTGTTCTTTGAACTTTCTTTTACATCTATATCTATTCGTATCGGCCAGTGATATGATCCAAGCGTAGGTAGAATCACTGCTTCATAGTAGACATCTAGGCTTACAAGAGTTTCCGAGGCTATAAAGCGATCCAACCATGATGCTATTTGGTGTCTTTCTCCATGTCTGTTATTCCAAGTAAACTTCCCATTCACCGTGGGAATGTCTACTAGGTGCAGATCCGTCAACAGGTCTCTGAAAATTTCCATCTCTGGATCTTCTCTTCTTATACCTCCTTTTTTTTCTGTCAAATTTAGAATCATATTAAATCTTCGCCAATAAGCCAATATTTTTCTTGATGCATATTGTTTAAAGCCCTTATACTTTGTAAGAACTCCTCTCTTTCTACTGGAATTGGAGGACCATAAACAACCGATATAAGAATCCTTTCTTCTAATCCAATTTGCCTAAAAGTTCTAGTTAGAATTCTCGGAAGACCCATCCATCCTTCTACTGCTATTTCTGTTGGGTTCCACGACGAGTAGTTTCTGCTATCTTAACTAAACTGCCTAAAGAGTTTCCTAGACGAGAACGATTAGACAATTCACACTCTCTTTTTTAGGGTTCCAAACTTCCCAAACCTGAGATCCCAGGGCCTTAGAAATAAAATGAGAAGGAACTAGGCAGCCTTGGGGAGAAAACTCAAACTTTTGCTAAGGTGCAAAGAGTTCAAATTGCGGCCAACAAGTATACTGCTACAACCACTCAAAGAGGATAAGCTTCACAATAAAATACCACCACCAACCTGTATGACATGCTATTTTTGTGGGAGCACCCTCCATGGCTTTTAGTATTCCATGATGACCTCTTCCAATACCTTGCCAAGGATGAATAGGTTCACTAACATGTGTCGCAAGAAAGGCTATCCTAGTTTTTTTATTTGTCAATGCTTTTCATATTACCTTTTGACGTCTTTTTCATGCATGTTTTTATTACCATATTTTGGAACAAAAAATTTTCCTCAGAGTTATCAGGAGGACCACATGGTTTCCCTATCAAGGGAAGATGGTTTCTCATTAGGATGAACCAAGCTAGTATGGTTTTGGCACTATGAAGGCACACAACTCAAATATTGTTTTCACATGTTAACCCGTGTATTTACTCTATGTAATTTTGTGAAAATATAATGAATTTTTTTTTTTTACTTACAAAAACAAAATTAGTCATGTGTACATCCAGTTTTCCATGTTTCTTGCTTAAAGAAAGTCATTGGTGATAAAATAAAATCCCAAAATCTTCCACTATACATTAACGAATAAGGGAAGATAATACTAGAAGTTTTTTTTTTTTTTTTGGTGGAAACAAGGACTAAGTAGTTGCGAAATTGAGCAAGTATTAAGTCTCTCATCAAATGGAATAACCTACTAGTAGAAGAAGCGACATGGGAAGTTGAATGTTTCATTCAGAAATACCTATAAGTCAAGTTTTGAGGACAACACTTCTTTGAAGGGGAAGAACATGTTAAGCCATATATAAGTCCCATGTTAACCAAAAAACCCCTTATTAAGCCCTAGTTATTGAGTAATTACATTTCTACTATTATATTGTTATGTAGGCTAGAACCCCAGTTATTGAGTAATTTCATTTCTACTGTTATATTGTTATGTAGGCTAGAACCCCTCATGGTACCCTTTTATTATAATTGTATATTTTGTCTCATATATATATATATATATATCGATCGAGAGAGAGAGAGAGACTTACGATCATCAAATATTGTCTTGTTCATTGTATTTATTATATAAGGAGGTTTTCCCCTTGAAGTGGATTGTAATTATTGGTTTGTTATCATTTTTAATCTACAAGGATCATCAAAATAAATTTGATGCATTTATTACGTGCTAAAGTATTCTCATTTTATGTCACATTAAACTACTCTTTAATTAGGTCATGTGTCTATTTTGAAATAGGTATTTCATATTTTTAACTTAATTATCAATAATTATTAGGTCAATAGTAGGGATTTAACCTCTATGGAATTTTCTAGAATATTCATAATAGTATACATAAATCAATGGTTGAGATTTATTTACAATGTAGTTATACTCTTTTTACCATTTTAATAAAATTGATTAATTAAAAAAATATCAGATGACCAAGTGTCATATGAAGTGAGTTATGGTTCTTTCGACATATCATATTAATAAGCCATTGTATTTTCCCATGGTATTGTAACAAATCCTATTTACATATTAAAAATATCCATGGTAAAGTGGGGGTAAATCTCCATGGATAAATATTATGTTCAATGTTATATATATATAATTTTAAATGTATTACGTTAAAATATCAAGCCAGAACATACACAACCACACATCATCATCATCATCCAAAGAGTCATTGTGTAGGTGGTCTCAATCTACTTAGTGCAAAATAAGAATTGTTGACCACCTGCTGTTAAAGTAGTTTTTCGAGAACTCATGAAGTTTCAAAAGTTTAAGCAAAAATAAAGTATCTATATTAGTATTATAATACCAAAAATTAGAAGTAAGCATTCAATATCAAGTTTCGGATGATGTCACTAGAGATAGATCTCTAGCATTAGAACATGTAGGATCATGATAAGTAGGGCAACATTTAAAACAGAGGTCAATGTGAGCCAACACCTCGTCCATCCTCTTTAGAAATAACCTTCAGTTTTTCTCAGCCTATTTGACGTTTTCAAGATTGGTTAAAATATTATATATTTCAGTTTTCTTATCCATTAGGATCTTGCCAAGAAATGTCTTCATCTACCAATAAAGGGTTAGGAAGCCATAATACTACTTCCTTATTCCTTGGGTGTGGCTTGGGTGAGGAATCTAAGGAGCTATATCTTCCATAATTTATGAATCTGAAATGACTTGTCTATCATGAATTGCACGAGATTCCAGATTCAATTTCAATTTGGGTATTGGGAGGGAAGATTGTATGCAATTTATGAGTTGCATCCTTGAACCATTGTTGGGTATGGTTGTGGCCCTAGGGGCCATAACCACCCCTCTTCCCACCCCCACGCCAGTTGCACATATGTTGAAGTTACATGACAAAGAAACAAGTACAAACCCCGAGGTATGAATGCAAGCCACATGACTCCAAGCCAAAGATTTCCAATTCCCTAATATAAGAACTCAACAGAGCATAGGTTGAGTGCAGTCTGTAATGAAGCGACCTATGGAGAGGGAGAGAATAATACAAAACCCATACCAACAACCCTCACCAAATAAATACCAAGACTAAAATTTATCAGTAATACTTTGTCCACGAGGGGCAACAAGATAATCCAATGATAGAAACAAACCCACCATAGTTTGCAAACTTGGTGGAGAAAACAAGTAGAAATATCTAAATGCCCAAACAAAAATAGATTACCTCCAGACACAAAGAACATGAAAGGTGTGAGCTACAACAAGTATCTCTAGACAACGACAAAATCTATGGGCCAGAGATCCATTGAAGCCAAAACAAACAAATACAAGAACCCCTGGAGTAATATAATCACTTTCTTTGGTAATCACACAAACATGAAGAAGAGAATCATGTGAAATATGTAAACCAATTTCAACATAAGGGGGAACCCAGATAATGCATATCAGAAAGGATGATACACCAAAAGTTGGAAATGATGTAACAAATATTATAGGATTAGACACACCAGGAGGTCCCAAGCTGATACTTTGAATTGCACCACCAATATTCCCCCGCAACCACTTTAACAAGTCACTCAACCATGAAAAAATTAGAGCCATAGTCTAACAACTTATTTTAGCAATTATCCATCAAGTGTCCCATACAATCCTCTACCAGGGAATTTTCAACCATCATTGCTTGTAAATCCTTTCCTGCTTTTTCTCCTATAGTAGAGGGTCAGACTGCTATCCATTTGTCATAAAAATCCCATACAACCCACTCTCCCAAGTTAGCATCAAGTTTACAAACATTAGTTCACACAAGGATTAATTTGCATGCTTAATGCATGTGAAGGGGCGGCACACCGCCCACTTCATTTATTAGATTCTCCATTTCGGGGTAGCCACAAAACCTCCCACTTTCCTCAAGGTTCACTCCCATTGGGATAAATTTATATATATTTTTAGTTATATATTAATTCTTTTTATAATTAATAATAATTTAAAATAATGTTATAGTTTAGTTAGTTTTTAAGGTTTTTTACACCTATAGACACTATCCAGCTGAATATGGAAACAATGTTGTAATATAAACATAAACATTTTGACTTGCTAAAAAATAAAATAAAATAAGATAATAAGAGACACAAATCTCTTGATAATTAAAATTAATAATTAAAATTTTATATGTTAAATTAAACTATAAAATTATAGTGGTTTATAAGCCCATCATATTGCATGGCCCATATTATTTGTTATGATGAAGCCTATTTAAAGACATAAGGAAATGCATTATGGAATGCAAGAGTACCAATTTATATCCATGTTAACTCCAAACTTGATCCGTCACTAAGCTTGGTAGGTTTAAATTTTATAAATGTGAGATGTATCATGAAGTAAGTGTTTTTGATGTTTATTATGGATTGATGCTATCAAAATTTACCATCCATTTAATTTATATGGATGCGCTAGTTACTTTAGTATTTAGAAGTAATCCAAAAAATATATAGTTTCTTAAATATTTACAAATTCCCCATAAATCATAGAAATGATTATTTTATTTTTTAATATTTAGTATGCACTTCCACTTTATATGGTTTGGCTTCAAATCCTAATAATGATGCATGCTTTTAATTTCTTTTTATATTTTTATGATTACATTTTTCTTTTTATTTGAACTTACTTATTTTTATTAATTTTTGAAATGAATATTGATCTACCAAGAATTTTTTTTATCAATAGATGATTAAGATTTAAATAATATATTGATTTTTTAACCTGAAGAAAAATAAAATATGTAAAAGAAAAAAACAATAGGGTAGGTATACTCCAATATGTTAGGTTGTTTAGAAAGACATAGTTATAACATTTAGGCATAGAGCATTATGATTAGAACATCAAAATGCATGATAAATTTTAGATAATTTCATTATGATTCACCATAATTTTTTTCCCTATGGGGTCCTTTATTTATAGTCTCCACATCTAAAAAACTTCCTAGAACTAGGGATGATTTAGTCCATAGGTAACAATGCATGTATTTAATTGATTATGGTAAATCAACGACATCCCATTGAGTAGTCAATTATCCTAGTCAACCTGACCATCCAGTTGAACACACCATTGACCACTCAATCGATTGTCCAATTGAATAATTAATCGAATGTACCATGAGTCGACCCATTGACCATATAGTTGACCACTCAGATGTATGATATCTAAGTTTACCCATAGACCATCCAGTTAACCATCTTGTCAACTTCTTTTTTACTCAACTCAATCAAATCTCTCTAGTAGAGGTGTGATGAACCAACATAACATAATGTTTTGACACATTTTCCAATATATCAAAGGTGTGAATGAGTAACGTTGTCTTGGAGGAAGATAAACCCATGAATTGGAGAAACACCCATTAATAATGGAAATACCTATCTTGTAAGGAAAGCGAGTTAATGAGGTGAAGGGAGAAACACCTACTTGATCATGGTACTAAAATTGCACTTGGCATGGTTAAAGACCCCCTTAATGTTGAATTATTTATTCATGGAGGTGGATATGACATTTTGAAGGTAAGGAGGAGTGAGAAATACCCTAACGGAAGACCTTCCACATATTTGGAGGTGTATTTTTCTCTAAAATGAGAATTTTGGGGTAAACACAAATAGTTTAAGGAAATTTCACCTTTTAAGTCCTTAGGGGTTGATGACACATTATTTAATGCACTTAAACATATGCGGAAGTGTGTTTAACTTTTGAGAAGGTTTTTTGGGTGATAATACTTAGTTTGAGGCATTTTATACATATTTAGAGGAAAGCCATTTTCATGGGGAGATGTCATGTGGCATTGTTGTCATAACCAAGGGCCTTAATTGGAGAATAATACATTATTTAAAAAGGATCCCATGAATTATAGAAAGATGATAAGTGGCAACATGAACTTATTGAAAATATATTATCAAATCAAAAGGTAAATATTAAGGGAGGGGTCTTATGGAAGAGTTTTTGGAGGTGAAAACTATAAAATGAGTTCATTCTAATTTTTTAAGGAAGGTTTGGAAGATAGTGAATTCCCTTCAAGTACTCCATTGAACATTTATTTGGAGGATTGAAAGAAGGACATGTCTAAGTTGAGGGTTTTATATCTTTTTTTCCTTTCATAGGTTTATTTAGTGGTTAGAATGATTATTACAAACTAATATTGTAATATTTGAAGAAGGGATTTTTTTTCCCAATAAGAAGATATTGGGTTGAGGAGTAACCGTCGTTACTCCTTATTGTAATCATTGTTCATTTAATTATCATTTATACTATTATTTATACATATTGAGAGGCTGTTGTAATGAGAGTCTTTGAAATTCAATATGTTGTCAATATCTTTGAATATCTGTAGATATTATTACATATTTCTGTTTTTATTTCTTTATGAGATTTTTAATAAGTCTAGTTTAATTACTCTTAGCTTAGAAATAATTTAGGACATGAAGGTTTTAATTTTTTTTTGTACATTTCCCCATTTCTACATAAGTGAATTGATAAAATATTATTATATATTATTTCCCTCATGTTTGAATGGTGGATCTATTTAATGGTGCACATTCCATTGATATGGCAAGTTTATCCAAATCATGGCCTTGTGCAAGACCATTTTGCATATCAATGTCATTTAAATCAACAATTATATTAAGAAGTGATGCCTTTTCTTTTGAGTAACTATTTTGTTTATGATTAATTCTAGTGATTGGTCTCACATGAAAGTGAGGTTAACATATTTGATGCTAAATATTCATTTTTCTATGAATCTTCATATCCACTTCTTCATAAAAGGAACCATATATTCTTTAAATTTCCTACCACTTCTTGAATTAAAAGATATATCTACTAGAATCTCATACAACAATATTCAATGGACTCATGCATCTTTCTGTGAAACTTACCTAATTCAAGAAATAATGTGTCTATGTGATAATAATCATGTGGCGTTAAGAAAAATTCCTTGAATTTCTCATGAACTTAGTTAATACCATGCTATAATAAGCTTGAATCTATTATTCTAATGCAAGAGAAAAATAATTACACACAACAACTTAGAATAATTAACATATATGCATGTAGTGGTCTCCCCTTCAACATTAAATTTCATATTTTTTTTCAAGAAAATTAACTACCTTATTTAAAGTATCACATAAATACCCCAAACATGATTTCATAGAGGATCGTGGAGACAAGCCATGAGAAATTGTTGCCTTTTACAAAAAAAAAAGGCTCCACATGGGTTAACTTGTCACTCTCTTTTTGGTACCAAAATGTTGACTTGGAAAATTTCCGCTCGTTAATATCATAAGTTCATTTGGTGAAAGTAATTAATTAAACCTTGATTTATTTTACATGGTATATCCTATTCATTATGGGTGGATTTCCATAACTCATTTATTAAATTTTAATCTAAAAATATTCAATAAAAATATAGGATGCAAGTATTTGGTTTAATTTAACAATAAATTAATAGGATGAAACAAATAGAAATGAATGCGAGCAATAAACATGACTAAATAATTGAATTAGAGATTACATAGATATCCGGAACACCAATAACAAACTAAAGAATCTACAATTTACATAACTAAAACTTGATAATAAAAAAAGGTACAAAATATATGAGAAAAATCTACATACATAAATACCATTACTTTTCCCTTCAACTTTCTCACTTCCATGAACAATGAGAACAATTTCACTAATAAAGCAACATTAAAAAACTCAAACAAAATTGGGTCAATAGTGTTTCTCCATTAAGAAATAAAATAGTTTACGATGCCAAGAAAAATCCCTTTCTTGTGAGTACAAAAACTCTATTTTGGGATATATTGTTGGGTGATAGCCTCCCATTCTCTTGACGTTTCAAATACCTTATTTTAAGCTTGTCACATTCTTTTACCAATTTGTCTTTTTCTTAAGAAGAATTTATTTAAATTTAATAACATATGATTTATATTTAATAACATATGATTTATGTTTACATATTTACAATATATCTTATAATCTTATGGCATTTCAACAATTTAATGAGAACATATTAATAATTAAAAATTTACTTATTATCAAAGGTGAGAAGGAAACTCTTTATTTCCTATTATGTAATTATGGAAGAAAATATTTTTATTTAGAATTTATTACTATATATAAACCAACATTGAAATCTTTAGATTAGTGGATTTTCATATTTGAACTTCTATCTTTCCTTTCTTTTGGATTATAAGTTTTTCCAAGAAACATACCAAAGTGTGATGGATGAGATTTGGAAGTTATCGTTTCTTTTTACCAATTTTCCATTTTTAAGAACCTTTATACTTTTTTAACGTTAAAAACAAAACAAACTTTAAGGGAATGCAAATTTCTTATTTCAATTTACTATGAATTTTAATTATTATAAATAATGACTAATCTTCAAGATTGAGAAATAAATTTTCCTTTGTTAAAATTGGAAGAAGACAAATATATTCGGAAACTCACCATCTCATAGTTGAGCTTTTACTTGGACACTGTCTCATTGAGAACGTTATGCATTGATCATTATTCATTATGAATATATAGGTTTATATATGAATAGGAGAGTTAGAACTAACACCTAGAAAATAGGAACTAATTCCTAAACTAGGATACACGCATAACTAATGAACCGACTCTCTCCAATAATACATTATCCATTAATTCCAACACTCCCCCTTCATGGAGAAAGGGTTCAATAGTACTCCTAACATCTCCCTAAATAATTAAAATTTAATTCTTTCAAGGGGCTTGGTAAAAATGTCTGCTGCATTGTCACAAGTACTACATTATTCAATATAAATTTCTTCTAACTGGAACTTCTCTCTAAAAAAGTGAAACTGGGTATCAATATGCTTTGTGTTTTTGCGAAACACTGGATTTTTTGCAAGTTTGATTGAGCTCTGCTTGTCACATATGATAATTGTAGCATCTTTTTGTTCATCTCCAGCATCATGGAGAAGTCTCTCAACTAAACTGCCTCACACGTTGCTGCACACATTTATTGATACTCTGCTTCTGCAGAAGATAAGGATACATTATTTTGCTTCTTGCTTCTCCTTGCAATAACATAGGATCCAATGCTGAATGCATAACCTGTTATGGATCATCTCTCATCCATATTTCTAGCCCAATCTGAATATGAAAAACCTGTCAATATAACATCAAATAAATTAGTATATTTAATACCAAAGTCTAAGGTTCCTTGAAGATACCTTAAGACGCCTTTCGCTGCCAGCCAATGACTATCAAGAGGCTTTGACATAAATTGGCTCAAAACACTTACTCAAAAGCTAAATCAGGTCTATTTGTAGTTAGATAAATCAAACTCCCAACTAGTTGTCTGTACAGTGTTACATCCACCTTCTTGGAACCTTCATCATTCTGAAATTTGATATTCTGCTGTAAAGGCACTGAGGAATATTTGCACTGATCCATTCTAAACTTTTACAATAAGCTCATGACATACTTTTCTCGAGATAGAAAATTCTGGCCAGACTCCCTCCAGACTTCAAGACCCAAACAATAGTGTAGCTCTCCAAGATATTTTATCTCAAAAACCTATGACATCTAAATTTTTATTTCATTAATGATCTCATCAACATTTCCTATAATAATAAGATAATCTACATATAAAGAAATCAAAATAATTTCCCCCTTTTCATCAAACACTGTATACAGGTTTGGGTCGTTCTTGCTCATATTATAACCATCTTGTAACAAAAATGAGCCAATTTTTTCATACCATGACCTAGGCACCTATTTTAACCCATACACTGCTTTCCTCAATATACAGACAGACTAAATGTTATTGCCCCTATTGAACAAACCCTTCAGGTTGTGTTAAATAAACCTCCTCTTTTAATTCACCATTTAAGAAAGAAGATTTTACATCTAGATGGTGTATTTTCTAGTGATGTTTCGTAGCTAAGGTTTTTAACATTCTAATGGTGTTTAAGTTAGCTATAGGGCGAAGGTTTCTTTATAATAAATACCTTCTTTCTGAGAGTACCCCTTAGCCACTAGCCTAGCTTTGTATTTATTTGTACTACCATCTGCTTTAAACTTAGGATTGTGTAACCATTCGCAACCTATGGTTTGTTTACCTTCAAGCAGTTCAACTAGATCCCAGGTTTTGTTTTAAGTATTGACTTATATTCCTCTTCAATGTCTGCTCTCCATTCATCTTATTCACTTGCTTCTATATATTTTAAGGGCTCAACAACATTCAAGATATTTTTCATGAGGGCATAGTCTTTATACCTGGTAGGTAAGCAAGTCTACCTACCTGATCTTCTTGGTATTGAAGTGGCCTCAAATCTTTTTTGATCATCCCTTAATCGACTTGGACTGCTGACTGCATCTGTATCATCTGATTCTTCCTTTTTCTATTGTTGCTACTACTCATGACCGTCCCTTGTTTCATCACGTCCATCTCAACCTGCTCATGGAATACTACATCTCTACTCACAAACACTTTGTGAGTAGAAGGATTAAACAATTTATATGCTTTAAAATCTTTACAATACCCAAAAAAAATGCATTTAATGGCCTTTGAATCCAATTTCTTCCTATCCTCTTTTGGAACATGAGAAAAATATTTCGAGCCAAAAAATCTTAAATGATTAACTGTAGGCTTAAAACCTAATAAAGCTTTGAATGGAGTTTTAATATCAAGGTTTTTTATTGGAATCCTATTATTTAAATACACTACAGTATTTATTGCTTCTGCCCAAAAACCATTAGACAGGTTCGTACCTTTTAACGTGTTGTGTGCACACTCCATCAAGGTTCTGTTCTTCCTCTCTGAAACCTTGTTTTGTTGAGGAGTGTGGGGTACTATGAACTACTAAACTACCCCATGGTCCTTGAAAAATTTGATGAAGTCAATCTGCTTGTATTCTCCCCCTTTATCAGAGCGAATAATTTTGATGAACTTCCCTGTCTATTTTCAGCGTGCTCCTGAATTATTTAAAGTATTCAAAAGTATGACTCTTCTTTATGAGAAAATATACCCATGCAAATATTGTGCAATCATCAACAAATAGTAAAAAATAATATGCACCTCCTAATGACCTTGTCTGCATCTGCCCACATAGATCAGTGTGCACAAGCTCTAATATATCTCTCTTATTTCTATTTGTACTTGAGGGAAAATAATCCTTGTGCATCTTCCCAAGGGAACATCCTTCACAATCAACATGAACATTTTTTAAAACAGGGAGATCATTGACCATAATTTGTTTTTGAAGTAGCAGTAGGTCATGAAAAGTGATATGACTGAATCTTTGATGCCACAAATTCTCTACAGTCATAATTTTTGAAGTCAAGGCTTGATGTGGCCCACTTCTTACATTCAGCTTGTACAAACCTCCAACTCGAATAACTAATGCAATTGTCTTCATATGTTCTAGAAGATCTTTAATAACACAATAAGACTTAAAAAATTATACCTTAAGATTATGATATGTTATCATAGAGACAGAGATCTGATTCTTTTTAATTCCTGATACATACATCACATTTTGAATATACCTAATATTACCATTAGGTATTACCATAGGAATATTTCCATACCCCTTAATTTGGTAACCTATATCATCACCAAGGTAGATATTAGCACCATTGCTGGTCTCTTTAAAAATTTCAAACCAATTTTTGTTACCTGTCATGTGAGTGGAAGCTCCAGAATCCACAAAACAAGTTTCCGCTTCATCATTCTCAGTAGAGAGAATAAAATCATACATAAACAGTTTGAGGTTTTGATTTTGATCTTCATCAACAAAGTGCCCTGCATGCTTCTTTTGTCTATGTTGATTTTCATCAAAATTCTTCTTATAACAATTCCTAACAATGTACCAGATTTACCACAGTAAAAATATTTGATCCCTGAATCATTTATGGTCGAAGACATACCTTGAGGTGGATTTCTTTGTGATGTACCTCTGCCTTTCTGTCCTGATATTTCTCTTCCTTTGAAAGGATTTTTCTTCGTGATTAATGCAAGATCTAAATTTTGGCAGTTTCAAAGTCATCTGCCTCTCTTCCTCTTTTAACAAGATCCCTATCAATTCTTCAAAATTGGGGGCTTTCTTCCTTGCATTAAGGTCTGTAATAAACATATGATAATCAACAGTCATACCATTCATGGTAACTATGATGAGATCAATGTTTGATACTGTCTCCCCTATACCGGGAAACTTATTTTTTAGGTCCTTGATTCGAGAGATAAATGCAGTGACTGATTCACTCTCCTCCATTTTGATTGAGAGAATCTTTCTTTTCAGGAACAATAAACGATTTGTATTCTTTATCTCATACACATCCTTGAGAGTTGTCCAAGTATCATTTGTTGATTTACACTCTCTGGTGTGAGGGATAATGCAATCTTTCACTGACATTTTCAAAAACACTTTCGCTTTGTTCTCCTTCTTCTCCCAATCTTGAATTATTGTAGTTGTTCCACCTATAGCTGCAGTGGGCTTCAATTCGTCCCCATTTGCAATCACCTGCGCACTTTGCCCCTCAAGAAAATTCTGCAATTTGAATTTCCAATTAGAATAATTGGACCCATCGAGCTTATTTCTCTCTTTCAAGTATGCCTCTGCCATCTCATTATTCATGGTGACAAGTTGATTATTATTGGTGACGGACCTTGAATGTCACCACAACACCTATACTTTCGGCGACGCCACCTTTGGTGACGTTCAATTTTTTGGTGACGGAGGCTATTGCTCATCACCATTGCTCATATGCAATGGTGACGGTCACTATCCGTCACTATAAATCATTATTGGTGACGGACTTTGAATGTCACCACAACACCTATACTTTCGGCGACGCCACCTTTGGTGACGTTCAGTTTTTGGTGACGAAGGCTCTTTTGACCCTCACTAATGAGCTTATGGTGACCATTTTCGTCCCTCACCAATGTCCTTTTTTCTTGTAGTGTATAAATCTGTTGTAAAAAAAATTCCAACCTCCAGCCTTAGCAATTGATCAAAAATTGAATTCAATTACCAAATCTCTCTCTAATGGATATATCAGATCCAGAAGAATGATCTAAAAAACATACCTCTACACACCACACAACTTGTGGGCAGATTTAACTCTCAGATCGATCTACGCTTTAGCATTCGATAGTTTGTTGGGATCGCTAATCCAAAATCAAAGAACCATATGTTGCTATTAATCCACAATCAACGCACATTTGATCCTTAGCCTTGTGCACCACTTACAAATTAAAAAAAAATGATTGACTAAGTACCATGAATAATGAGATACCATCAAGCAAATATCACACAACACCAAAATATCATTCCCGTCCTTGGGCTTCTGTGAGGCCCATGGGGAAAGAATTTTGGTAATGGAATTACTTTACAGTAGAAGGAAATACCATGCAAATCGAGCATGATTCACACGCTTCCATGCTCATCTCAAATCTTCCACGAACACCAGCGCGAATTATTACTCAACAACCAAGCTACAATGGCCACTGCTCCTCCGCTTCATCAATGGAAGGGCCACATAAAATTACAAACAATTTTGTGCACGGAGAAGCACTGATGCTTGTAACAGGCATCCACGCCAACGCTGCTAGAGGCACGCAAAAAATTACCACTCGACACCTCCACAAGAACCATGAGTCTGTCGAAATTCCAAACATACAAACCACCACTTTTTTTGGGCACAGGCACACATATAACTAATGAAAAGACTCTCTCCAATAATACATTCTCCATTAATTCCAACATCTTTCTCATAGAAATAGGCTAATTTATTTATGATTTTTTTTTTTTTTTCTATTTTACTTATAAAAAATACATAGAACAAATGTTTCGTACTTCACCTAAAGAATAATATATATTCAAAAATAAGGATTCCTACCATTATTCATTTCCTTGTCCATGGATTTTTATTATTTTATCAATTGTCTAGGTGTGGTGAATATCTTGGGAAGTATTGTTTATAAATCTTGTTTCAACAATTTTCTAGCTTTTTGGTATAGGAAGAAATGGGATTTATTTATATTTGTTCATTCCTAATATATAATATGCAATCAAAATATTGACATCATTTTGAAATTCATAAAAAAGAAAACGTCCTTGTTTAAGTATCATGAGATTTAGATGTTATTTCATTACATGGTATCATCATATTCCTTTATATTTCAATGCCATTTATTCATGTTTCGGATTTAGATTTATTATTTTTATAAATTATTTTTCCAAATAAATTAAAAATTTTTAATATCCACTTCAAACACATTAAAAAAAGGTCCATGAAATTATGATATAATTTTATTCGTTTATATTAAAAAAAACATCGTATCTCCACATTCCTTCACACTCCATGTTAATCATTCACACTTAATTATATGATTATTTCTAATTTGTTCTAATAAAATTATTTTAAAGTTTGCAACTATCATTTGGGCAAAAGAAAGAAATAACTGCTTGTTTAAGTATTCGTGGAATTTAAGTATTCGTGGAATTTAAGTATCTATGGAATTATGATATGATGTTTGTTGTTTTTCATTTCCAAGGGCTTAATATTCCCACTTTCTTTTACATTGCATAAGCTTTCTTTAATATATTCCAATAACATTATCTTAGGGTTATTCTTTATTATTTTGGTAATATCTTGTCCATGATCACATTCACATTCTATGGCAATGGTCACGCTCACACTCCATTGCATGAGATTTCTTCGATTTGTTTTAATAAATTGCATGAAATTTTATATGCACACTCCATTTCATGAGCTTTCTTTAGGTTGTTTTCATAAATTGCATAAGTATTTTTGAATCACAATTTTTGGTTAGTTTGTTTTAATAAGATGTATGAACATTTATGTTCACATTCAATTTTATGAATTTTATTTGAAATGTTTTAATAATTTATAAACATTATTTAATTTGTTACAATAAACTATATATTTTTACACTCAATTTTATTTCAATTTTTTGTTTTTTAATACTATTTTTTAATTTGTTCTAAATGTCATTTATCTGAACTTAGCATGAACAGTCATTCATCATGCATTTTATTTGGTTGGTTTTACTAAGTTGCATAAGTTTTTATATTCACAGTCAATATCACCACATATTTTAATTAATTGCATGGGCATTATTTGATAATGAGCCTCCTTCCATTTCTTCCAATAAATTAGACATATTCACACTTAACCAACTTTATTTCAATGGTATATTTTAACTTAACTTAATTTCAGTTTTCTATAATTTATTTTAACAAATGACATGAGTATTCTTTGACCATGAGTTTTTTGGTAATTTGTTTCAATAATAAATTATATAATCATTTTTTATCATAAATTTTGTAGTTTTTTTCCCTTGTATTCCCAGTCAACTTTATTTCAACCTTTTGAAATATTCTTTGAACATGAGCTTTCTTTGGTTTGTTATAGTAAATTGTACATATTCACACTCAACTTTGTTTCAATAATCAGATAGAATATGAATACCAATTTTTGGATTCTTGGAATCTGAGATTTCCTTAGCTTATTTTAATAAATTGTACATATTCATATCAATATTTTAATTTGTTTTAATATTTTATTTCATTTATTGTTATATAATTATATTCAATTTTATTTCAGTTTATTTATTTTATTTTAATTTTTTATTCATTTTTAATACTATTTTTTATTTCAATTTTTTAATTCATTCTTAATAGCTAATACTCAACTCTATTTCAATCTTTTATTTTATTATGAATACCATTTTTTAGAATTAGTTGACCAATTGTTTGACATTTTGGATCATATTTTTTTTTCAAGAATAATGAGATCCTGATTTTTTTTTTAAAATTCAGGGAATAATGATTTTCGGGTGAATGAGAATATTATATTTCAATTTTTTATTTTATCATGAATACCATTTTTTAGAATTAGCTGATCATTTGTTTGACATTTTGGATCATCATATATTTTTTCAAGAATAATGAGATCGTGAATTTTTTTTTTTTTTTTCTTCGAGAATAATGATTTTCAGGTGAATGAGAATATTATTTGATGTTATTCTATCGGCGGTGAAAATAAGTTATTGTTTGATTCATTATCTTGAATTTTTTAATCATCAACTTTTTTATTTATTTGCGCATGTTCACACTTAATTTTATTTCAATCTTTTAATGTGTTCTCAATACCATTTGACCATAAACTTTCTTTGATTTAATCCAAATAATTGGGCATGTTCACACTCTTTCTGCTACAGGGTCAATGAAGGCCAGCAGAGCGATCTAAGGAAGGCAGCCTATAGTTATCATCCTCCATTGACCAAAACATAAAAATATTTAAATATCCAAACCTTTTTAACATTTATTTAAAAATATAACTTTGTAAATAGATATATATTAAACTAACTTGAAAAACCACCAGCTATGAACGAACTAAACAAAAGGTCTAAAGAAACCAAATAAGTTTGAAGTCTCGTTAAATCATCACCATAAAAACTCCCAGAGCAAACTTAATTCTACGAGGAGGGGGGTTGTATTTGTCACTTTGGAGAGGGATCCGTACATCAATAGTCATCAGTGTAAGAATAATAACAATGTAGGATAAACAGTGAACAGTGTTTATCTTGCTTTATATGGTCTTAAGCCAAAGTTGAAAGTCAAATTATCAGCTATGTGATATGAATTTTGTTTTGGTTAGTAAATGGGCAAATTGGGTACTATGTATCTTAAACATTGTTTTTAGTTTTGGCCTCATATATTAAATTTTGGATCATATTTTTAAATAAAAATGTAATTTCAGATTATGATAATCTCTTTTGGAAAATAAAATGGTTAATTTTGGTAGTTATGTGGTGGATTTAAAACATAAGTTGCAGCATAGTTTGGGATTTCATATAATCCTGAACACAATGATTATGAAGGTAAACAATAGGAAGATGTCTTACAATATGATGATTATTATATTTGTAAAGATTTAATTGTTATTTTGGTATTGATAATGTGTGTAGTAGTGGGTATTGGAATGTTTTTGGGAGATGTAATAAAAAACAAATCTACCCTTCCAATTTATTCAAAGTTCTCTCATTTCTAGTGCTTATATAGTGGAGCACGTTGAGGAGAAATTGATGGTGGATAAAAGAACTTGATATAGCTATGTGTTTTAAAGATATTTTATTGTTTAGCTTATAATCATGTTGATTATCCACTAATGTTTGAGGAGGGTTCATGGTTTTAGGGAAGCATGAGACTTAACCCTTTAGTTTTCACATTTTGACTCTAACCCTATGCTAATAGTATGTTGATTACTATAATGTTAGTTTTGGTTCATCTTTTTGATTCCTGGCTTTATGTTTATAGTACTTATCAGTATTGAGGATATTGAAAATACATTGAACACTTACATAAAATTAGATATTGATAGATTTGTAGTTGAATTGTTGCGTGTGGAGCCTGATTATCTTCTTTATTTAAATGTATCACCGTGTTGGACCCTTGTTCTTAGTGGGGCGACAATTTCGCCTATTTTTTAATCACTGCTAGGGGGTCCAGGGGGGGCGGCGATGACCTTTTGGAGCCTCTCCCTGGTGGGGGGTTTCGAGGGCAGAGCCCTCGAAACTAAAAACAGATGTAAAATTGCCTTATAAAATGTTGTAATTTCGTAGTCAATCTGGGTCGTTCATTAGGCGAATGATCTAACGGTAGAAGTTATGTTTAATTTATGATTTTTTCCCCTAGAAGGCAACCCCTCATTTTGAATGAGGGTAATGTATTGCGGCTGTTATGGTATGTGGATTAAGAGCGAGAAACAGAAAGGGGGACTGTGAGAGAGAGTAGAGGATATTACAACGAAACTACTGTAGGTTGTGTCTCTTCATCTTGCTAGATAATATAAAGGAAGGGTTGGCTGTTCAGGGTGGACGTCGCCCAAATTGGGTGAACCATGTATATCTGTGTCTAAATTGTTTTATATGTTTTTCTTTGTTTGTGTTTCTGCATATTTTATGTGTTCCATTGCTCTGTAATATATAATTTTCTAACAACTCGTATCAGAGCCGAAGGTCTATTTGGTTGATAAACTCGCGGGAAAGAAGAGTTCCTGGTTCGAAGGGGAGCAATGGTGGAAGATGGTAGGTTTAGGGTCGAGAAATTTAACGACCAAAACTACCCACTGTGGAAGATGCAAATGGAAGATTATTTGTATCAAAAATATCTATACCTACCATTGAGCGTAAAAACAAAGAAGTCGTCGAGTATGACAGACGCAGAATGGGAGATTCTCGATAGAAAGGCACTTGGAACAATACAGATTTTCCTCTCGGAATCGGTAGCCATAAATATTTCAAAGGAAACAACAACATAGGGTTTAATTAAGGCATTGGCAAAAATATATGAAAAACCCTCGGCCTCAAATAAGGAATTTCTTATGAAACATTTATTTAATACGAAGATGTTGGATGGTGGATTTCTTGCCGACCATTTAAATGAATTTAATACGGTTACTAGTTAGTTAATTTATGTAGGGGAAAACTTTGATGATGAAGTTAGGGCTCTATTATTTTTGTGCTCATTCCCATAAAGTTGGAATGGTTTAGTTATGGCCATTAGTAACTTTGTCTTTGGATCTAGTACTTTAAAGTTTGATGATGTTGTCGGTGCTATCCTTAGCGAGGAAATGCGACGGAAAAGCTCTGGTGAAACATCGGGTAATGTTTTGTGTGCAAAGACTAGGGGAAGAAAAATGGAAAGAGGAAAGAGCTCAACATATCGCAGTAAATTAAGAAAAGACAAATCTAAGTCCAGATCGAGATAGTGTGCTAGAAATGCGGAAAGAAAGGACACTTGAAGGAAGACGGTAAATCTCGGAAGGTAAAAGTAGGAGACGCACAACAAGAAAACAATCATGAAGAAATGTGATAGGTGATGTGTTACAAGATGCTTTGATTCTTTCTTTAGAAAATGTTATTGATTCCTGGGTGGTATATTCAGGGGCCTCATTCCATGCCACACTTGATAAGAAATATTTTCATGACTATGTTCAAGGAGATTTTGGACAGGTTCGTCTCGGTGATGATAAACCCTGTAAAATCGTTGGAATGAGCAAAGTTCTTGTAAAACAACAGAATGGAAACCAATGGTTATTAAAGGAGGTAAGGCATGTTCCATATATAAAGAAAAATCTGATTTCAACAAGGCAGTGAGGCAGTGAAGGTTGTGTGACAACTTTTACAGATAAAACCTGGAAGGTCACTAAAGGAGCCCTCGTAATAGCAAAAGGGGAAAAGGTTGGTACATTGTATTTATGTAATGGTATTTCTAACTCTGTTAATGCGTTAAATTCCGATGGAGAAAATGCAACATTATAGCATAATAGGCTCAGACACATGAGTGAGAAGGGGATGAATATTCTTTACTCAAGAAATTTGTTGTCGAGTTTGAAGAATATTGATTTGGATTTCTGTGAGAATTGTGTTTATGGAAAACAGAAGAGAGTCAGATTTCTTAGAGATGGGAAAGAAAAGAAGAGAGAAAAGTTAGAGCTTGTGCATACAGATGTATGGGGACCTGGTTAGGTATCATCTCTCGGTGGCTCTTGTTATTATGTTACTTTTATTGATGATGCAACTAGACAAACTTGGATTTATTGTATTCAGAATAAATCTGATGTATTTGATACTTTCAAGAAATAGAAAGCTTTGGTTGAGATTGAGACAAGAAATAAATTAAAGTGTTTGAGATCAGAAAATGGAGGTGAATATTGCAGCAAAGAGTTTGATAGGTACTCTTCAGAGCATGGAATTCGCAGAGAGAAGACAATTCCAGGAAAACCACAAGAAAATGGTGTGTCAGAAAGGATGAACAAAATAATCATGGAGTGTGCAAGGTGCATGAGATTGCATGCACGATTGCCTTTACAATTTTGGCCAGGTGTTGTAGATATTGTTTTTTATCTAATAAATAGAGGGCCTTCAAGTTTCTTGGATGGTGGTATTCCAGAGGAGGCATGGATAGGTAAAAAGGTAAACTAATTATTTTTAAATTCTTTTGGTTGTGAGGCCTTTGTCCATATTAATAAATAAAATAGAACAAAGCTTGAAGCAAAATCAAAGAAATGTACCTTTATTGGATATGGTGTTAATGATTTTGGTTATCACTTATATGATTATAAAAATCACAAAATCATTAGGAGAAGAGATTTAATATTCAATGAAAAGGTCTTGTATAAGAATGAGTTGTAGGAAAAGAAACATGAAAAATAAAACAAAGAATAAACAGTTCTTGATGAGATCACAGAAAAATTAAAGATACCTAAAAAATAATAATAATCAATAGCCACAACAAAAACAACCACCACAACGGAAATAGGTACCTCGAACATAAAGTGGTGTTAGAATATCTACCAAGATAAGTAAACCCCCTGAACGATACTCTCCTTCATTATATTATTTATTGTTGACTGATTCTGGTGAACCTAAATGTTATGAAGAAGCAATGCAAGTCGAAACCAGGAAGAAGTGGGAGCTAGCCATGAAAGAAGAGATGGAATCCTTAATACTTAAACAGACTTGGGACTTAGTCAGGTTTCCTGCAGGTAAAACAACATTGCAGAATAAATGGGTTTACATGCTGAAGCAAGAAGATGGAGAAAAACATAGGTACAAAGATAGAATTGTGGTGAAGGGGTTTGCACAAAAGAAAGGTATTGAATTTGATGAAATATTTTCTTCTATTGTTAAGATGACTTCAATCATAACTATTTTAAATCTCGTAGAAGCAGAAGATTTTCCTCTGGAACAGTTAGATGTAAAGATAACATTTCTTCGTGGAGATTTGGAGGAAGAGATCTGTATGCAGAAACCACAAGGACATGACGTCAAAGGGAAGGAAAAATTAGTGTGCAGGTTAAATAAAAGCTCGTATGGCTTAAAACAGGCTCCAAGGTAGTGGTATCCAAAATTTTTCAGGTTTATGTCTGAACAAGGTTATACTAGATGTCACTATGATAATTAAGTTTATCTGAAAAAAGAAAAATGATGGCAGCTATATTATATTATTATTTTATGTAGATGACATGCTTGTTGCAGGGTCTAACATGCAGGAAATAAATGTACTCAAAATAAAATTGGAAAATTCATTTGCAATGAAGGATTTGGGAGCTGCAAAAGAAATCCTTGGTATGAGAATAACTAGAGATGGGAAAAATCACAAATTAACATTTTCTCAGAATGAGTACATACAAAAGGTGCTGGAAAGATTTAATATGAAAAATTAAAAACCAGTTAGTACACCTTTGGCTAGCCATTTCAAACTTAGTAAGGAGATGTGTCCCAAGACCCAAGAAGAAATGGATTATATGTCTGAAGTTCCATATGCATCAACAGTTTGAAGATTAATGTATGCAATGGTCTGCACAAGGACATATATTGCACATGCAGTGGGAGTTGCAAGCAGGTACATGAACAATCCAGAAAAATAAAATTGGATGGAAGTTAAATGGATTCTCAAATATTTGAGAGGTACCACAAATCAAGCATTATGATTTGGTGTTTCAAACATTGCTTTACTGGGATATGTTGATGTAGATATGGTAGGTGATAGAGATAACATGAGGAGCACTACAGGGTATGTATTTACTGTAGGTGGAACAATTTTCATTTGGGTTTAAAAAATACAAAG
This sequence comes from Pinus albicaulis, assembly GCA_034641835.2. Classification (NCBI taxonomy): domain Eukaryota; kingdom Viridiplantae; phylum Streptophyta; class Pinopsida; order Pinales; family Pinaceae; genus Pinus; species Pinus albicaulis. The sequence goes on from CM076579.1 coordinate 719,343,250, forward strand.
TGTTGTTGCACTTTCAACAACAAAAGCAGAGTATGTTGCTTCTACAGAGGCTAGTAAAGAAATGATTTGGTTACAAAGGTTTATGGATGAATTGGGTAAGAAGCAGGAGATGGTAAGGTTATAAAATGATAGCTAGAGTGCCATTCATCTTGCAAAGAACTTAACATTTCATTCTAGGCCGAATAAACACATACAACTCAAGTACCATTTCATACGATCAATGTTGGAAGATGGACAGTTGAAGCTAGAAAAGATACACACTAGCCAGAATCCTGTAGATATGTCAGCAAAAGTTGTAACCAGGGAGAAACTAAGATTCAACTCAGTTTCAATTGCTCTTCAAGTATGACGATGAAGATGAGAAACAGGCAGGTCTAAAGTGTAGTAATTTTACAGCAAATAAAGCAACAATGGAGTTACTACTATCAATGTCCAAGTGGGAGATTGTTGGGTGTGGAGCCTGATTATCTTCTTTATTTAGATGTATCGCTGAGTTGGACCCGTTTTCTTAACGGGGTGGCAATGCCACCTATCATTTAATCGTTGTGAGGGGTGTCCAGGACCCGGGGGGGGATGACCTTTTGGAGCACCTCCCCGGCGGGGGATTTTGGGGGAAGCACCCCTGAAGCTAAAAGCAAATGTAAAATTGCCTTGTAAAACATTGTAATTTTATAGTCAATCTGGGCCGTTCATTAGGCAGATGATATGATGGTAGAAATTTTGTTTAATTTAGGGTTTTTAGCCCTAGAAGGCAACCCCTTGTTTTGTATGAGGGTATTATATTGCGGCTGTGTATGGTATGTGGATTATGAGCGAGAAACATAAAGGGGGACTGTGAGAGATAGTAGAGGATATTAGAACAGATCTGCTGTAGTTTCTCTTCATCTTGTTGGATAATATAAAGGAAGGACTGGCTGTTCGGGGTGGACATAGCCAAAATTGGGCGAACCACGTATATCTGTCTCTCTCTTGTTTTATATGTTTTTCTGTGTTTGTGTTTCTACATATTTTATGTGTTCCATTGCTTTGTAATATATAATTTTCTAACAGAATTATGTACACATATGTGTAACTATGTTGAGATAGACCTTAGTAAGTGTCCTATAGAAAAAATGATTTTCAAATATCTTTTATTTAATCCAAGAAGGTTTTAGATTATGAGAATACAACATGAAAGTGCAAGATATATCATCTTCTAATACATTTGAAAGATATTTATCCTCATTCTAGAGTTCATCCTTCTAGGAAAAAAGGTGCCAAACAAATTTAAAGAGATGAATTTTTCAGAGGAATCAAGTTCAAATATTGATATTAATCAAAATAAGTTATATTAATTACAAAACACTAACATTGATTAGAATAAGGTAAACCAAAAATCAAATGTAGATGAAATAGTTATAGGGCTTCCCTATTTAAGGGAGGGAATGGTAGTTGAAGCCCTCTAAGTGGATAAAAATACATTATGAAATTGTTGCCACTACTACAACACCCTCCATAAATTTCACTACATTCAAATTTTGGAGCTTACTATCACTGTCCTATCTAGTGTCACCTTGATCATCAAGTGTCATCTCATGTTATTCTAGGTGTTTCAAGTGTTATTGAATGTTCTCAAGTGTCTTCGCATTGATTAGAAAATCTTTAGGTGAATTTCGTGGTCGTAAGATATTCATTGTTGTAAAACAATACTTTTGGGTCGTAGCCGCACACACTTCACTCGTTGTACTTAGGGAATGCGTATAAAGTGGTGTTTTGATGCATATTTATCATCGTTCAAGTTTGTTTAGGTTTTATCAATGAGTTTGTATGTGTCACACATGGTTTTATGTCTAAAATCATCGTGTTCACCACTCGCTCTATATCCCTAACTTAGAAAAATATTTGGTTTCAAGGTAAACCCATTGAGGCAAGGAGCTCATGAGCACACTCTGAAGCCTTGAAAGGGAATCCTTCGTTGTTCGGAAGTGGACCATGTGCCCTCCAAGAGAAAAAAATGCACTCAAGCCATTTCCCCTTTCTTGTTCCAGACTGCGCCCTTCATGACAATAAGTATTCCTTTGAGCGCACTTCTTGAACTTGAATAAGTGCACCATCCTTGAGCACATGAGCACACCCCTGAGGCCTTAAGATTCATCCTTTATCCTTCCCCAATGTTTCATTCGCCCTTGAGACCCTTTGTGAATGTGGGTGCACTTCGAAGGCACTCCCTTCAACCTTCAATCTTGCGCCATGCGCCCTCCTATTCATCTTGAGTGCATGAGCGCACCTCGAAGGCCTGAAGCCTTCATCCTTCATCCTTTAGAAGTGCATCATGCACCTTCCATTTCTCCCTTCAGTGCACAATGCACTTAGGAAGCCTAAATCCTTCCCCTTCATCATTCGTACTTGTGCCATGTTCCGTACCTTAACTGCCTCTCTCTCTTAAGAGCATCATCTCATGCTGAAGCTTTGAAGCCTCCACCTCTCAGCCCTTCAGCCTTTCAAAGTGTGGCCATGCACCCAAAATCTCCCTTGTCCCTTTTATGCGCATTGAAAAGGCATGAACATAAAATATACATAAAACATGGTAGAATAAGGGATGGTTTCTTGTCATGAGTGATTGCGGATACAAGTATTTCAGGAACAACATGGAAAGCACACATGACGAAGATCCAGAAAGGAGAAAAAACAAAGGGAGCTTTGAAAGAAGAAAGAGCACACTTGAATCTTGATGATCAAAGCACCATGAAGACTCTATTAGATCAAAGAACCTTTGGATGGTGAAGACATCAACAATCATTGAAGTAACTTGAAGAATGAAGACATGAGTGGAAACCATGTCACCACTGAAGAAATTCCATGTCATTAATCACTGCTAGTCTCAGTCATCAAATATAGTGACATGTCACGTTCTCATCACATGATGATGTGGAAGTCATGATGTATTGTTGTAATCATTGTAAAGAAAATAAGTGGAAGCCCAAGAGTCATATATGAACTAAAAGAGTCATGGAAGTCCAAAAGAATGTAATACTAGAAGTCAAATGTAAGTCCAAAAGTCATTTGGAATTCCAAAGGTTGTAGAAGTCCAAAGGTCATTAAGAGTGGGAAAGTCAAGGGTCGTGAGGATGTGAAAGGTCATGCCTTAAGTTATAAAATGATCCTCATTTCTCATGTAATGAACTTTTAACCTTGTCTTCTCCCACAAGGAATCAGAGAGACAAAGTTTGTAGTTTTGGGGAGAAAGTAGTGTCTTTAACGCTCCACTATTGGATCTAGTGATGTTCATTGTATTTATGTATCTTGGATCTTTTTCTTAATATCGAAGCCTTCCAGGCTAATTGATCCAGATCTTGGTTGAAATGGACCGTTTGCTGCAACTTTGCTGATAACTTCTGATATAGGAGATAAAATCAGATTCCGTGAAAGACCCATTTGAGGTATTGAATATATATTTCCAATGATATAAGGAAATTGAAATTTTATGAATTGTGGGGTGAGAAAATTATTCAAGAAACTCAGAGGACGTGTGGCGGCGCAGTGTTCCAAACATGTGTAACTTCAATTGCTAATATCTCTCAAACCAGGAAACGAAATCAAATTACATAAAAAATAAATTTGAGATAATAAAAATTACTTTCAAATGATACATTTTTAATTATCTAATATGATTTTTGGAGACTGTGGAACTTGCATGAATTTTACTGAATATTACTGCAAAACATTGAAAATGAAATATGTTTCAAACACTCATGGAGCCATAACCTAAATATGGATTTATGCAGGAACGGAATAAAATATAGAAATAAACATAAACACATAGATGTAGTAGAAATAAAACTTCATTTCATTAATATCAAATGACTGAAATATGCTTACAGAAAAAATGGACATAAACTAGCTAGGGTGATGGTAGCTTATCTTTGAGAAGAGTTGTGGCGGCTACATGCCTCTGAACCGTGTTACAATGAGGCTCAAGGGGCTTTTTATTATTGAAATAATAAGAGAAAACCATAAAAAACCAAAACCCTAACCTGAGGTGATGTAACACCAAGAGTTTATGGGCCCTGTTGGGGTTAGTTGGGCGACCAACTTCCGAGGGTCGTAACTTGGTCATAGTATCTCCGTTTGGTGCGTATGATACCTTGTTGGAAAGATATCTCCGAGGAATACACCGTATAGGGAAAAAAAATGGCTCTGGAAGTTCAAGTCCATAAAAATTGCTAAAAATAGTAAATAAGAAAACTGATGAAACTGAATAGTGGAATAGGTGGATAGCCACCAATATCCACCTGGATCATTCCTCCCCCCTTAGGAATCAATGGTCCCCATTGTGGTCAGAGCCTCCATGAGGTAGGAAAATTTGTGTTGAACCTGGTCCTTGGTGAACCACTTTCCATGGTGAAGGATTTGGCCTTCTTTGAAGTGGGCGTAGCTTGCAATGGGGTCTATAGAGGTGCTCCTTTTGCAAATGTAACCAAAATGTGTCATCCACATGGAACTTTTGTGGCACTCAATGTTGATCCTGGCACTACTTGTACTTGGCATTGGATTTCTCCAAGATGTCGTAGACCTGTTGGTAGATGTTAGAGAGTACACATGTGGATTCTATTTTTGTGGTCAAATGAGGTATGACAACATCAGGGAGTGGCATGCCTGGGGTCAGATCAATGGAGTGCTTGAACTGACATAGTAGAGGAGCCTATGTGGGTGAGGAGAAAATGTCCTTGTATTCCTCCAAAAATTTGTCCATTTGTTGCTATCGTGTAGAGGAGCCCTGTTTGGAGGTTGTGACCATAATATTGTTCTTGCCCTATGGGTGATTGTAATGAAAAAAAATTTCATGGTTTGAGAAATAATCTTACTGCATTGCTTTGTAGTAATCAAAGAGATGGTGGGAGGCGATACTTCCTCCGGTATCCTACCCAAAGTAATAATAACAGAACGAGGCCTAGAATCATACAGAACATGTCACTTCCACAAGTATGGTTGGCCCAATAATACATCAGACATATCAAGAGGAAGGGCTTGAAGTTGTACGGAAGGTGACACTGTTGGCTGACGCGAAGATCTCTTCCTTGGTGAAGCCACCCAATGGTATATGGTTGCAGGTGTGCTGTGGTAGGTAGGCCGAGGTGCTTCATGACCTCTACTAAAATGAGGTTCTTTTGGCTTTCGCTATCGACAAGGAATTTCAGTGGGGAACCCTTCACCCACATCTGCGAATGGAAGAGACACTCCCCCTCCTCTGGATATTTGGGATCCTCCCTCTAAAGCTTAGTGGTGGCAACATTGGCACTAGGATCAACATCAATGATCTGCTTCCATTTTTCATTCCATTTGTCTGATTCTGACTCAGAATCATAACATGCATCTGATTCAGATGCCTTCAATTCGACCACTAGCAAATGTTTGGTCTAACACTCGCTTGTGTTGTGAGTGGAGATGTTATGAAATTCACACCATTTCCTCGTATCCTTCTTTGGCTTTGTGGTGTTGTTTTGAGTCACCCTGCTTTGGCTTTGACCCTTGTTTTGTGGTTCGGGATGCCTTTCCCTCGCTTCAGATTCACAGATCTAAAGTCTCGCTTCTTTTGCTTAAATTTTTGTTCGATCTTGGCAGAATATCTATATTCCGCGCCAAGCAAGGTAACATCGAGGAACTCCGTTTCATCTTGAATGTATCTATGCAAACAACTGCGGTACTTGAGCACAAAATGTCTCTCTGAATCTTTAATACCCAACTTTGTGCACTAAGTATGGAACAAATTCGTCAGCTCGTGCACATCTTGATCCCTTTGCTGTCGCAACGTGGTCCATTGGATGTACTTGTACTGATTGCTCCCCATGGGGTAATATTGTTCCTTGATGTCATCTCAGAACAAATGCCAAGTGGGTGCAGCCCAGAACAGAGAGGGTTCCCTCTCATTCTTTTGCTCACAATACGTTTTCCACTAGTCTTTGGCATGGGGGGTAGCTTTGAGGAGTGAAAAAGTAATATTTTCTCAGTCAGAGAAATCATGGATCGAAAAATACCCTTCTAGAAAATTCAACCAAATTCATCAGCTCGTTCACATCTTGATCCCTTTGTTGTCGCAGCGTGGTCCATTGGATGTACTTGTACTGATAGCTCCCCATGGGGTAATATTGTTCCTTGATGTCATCTCAGAACAAATGCCAAGTGGGTGCGGCCCAGAACAGAGAGGGTTACCTCTTGTCCTTTTGCTCACAATACGTTTCCCACCAGTCTTTGGCATGGGGGGTAGCTTTGAGGAGTGAAAAAGTAATATTTTCTCGGTTAGAGAAATCATGGATCGAAAAATACCCTTCTAGCAAATTCAACCATATATCTATGACGTTTGCATCTATCTGGCCTTCAAATACATGAATGTCGAAATTGAATTGTACCTCGAAAGGAGTGGCACCTCAAGAGTGGTTTTTGGATGTAGATGCACCACTGATGGGCAATCGTTGAAGGATCTGGGAAAAGTTATCCATTATCGCATTCCTTTGTTTCTCGAGGGCCTCCTCAAGCAATATCTTGATAGGATCTCCTGCTCTCTCGCCTTTCTTTTCTTCTACCATGGGAGGCCGTCGAGGGTTTGCGAGTCTAATCTTGTAAATGTTCAACCAGATCAAACCCTAACTCCTTATACCTTGACCTCATTGGGGACATGCAAAGAAAGATCAAGAAAGAGAAAACTACTCTGATACCACTGATTCAAATCTTGATTGGAATGGACCTCTTGCTGCAACTTTGTTGATAACTTCTGCTATAGGTGATGAAATCTAATTCCAGGAAAGACCCATTTGTGGTATTAAATAGATATTTCCAATGATATAAGAAAATTGAAATTTTATGACGTGTGGGGTGAGAAAATGATTCCACAAACTTAGAGGACGCGCGGTGGCGTAGTGTTCCAGACAAGTGTAACTTCAATTTCTCATATCTCTCAAACTAGGAAACAAAATCAAATTCCATAAAAACCCATTTTAGATAATAAAAAATAATTTCAAATGAGATATTTTTAATTCTATAATATGATTTATGGAGACCGTGACACTTTCATGAAGTTTACTGAAGACTATTGCAAAACTTTCAAACTGAAATATGTTTCAAACCCTCATGGAGTTGTAACCTAAATCTGGATTTATGCATAAAATAAATAAAATATAGAAATAAACATAAACACATAGATGTAGTATAAATAAAAATTCAATTCATTAATATCAAATGACTAAAATATGCTTACAGACAAAATGGACATAAACTAGCTAAGACGATGGTAGCTTATCTTTGAGAAGAGATGTGGCGGCTACATGCCTTTGAATTGTGTTACAATGAGGCTCAAGGGCCTTTTTATTATTGAAAAATAAGAGAAAACCCTAAACAACCAAAACCCTAACCCAAGGAGATGTAACACCAAGAGTTTATGAGCCCTGTTGGGGTTAGTTGGGCAGCCAACTTCCCGAGGTCATGAATTGGTCATAGTAGCTCCGTTTGGCATGTATGATACATCATTGGAAATATATATCCAAGGAATACACCATGTAGGGCCTCAAAACAACTCTGGAAGTTCAAGACCCTAAAAATGATAAAAATAGTAAATAAAAAAACTAATGAAACTGACTAGTGGAATAGGCGGGTGGCCACCAATATCCACTTGGATCACCAACACATTTTCACACATGGATTGTGAATATTTCTAAGATTATTCTTTGAATGTTTATGGTTCATGTTTGATTTCACTTGTATTGGAGTAATTTAAATATTTCGGTGACTTCGATGGTTACATTTTGGAAATGTGTTGTAATGCTGATAATGATCGTCACATCTATGTGAACTATTTCTCTTGATGTTATATGAGTCTTTCTTATTAATGTGGTATCCATTAGGGTAGTACTATTACTTCTATCCTAGAGGCCCACTTTATTTTCCCCTTTGTAGTAAGATAACCTTGATACATCTACAATCGAACATTCACAAGGCACACTCACTTGCTCATTTAAAAGGACATTTGTGCTTCTCTCTCGTGCTGACAACTAAAGCCAAGACATATCTTTAAGTAAAAAACAACCCAACCATAATCCGAATGGAAATCCTACACCAAAAAATGTGAGGTCTAGTTGGGACCTTATATCAGGGAGATCCCCTATATGTTGGCGGTATCCAACACCATCAACATTCTAGTGCTAGAAGGAGGGAAGCCATTTTTTTATGGCTAATAAATTTGCACACCCTTATCATTCATCTTCTCGACAAGGTAGAATCATTCTGAGCACTATTATGGCTCCCAAACCTGAAGTAGGAGGGTATTCTCAGCCTAGCCTGGAGTTGACATACGAGGTTACCTACGAACAAATCCATGAACTTCTACCTATAACTCTTCGGTTCACAAAATCTATTGGATTAATTCTTGGTGCATAAAATCTCCCACATTTTCCAAAGAGGAAAGAAACAACTCATGCTAGTGTATTAGTTACTATAGTGGAAGATTTGGTTTTTTCCACTTTTGAAGAGTTAGAATATTCCTCAGAGGATACAATGCAACCATATAAAATTCCACCCAGTACAATGATGACATCATTCTTTCTGAAATTTTTTCTAGCAGATTTGTTGTGAAACCAACTCCAAAAATAGAAGAAAAGATATATCAACACCTTATAAATAAGCCACTTCGAGGGGGAAACCTCCAATACATTACATGAATGAACAATTCTTGGATGATACAAATGAAAAAACCTCCTTTTAAGTATCATAGGATTCCATGGGGCCACATTAATCTAAACGAGCTTTAACAATAATAATTTAAGGGCTAATAGGCAGCTTATAGAGTTAGGGGTACAACAATAACAATAAGGGGGTTACACTAACAACAATAAGGGACTATAATATTAATATAGGGACCTAACATGCTCCTCTCCTTCAAAAAAGTGTTGTCCTCAACGCTTGAGTAGCTCCGGGTGCTTTTGTATAAAATTCTCATCCTCCCATGTAGAATCTTCAGTGGGTAAGTTCTTCCATTTGATGAGATACTCTAAAATTGATCGATTTCGTAGTTGTCGAGTTCTTATTTCTGTGACTGCTTCAGGTTCCAATATGGTTTTTCCTTCCTCATCAAGTTCTGGCAATATTGTTTGAACTGGAAGTTTGTCCCCTATAACCTTTTTTAGGCATGAAACATGGAAAACTGGATGCACTCGTGAAGAAGCAGGAAACTCCAATTTGTATGCCATAGTACCAATCTTTTGCAAAACCTTGTAAGGACCATATTACTTTGGCGATAATTTATTATCCTTCTTAGCTTGCTTGAGTGACATTTTTTTTTACGGTTGTAGCTGTAAAAATACCCAATCTCCCACATCAAAACTTCTCTCACTGCAATGTTGATATGCCTGTTGTTTCATTTGATTTTGTACCAAATTTAGGTTATCCTTTAAGAGTTGGAGAACTTCTTGTTGATGCTCGATGTGATCCTCCACTGCTTGAACCCTAGCATCTTCCCTTCAAGAAGATGTGATGGATGGTGGATGATATCCATAAAGTGCCATAAATGGGGTCATTTTTGCTGCAGTATGGAAGAAAGTGTTATACCACCATTCAGCGAGAGGTAACCACTTGACCCATTGTGCTTGCTTATCATATACAAAACAACGAAGATATCCTTACAAACATTTATTCACCATCTCTATTTGACCATCGGATTGAGGATGATAAGATGAGCTATGAGCTAGTTGAGTACCCAAACAAGAAAATAATTTCGTCCAAAAATTTCCTGTAAAAATGGGATCTCTGTCACTTATAATAATATTCGGGTTTCCATGTAGCTTTTGAATTGTTTACATAAATGTAGTAGCAACTGTACTCGCTTTAAATGGATGAGATAATGCACAAAAGTGTGCATACTTGGTAAGTCTATCAACTACCACCATGATGACACTCCTTCCTTCGGACTTAAGTAAAATCGTGATAAAATCCATTGAAATCTCCTACCAACGTTGACTTGGAATGGATAAAGGTTGTAGAAGACCCGGGGTCTTAATTGTCTCAACTTTATTTTGCTGGAAAACCAAATATTCCACCACAAACTTTTGAATATCAGATTTAAGGCCATCCAAAAAAAATTCTTTCTTCACCCTGTGGTAAGTTTTTAAAGATCCCGAGTGTCCTCCTAAAGGAGAAGTGTGTAATTCTAAAAGAATCTTTTGTTTTAGTTGGGAATTCTTGCAAATATATAAGCGATCTTTGTACCATAAGGAACCATTTTTCCAACTAAATGTATCAGATGTACTATGATCTTGCTGCAACTTTTGAATGAGAGTCCACACTTCTTCGTCCTTCTTCCATTCATCCCTTGCTTCGGTTATCTAATCTGGTTGGATAATTGAAATGGCACAAAGCAATGCTTCCACCTCTTCATCCTTTCTTGAGAGTGCATCTGCAACAACATTTAGCTTCCCTTTTTTGTAGACGATTTCAAAGTCATAACCCAACATCTTTGGGACCCATTTTTGCTGCTCTTCTGAAGATAGTCTTTGTTCCAAAAAGTGTTTAAGACTATCATGATCAGTTTTTACCTTGAAGTGTATTCCCATTAGGTAATGTCTCCATTTCTTTAGAGCATGTAATATTGCCAACATTTTCTTCTCATAAATAGCCTTTTGTAAATAATTTCCTTTGATTGAATGACTTTCAAAAGCAATGTGTCTTCCTTCTTGTATTAAAACAACACCAATTCCATTTCCCGAGGCATCACATTCCACAATAAAGGATTTTTTGAAGTCTGGCATAGCTAAGACTGGTGCTAGGCACATTGCCTATTTAAGATGTTCAAAGGCCTTAGTTGCTTTGGGGGTCCATGAAAATGCATCTTTCTTCAATAATGTTGTTAGAGGTGCTGCTATTCTCCCACAATTCTTAACAAACTTGCGATAATACCCTGTTAACCCGAGAAATCCGCGCAACTGCTTTATGGTTGTGGGGAATTTCCATTCCTTAATGGCTTTAATTTTGTTAGGGTCTACCTTAACACCCTCGTGAGATACAATATGACCCAGATATTCCACCTCTTTTACTCTGAAGAAACATTTGGATGTTTTTGCGTATAATTGTTTCTCCTCCAATAGTTTGAGTAGCCTGTCAACATGTTGAACATGATCCTTCCAAGACCTACTGTAGATTAGTATATCATCAAAAAATACTAGCACAAATTTTCTAAGGAAGGGTTTGGAAATTGAATTCATCAACCCTTTAAATTTAGAAGGTGCATTGGTAAGGCCAAATGGCATGAACAAAAATTCATAATGACCCTCATGAGTTCGAAATGATGTTTTCAGAATATCTCCAGTATTCATTCTAATTTGATGATATCCTGAACGAAGATCCAACTTGGTAAAATAAATTTCTCCATATAATTCATCCAATAATTCATCAATCACATGAATAGGAAATTTTATCTTTAATAGTGAGCTTATTGAGCTCCCTATAATCCAGACACATGTGCCATGATCCATCTTTCTTATGCACCAATACTACTGGAGCAGAGAAAGAACTTTGACTAGGTTGAATTATACCAACCTATAACATTTATGCAATCATACGTTCAATTTTTCTCTTTTGGACATAAGGATATCTATAAGGCCTAATGTTTGGAGGAAAACTTTCTGGAATCAAATGAATAGCATTATCATGATCACGAATAGGTGGGAGTCCTTTGGGAGTATTAAACACCTTGGAATGATTGTCCAAGACTTTTTGGAGATATGGAGAAATATATGATTTTGATGTTGGAACTTCTATTGAGCATAATTGTGCAATTACGCCCCGTTGTTCTTTCTTTAGAAGCTTTGTCATGAAATTAGAGCTTATTATCTTTCCTGGCTTCCCTACGATACACCGTAATTCTATTTCCTTTCCTTCCAAAAAAATTTCAAGAAAATTTCTTGAAAATTAAAAGCTACCATCCCCAAAGATTGTAACCATTGTACTCCTAGTACAACATCAACACCTCCCATTGGGATGGAAAGCATTGGACTATTCAATACATATTCCCCCATGGCTAGCTTGATATTATGGCATTTTCCAGAGAAATTTATGGTTCCTCCATTTGCAATCATCACTTGAGATTCTGGTGCTGGGTATAGGAAACAATTCAATTCCTTGGCTACCTTACAATGAAAAAAATTATGGGTAGTACCCGAATCAATCAACACTATTACCTTTTTATTCTTGATATGTCCTTCTATATTGAGAGTTTGAGGAGTGGTAATTATTGCCAATGCATTACATGATATGGTCAGACTCATTTCTTCTTCTTCTAGGGTTTCTTCCTGGTGTATGTCCTCTACTTTTGAAGTTTCTTCTTCATTTTATTTCTCCTCTTCACAATCTATGTAAAATAATTTCTTCTCAGTGCACTTATGACCTTTAGTGTATTTTCTATCACAAATGTAGCAAAGCCCTTTTGCTTTTTTTTCTTCCAATTGTTGTGTTGTCAACCTTGTAGGTTGTGGAAGTCTAAGAGTAGAAACACTTCCATCTTTGTAGATGTGAGTGGTAGGCTTCCTTGTTGCCATAAGTTTACATTCAATTTTTATTGCCAACCTGAATGCCTTCTCCAATGAATCAGGTTCCCAAACGCGAACTTCATATTGGATATTATTTTTTAAAGTCCCTATGAAGACATCAATCCTGTGTTCCTCTGGAATATCAGTTACCCTTATATTCAATTTTTGGAAGTCCTCAATGTGCTCGGCCACTGAACCATTTTGTTTGAGATTTATCAATTAGCTAAAGAAGGTGTTGCTATTTGTATCCTCATAATGTGCTATCATTTCCTCCATAAAAATTGACCAAGTGACAATTTTTTTATGGGAGCAAAGCCATCGATACCATACAAATGTATTTTGTTCTAAATGTAAAGTTTCAATGTGTAACTTTTGTGTGTTTTGCACATTATTGAGATCAAAATATTGCTCCATCTGTAGTATCCATGTTATGGGATCCTTTCCATCAAACTTCCTCATATCCATCTTTGGAATATGGTGGTTCTTCAATCCAACATTAGAGTTTATGAAATCACGATTAACATGTATTTTGTTCTCATCATGAGTTTCCTCTACTATCTTTTCAGCATTAGGAATCATTTCTTGTATCAACTTTGTCAAACCTTCCATGTCTGCTTTTAAATCATTCTTCATGTTTTCCATGTTGTCTTTAATTTTTTCTTCCATGTCCTCCATATTAGCTTCCACGCCATCCATCTTAGCTTCCACGCCTTTCTTCAAACCATACATATTATTCTTCAAACCATCCATCTTTTCTTCCACGCCTTTCTTCAAAACTTCAATTTCATTTTTTGCTGCTCTCTGCGAGAGCGAAATTTGGTGCACTTGCTCTTGTAATTTTGATAGATCATGTTGCAATTATTCATCTTCATGAGTCATAGTAGAGTATTTTGAGGGCTTAATGGGTGTTGAATTATTTTTAGGAGGAATTTCAAAACCCAATAATGAAATATATGCTCAATATGCCCTTGGAATCACTTCAAACTGATTTTTTATACAAGACTTACGCAATTCGGGAAAAAAATACACACCATTTTCTTGCTTTTGAGGAGCTCGATATTGAACTGAATTATATCTGTGAGTTCAGATCTTCAATATCTAAACATTGGCCCTGAGGTAGCCCTTTGAATCCTCTTTCGAATGCCACAGGTCTGACCTAATTTTTATTCTTCAAGGAAAAGTTATGTCCAATCTCCCACAATGACCTAATTATGGAATGGTTCACTAGAGCGAACTTGTACAACTTGCCACGTGTCACTGTTTCCTCCTTCAGCTCTAAAATTTATAGACAAGAAACTACAGTCCATTTTCTTGCGGTCACTTTTTACAACATTCCAATCCGATGCTCAGAGAGATATTTATGAATATTTTCCCACGATCGCCTCTTTACGATGAAATTCGGGAGCCTGAAAAATCCCTAACTTCCACAGACCATATCTCCGCAAATATTTCAAACCAAGCTCTGAAATTTTGTGATGATGTTTCTTAGGATTTTGGCTTTGCGCCCTAAACATTTCAACTTTTGAACCTTCGTAGAAAAAACTTTATAGAGAAAATTCCACGATGACCTATTTGGAGCAGCGAAACCCTAGAATCCAAAGCTCTGATACCAAATGTTGTGAAACCAGCTCCAAAAATAGAAGAAAAGAGATATCAACGCCTTATAAATAAGCCAATTCAAGGGGGAAACCTCCAATACATTACATGAATGAAAAATTCTTGGCTGATACAAATGACAAAACCTCCTTCCTACATATAGGAGTCCAAGGGGCCACAATGTAATCCTAGCTGACCTAACAATAATAATTTAAGGGCACAATAATAACAATATGGGGGTTACAGGGGTACAAAAATAACAATAAGGGGGTTACACTAAAAACAATAAGGGACTATAATAGTAATATAGGGACCTAACAAGATTAGACGGTGATTGAGAAGAATCCTCAGATTCTGAAAAGGAAGAGAAACACAAATACTAAGACATGGCCGACTAGGACTTGGATTGGATGTATATTTATCTTTTGGATAATCTTCATAAGGTTCCTAGACATCCGGAAAAGTTATTCTCAAAGTATTATCCAGATAAGGAAATGAAGGTAGAAGATCACATTGATGACTTCTACATGCATCTACAAATGTTGGAGGTTAGGTACAATGATGCTGCTTGCAAAATTTTCCCTTATACATTAGGAGGTAGAGTAGAAACATGATACCATAATATGCCTATCAATTCAATTCATAGTTGGAGTGATTTAAAAATATTTTTCTTGAGAAATTTGCAGATGAAAAGACTCCCACCATGTTACTGAAAAAGCTCAAAAACATTAAGATGGGGGAAAGGAGAAAGTGAAAGATTTCAATCAAAAGTTAAATCATATATTGAAACATTTTCCCCATGTAACGAAACCGTAAAATTCAATTACTATTGATTATTACATAGTTTCCTTGCCCACTAACATTTCCCAATTCGTTAAAAGAATAAAAAAACAAACACTGGCACTAAACTTTGCAGAAGCAATCTCCGTCGAGAAGGAATTGCATACTATTGGAGTTATCATGGATGACGATGAATCAAAAGACTCCAAGGAAACCAGTAGGAGGTCTCACCCTTCTTCAAGTAATTTTGATTAATTTAGGAGGACATGCAATGAATAATTTTGATTATGTTTTTAACACTCAAAAGAAGAAATATAAAAAAACACCACAAAGTGAGCCCCCCCCACCCCAAAAGCAAAATGGTCGATATAGTTTAAGGAGTAAAGGTCCCATATCTAAACATGAGGTGACAAGATAGAAATTAAAGGAGTAGTTGTTAAGAAGTATCTCACCACCAGTCAATGTTTCTTAGAATGCATAAAGTAAGTTTGGAAATATAACTAATTCCAAGGAAAATTCCTCAGTAAAAAGAGTAAGTCCACTGTTGGGTGTGGAGCCTGATTATCTTCTTTATTTAGAAGTATCGCTACGTTGGACCCCTGTTCTTAACAGGGCGACAATGCCACCTGTCATTTAATCGCTGCCCGGGGGGGTGGTCCAGGGGGGGCGGTAGCATCCTTTTGGAGCCCCCCCTAGCGGGGGTTTCGGGGGCAGTGCCCTCGAAGCTTAAAAAATATGTAAAATTGCCTTGTAAAATATTGTAATTTCGTAGTCAATCTAGGCCATTCATTAGGCAGATGATATGATGGTAGAATTTATGTTTAATTTATGGTTTTTTCCCTAGAAGGAAACCCCTCATTTTGTATGAGGGTATGGTATTGCGTATATGTAGGGTATCTGTATTATGAGCGAGAAACAGAAAGGGGGACTGTGAGAGAGAGTAGAGGATATTACAACGGATCTGCTATAGGTTGTGTCTCTTCATCTTGCTGGATAATTTAAAGGAAGGACTGTCTGTTTGGAGTTGACGTAGCCCAAACTGGGTGAACCACATATAACTGTGTCTCTCTTGTTTTATATTTTTTCTGTTTGTGTTTCCATATATTTTATGTGTTCCATTGCTCTGTAATATATAATTTTATAACAACTGGTATCAGATCTAAAGGTCTATTTGGCTGATAAACTCACAGGAAAGAAGGTTCCTGGTTTGAGTGGTAGCAATGGCGGAAGATGGTAGGTTTAGGGTCGAGAAATTTAACGGCCAAAACTACCCACTGTGGAAGACGCATATGGAATATTATATGTACCTACCATTGAGCGGGAAAAAAATAAGTCGTCGATTATGAAAGACGCAGAATGGGAGATTCTCAATAGAAAGGCACTTGGAACAACACGACTGTGCCCCGCAGCGTTGGTAACCTTCAATATTTCGAAGGAAACAACAATAATGGGTTTAATTAAGGCATTGGAAAAACTGTATGAAAAACTCTCAACCTCAAATATGGTATTTGTTATGAAACTTTTATTTTATATGAAGATGTTAGATGGTGGATCTGTTGCTGACCATTTAAATGAATTTAATACGGTTACAAGTCAGTTAAGTTCTGTAGGGGTAAAATTTGATGATGAAGTTAGGGATCTCTTATTTCTGTTCTCATTGCCAGAAAGTTGGAATGGTTTATTTATGTCCATTAGTAACTCTGTCTTTGAATCTCGTACTTTAAAGTTTGATGATGTTATCGGTGCTATCCTTAGCGAGGAAATGCGACAAAAAATATCCGGTGAGACATCGGGTAATGCTTTGAGTGTCGAGACTAGGGGAAGAAAAATTGAAAGAGGAAAGAGCTAGACATATCATAGTAAATCAAGGAAAGTCAGATCCAAGTTCAGATCGGGGATAGTGTGATGGATATGAAGAAAGAAAGGACACTCGAAGAAAGACTGTAAATCTCGGAAGGGAAAAGAAGGAGATGCACAACAAGAAAACAATCATGAAGCAAATGTGACAGGTGATGTGTTACAAGATGCTTTGATTATTTCTTTAGAAAATGTTACTGATTCTTGGGTGGTAGATTCAGGAGCCTCATTCCATGCCACACATGATAAGAAATATTTTCATGACTATGTTCAAGTATATTTTAGACAGGTTCGTCTCGGTGATGATAAACCCTGTAAAATTGCTGGAATGGGTAAAGTTCTTGTAAAAAAGCTGAATGGAAACCAATGGTTATTAAAATAGGTAAGGCATGTTCTAGATCTGAAGAAAAATATGATTTCAATAGGGTAGTTAGGCGATGAAGGTTGTGTGACAACTTTCACAGACAAAACGTGGAAGGTCACTAAGGAGCCCTGGTAATAGAAAAAGGAGAAAAGGTTGGTACATTGAATTTATACAAAGGTATTTATGACTCTGTTAATCCTTTAACTTCCAAAGGAGGAGATGTAGCATTATGGCCATTGGCGTCATAGGCTCAGACACATGAGTGAGAAGGGGATGAATATTCTTCACTCAAGAAATTTGTTGTCGGGTTTGAAGAATATTGGTTTAGATTTATGTGAGAATTGTATTGATGGAAAATAGAAGAGAGTCAATATTCTTAGAGTTAGGAAAGAAAAGAAGAGCGAAAAATTAGAGCTTGTGCATACAAATGTATGGGGACCTGCTCAAGTATCATCTCTCGGTGGATCTCGTTATTATGTTAGTTTTATTGATGATGCAACTAGAAAAAATTGGATTTATTGTATTCAAAATAAATCTGATCTATTTGATACTTTCAAGAAATGGAAAGATTTGGTTGAGATTGAGACAAGAAAGAAGTTAAAGTGTCTGAGATCGGACAATGGAGGTGAATATTGCAACAAAGATTTTGATAGGTATTGTTTAGAGCATGGAATTCCCAGAGAGAAGACAGTTCCAAGAACACCACAAGAAAATGGTATGTTAGAAAGGATGAACAAAACAATCATGGGGCATGCAAGGTGCATGATATTGCATGTATGATTACCTTTACAATTTTGGGCATATACTGTAGATACTGTTTTTTATCTAATAAACATAGGGCCTTAAAGTTCCTTGGATGGTGGTATTCCAGAGGAGGCATGAATAGGTAAAAAGGTAAACTAATCCTTTTTAAAGCCTTTTGACTGTGAGGCCTTTATCCATATTAATAAAGAAAATAGAACAAAGCTTGAGGCAAAATCAAAGAAATGTACCTTTATTAGATATGGTGTTAATGATTTTGGTTATCACTTATATTATTATGAAAATCACAAAATCATTAGGAGCATAGATGTAATATTCAATGAAAAGGTCTTGTATAAGAATGAGTTGCAGGAAAAGGAATAGGAAAAAGAAAACAAAGAATACATAGTTCTTGATGAGATCATAGAAAAAGTAAAGGTGTATGAAAATAATAATAATCAACAACAACAACAACAAAAATAACCACAATAGAAACAGACACCTCAAACAGAAAGTGGTGTCAGAAGATCCACCAGGATAAGTAGATCCCCTGAACAATACTCTCCTTCATTATATTATTTATTTTTGACTGATTCTGGTGAAATCGAATGTTATGAAGAAGCAATGTAGGTTGAAACAAAGAAGAAGTCAGAGCTAGCCATGAAAGAAGAGATGGACTCCTTAATACATAACCAGACTCGAGACTTAGTCAGGTTGCCTGCAGGTAAAACAACATTGTAGAATAAATGGGTTTACAGGCTGAAGGAAGAAGATGGAGGAAAAACATTAGGGGAATTTTGAGGTATAAATGGGCCTCCTAAGGAAATAATAAAATAACAGCTAAGCCAATAAAACAATATTTATGAATTTTGAATTCACTTTTTGCACCACAATCAATGTAACCATAGTTAAATTCAATTCAAAATTTGTACCAAAATAGAAATTAATAAAAAAATTGTATTGATGTGACTATAAATAAGAATGAGCTTTTCAAGCAAAAGTCATTATCATTGAACAACCAATGCATTTGTTCTTTGTACTTAAATATCTTAAAATAAAATATAAATATAAATTTATAAATTCTTCATTCTATTATATGCTATTAATTAAAGTTTATATTATTTAAATTGTATAATAACATGTAATTAATATACTATATAAAAATAATATAATAAATGTATAGGGATATGCATTGTTTCTTTCAAGAAATATGAAATGACAGTAATATATTTTTATTCAAAAAGTGTGAAATGCCAATTATTATGAGTACTTTACTTTGACTTTAAAAGTACTTAGAGCACTACCATGGTTAACCATGAGTTTTTATCCACCATTGAGAATGTGACAAGTAAGTACCTTTAACTCAAGCAATGCCACCCCAACCATTAGAGATGATGTCATCTCCTAAAATGTGATTGGTTCTCATAAAGCGAATTTTGATTGTACATTTTCCTCAGGAGACCCATTTTAGACCTCAAAATTCCCCTAATGAAAGGTACAAAGCTAGACTTGTGGTGAAGGGGTTTGCACAAAAGAAAGGTATTGACTTTGATGAAATATTTTTTCCTGTTTTTAAGATGACTTCAATCAGAACTATTTTAAGTCGTGTAGCAGCAGAAGATTTGCATCTTGAACAGTTAGATGTCAAGACAACATCTCTTCATGGAGATTTTGTGGAAGAGAACTATATGCAACAAACAAAAGGATATGAGGCCAAAGAGAAGGAAAAATTAGTCTACAGGTTAAAGAAAATCTTGTATGGCTTAAAACAGGCTCCAAGGACGTGGTATCTAAAATTTGACAGGTTTATGTCTGAACAAGGTTATATTATATGTCACTCTAATCATTGTGTTTATCTGAAAAAGAAAAATGACGGCAACTATAATATATTGTTATTGTATGTAGATGAGATGCTTGTTTCAGGGTCTAACATGCACTAAATAAGTGTACTCAAAAGAAAATTAGCAAATTCATTTGCAATGAAGGATTTGGGAGCTGCAAAAAAGATCCTTGGTATGAGAATAACTAGAGACAGGAAAAATCACAATTTAACATTGTCTCAGAATGAGTACAGACAAAAGGTGCTGAAAATATTTAATATCTAGAATGAAAAACCAGTTAGTACACCTTTGGCTAGCCATTTCAAACTAAGGAGATGTGCCCTAAGACCCAAGAATAAATGGATTATATGTCTAAATTTCCATATGCATCAGCAGTTGGAAGCTTAATGTATGCAATGGTCTACACAAGGCCTGATATTGCACATGTAGTGGGAGTTGTAAGAAGGTACATGAAAAATCCAGGAAAATAACATTGGATGGCAATACAATGGATTCTCAGATATTTGAGAGGTACCACAAATAAAACATTACGCTTTGATGGTTCAAACATTGCTCTATAGGGATATGTTGATGTAATTATGGCAGATGATAGAGATAACAGGAGGAGCGCTACATGGTATGTATTTATTGTAGGTGGAACAACTGTCAGTTGGGTTTCAAAAATGCAAATTTTTGTTTCACTTTCAACAATAGAGGTAGAGTATGTTATTGCTACAAAGGCTAGTAAAGAAATGATTTGGTTACAAAGGTTTATGGATGAATTGGGTAAGAAGTGGGAGATGGGAAGGTTATAAAGTGAGAGATAGAGTTCCATTCATATTGTAAAGAACTCAACATTTCATTCCAGGACTAAACACATACATCTCAAGTACCATTTTATACGATCAGTGTTGGAATATGGACAGTTGAAGCTAGAAAAGATACACACTAGCTAGAATCCTGCAGATATGTTAATAAAGGTTCTAACCAGGGAGAAATTGAGATTCTGCTCATTTTCAATTGATCTTCAAGTATGATGATGAATATGAGAAACAACTAGGTCCAAAGTAGAGTAATTTTCCAGAAAATGAAACAACAGTGGAGTTGCTACAATTAGTCTCCAAGTGGGAGATTGTTGTGTGTGGAGCCTGATTATCTTCTTTATTTAGATGCATTTCTGCATTGGACCCCTGTTATTAATGGGGCAACAATGTCACCCATCATTTAATTGCTGCCAGGGGGGTCCAGGGGGGGGGTGGTGCGACCTTTTGGAGCCCCCTTCTAGCGGGGGGATTTTGGGGGGTAGCGCCCTCAAAGCTAAAAACATATGTAACATTTCCTTGTAAAATATTGTAATTTCGTATTCAATCTGGGCTGTTCATTAGGTGGATGATCTGACGGTAGTAGTTATGTTTAATTTAGGGTTTTTTTCCCTAGAAGGCAACCCATCGTTTGGTATGAGGGTATGGTATTGCAGCTGTGTATGGTATGTGTATTATGAGCGAGAAATAGAAAGGGGGATTGTGAGAGAGAGTAGAGGATATTACAATGAATCTGGTGTAGGTTTTGTCTCTTAATCTTAATGGATGCTATAAAGGAAGGACTGGTTGTTCGGGGTGGACGTAGCCCAAATTGGATGAACCATGTATATCAATGTCTCTCTTGGTTGATATGTTCTATGTGTTTGTGATTCCACATATTTTATGTGTTTGATTGCTCTGTAATATATAATTTTCTAACATACATCACTTCGAAAGTGTCACATAAAGCCACTCCTCCAGACACTTCAGCACTACCAGCTAGAGGCGAAATGATTGATTATAACATAGTTGAAGATTTGAGGAAAACTTGAGCTAATATCTCCATTTATGAGCTCGCAAAGATTGTAGGCAACCATGAACTAATTGTCCAAATATTTTCACAACCTTCACTAGGTGATAAATATTCTCCCTCTAAAAAGGTATCTGGTAAGTCTTCTAGTTCCCTTGAATTTGTAGTTAATGTTATAACCGTAGAAGTTAACGCTCTCTGCCCTCTATTTTTATTTACTTTTGAAATTTTCAATTATAATGTCCATAACTGTTTAGACGATTTGGTGCATATGTAAATGTAATGACATTATTTTTTGTTAATAAAATAAATGCTAAATTGGACAAAACCGATGCACAAATTATTCAACTGGAAAGAACTCTTGTCCAAGCTATTGGTGAACTCAATAATGTGCTTATTAGATTATTGCAAGACAATCGAGTTCATCAATGTATAAATATTGTAATAGTGCACATTCCAGAAGCCTATGGCATACTCCTCAACACATATTGGTCTAGCAAATTACAAGGGTATTTTGCAACAAACTGTTCACATTTATCGCTTCCATACAAGGGTAGGAATAACCATATTTGAGTGGAGAGTGAGCCATGTATGGAATAAATCGTGACACCACTTAAGGGCCACGCTGATCCTGTTTCTTTCGCCGATCTAATTTTTGGGAATTGTTTCCTTGAAACTAACCTCGGGTGTTATTAGGCATAGCCATCACCCGTTCCACTAGATAGACAACTTGAGCTCCTTGTTCTCTAGCTGGTGCAATTGAATCATGTAATACAAATTTACATAATAATAGTAATAGTAGTACATGAAGTAGCTTAGTAGCTCATAATATTTGGAAGATATATTTTTATGGTTCAAAGATGCATGAAGACCCTTGAGCTGGTTGCGTACTTACATACCAATGAAAAAAGAAGCATATCAAGTTTGCAAATGAAGCTTCTCGGGACAGATTAAGAGAGTTGGAAAATAGGAAAAGGGTGTTCTTAAGCGATAAGGAAGCTAGCAGGAGATTCAAGAGTTGAGCCATCTAGTTATAGGCGGGTGATGAGAATACAAAAATTTTCCACAACTATGCAAAGGGCCGAAAGAATTCTAACACCATTTGGGAACTTGCCACCCGAGAGGGTGACAAGGCTGAATCTTTTGAAGACCTATCCCACCCGGGGAAGAATTTGTTCAAGAATCTCTATGATGATCAGGGGGGACTCATGATTGGGGAAATCATTCGGGTGGCACAAATCTTCCCTATATATGCCAGCGAGGAGGAAAATGATTTTATTCTAGCTTTGGTTGAGAATAAAGAGGTGGAACATATTATCAAATCCATGCAAAAAGAAAAAATCCCTGGTCCAAATGGTTGGACAGTTGAATGTTTATAACATTTTTTCTATCTGATGGAGAATACAATCACGATTGTGGTGGAAGAATCAAGATCTAGTGGCTTTTTCCATGATGCTCTTAAAATGACATTCTTGGCTCTCATCCCTAAAAAGGACTCTCCTTCCTCCTTAGATGATTTCAAGCCTATTTCTCTATGTAATTTTATATACAAAGTTATTGCCAAAACTATTGCTAATAGGCTAAAGCCCATTTTATCTAAATCTATCTCAAAAGAACAATTTGGTTTCCTGAATGGCAGGAAAATTCATGAAGCTATTGGTGTGGCACAGGAAAATATACACAATATTAAAATCTCCAGGAAAAAATGTATGATTTTGAAGATCGATTTCTCAAAGGCCTATGATAGGATCAATTGGATTTATCTTAGAAACCTGCTCACACCTTTGAGGTTCCACATTGATCTCATCAACTCGATTATGGGTTGTATCACAAATGTGTCCTTTTTTGTGCTAATAAATGGGTTGGCCTCCCCCTTTTTTCTTAATAAACATGGTTTAAGACAAGGGTTTCCTCTCTCCCCCTTACTATTTCTTCTTGCGGTAGAAGGTCTTAGTCAATTGATTCATCAGGCTAAGAGGGATGGGGATTTTGGGGGGGTCGAGGTGGTTACAAATATGTCTATATCACACCTCATTTTTATTGATGACATTATTATTTTCTGCAATGGGAACATGAGAGAGATCCAATGCCTAAAGCACTCATTGGATCTATTTATGAAAGCCACTGGCATGAATATAAATTTTCAAAAGTCCACCCTAACCCATTAGGGCATGCAAGAGACTGATCCATCTTGGACTCTGAATATCCTTCCTTTCATTGAGTCCACTTTTGGTTCAAGTTTTAAATACCTGGGGTTATCTCTCAAACTAGACTCCTACCAGAAACAAGAATGGTGGTGGTTGGTTTCTAAGATTGAAAAAATGATTAAAATTTGGAGCCACATGTGGCTATCCAGAGCGTGGCGTTTAGTTCTTATAAAATTTGTGCTTATGGAAATTCTAGTGTACTGGATAGCACTTGCTTGGGTTCCTGTCGCCATTCTCAAAAAAATTCAAAGTATATGCATTAATTTTCTCTAGTATGGTAAGGACTCCAAGATGACTATCCCCTGGGTGGCTTGGGATAATATTGCAAAGCCCAAAGAGTGGGGGGGTTGGGGCATCAAAAACCTCCACCGTTTTTCCACATCACTGACAGCCAAGTCGGGTTGGAGATTACTCATAACAAATAATCTTTGGACTTCTGGGGTGAAAAGGAAATACATTGACCCTATCCTGGTTGACGACTGGATCCGATTAGCGGAAAAATAATTCTACAGAGTTTCCTCTCTTTGGAAGGCCACCCTCTCAGCACTGGGCTTAGTGGAGAAAGGACTAGCTTGGAAAATTGGAAATGGGGAGAGATGTCATATTGGATTGGACCCCTGGGTGGGCTGTAATAACAAATTCTCACTCTCTGATGGTTTAAGAGACGCCTTCAACTCCCTTGGCATACAAAATTTGAATAAGATCAGTGATCTGGTGGGCACTATGATGTGGGCACAAGCTTGGAGAGATGCGTATGTGTTGGGTATCGAGGATCATTGGAAGCAGGAGTGGCAGGATTTCATCACTGAATTGGAGCATTATGGGGCTCATATCAAAGATTTAGAAGACTCCCCCATTTGGATTCTCTAAAAAATGGGCCATTATTCTCCTAAATCTAGTTATGCACAATTACATGAGCATGGTCAGGCGGAGTGGTGGTATAAGCCGTTATGGAAATTGGGTGGCTCGGTAAAATAAAAGATCTTTTCTCGTGCATTCTCAGACAAAAGGTCCCCGCTTGGGATGTTCTTCAAAATCATTATTTAAATGGCCTAGGCTAGTGTGCCCTATGCAAGGAGGAGACTGAATCCACTGATCACCTTTTCCTTACTTTCCCTTTTACAAGAAAAGTCTGGGAACATACCAGTTTAATTTGCAACTCTACTATCTTATGGAGTGGGAATAACTCTAGGGAGGCTTAGAATAGCTAGTGGGAAGATTTCACTGACCTGAACCACAGGGCCATACCTCTAATTGTCTCCTGGGGTATATGGATTGCAAGGAACAAAAGTATATTCAAGGAGATTTCTCCTAGTATAGAAAACGTAGCGACTAAGAGTGCGGCCATATTTTCCTCCCTACCACCTGCTAGCATCTAGAACACATTTATCCCTCAATTCCTTGGGCATATTTCGACTGGCTAGCGGCCCTTGCCACTTGTGGTGCCAGGATGATCATCCACAGAAACCATCATATCACACTATCCATTGTGGTTGGGTTGGGGGATGGTTCTAATAATTTTTCTGAGCTACAAACTCTAAAACTCCTCCTCTCTTGGCTTATTCATCTTGGCATTGAGTCGATTCAAATTTTTGGGGATTCAATGAATATTATAAACTTGTTTAACTACACACAAATATGTCTGAACTTTTTATTGCTTCCTATTCTTGAAGAAATACAGGCTCTTAAAACTCACTTCAATTTGATTTCTTTATGCCATATCTACAGGGAGCGAAACTGGGAGATTGACCACATGTCTAAATTCGGTCTACAATTTTCTCTGAGTGCGTGGACCATAGAGGAGAAAGAAGTTCTGGTTGTTCGTGTGTCGAACACCAGATCTTAATGATATTTTTTATATACTTTCATGATCTATCTTTTATTTTTTTCTCCAATCAGGTTATATCTTCTGGAGGTTTTGTATATATCTGCTACAAACCTTATATTTTTTGGACAATATATCATGTAAATATTTATTTTCCTGTTTCTACAATGCATTTACTATTCTTAGACTTATATATGGGGTTGTTTTCTCTCTTAAGAGGCCCTTGAGACTCTTTTGTAGGGTGTTTCTCTTTGATGAGGCCCTACAAAGAGTGATACTTCTGGTTGTATATGGTTTTGCTGGGATATGACTACCGTGTGGACTCCCCATAAGGTGGGATCCCCTTTTGCAGCTGATGGACCTCGTTTTTTTCTCTTTGTTGCTCAGTGGAGGGGGTATATTTTAGTTTCGACCCTTATTTTTCTAGGGTGATGCTTTCATATGGAATGTTGCGAAATCTACAACGTAACTTTTTGTGACCTTATTTATAAAAAGTTTGATTTTTTTGTGTGGAAAAAAAAGTGACTGATTCATTACACATGATCGCATCCATGGAGTCGAAAAATATGAAAAGGTAAAAATAAAAAGGTAGAAAAAAAAATGCATGAGAAAACTAAATAAAACCTAAAAATCTATGGCAGTCCGTACTATGAAATCCTTTCCCACAAATATTATTTTCCACTTCGCACATCTCCATAAATCCTATCTCACAAATACTATTTCACTCTTAGCACTGTCACAGTGATATGAAATGGGGTGGATAATTTGTTATTCTTTTCAAGCACCTCCCACTCAGTTAAACAAAGTAAGATCTAGCTTATACTTGACTGCGTGGAAATGAATTCTTGATTTAGGTGTATGTGTTTTAAACTTTTTTAACGCTTATGTGTGAGGAATTAAAGAATTTATTTTTTTATTTTTTTATTTTATTTTATTTTATTTTATTTTATTTATTTATTTATTTATTTATTTTTTTCTGATATTAAGCATGTACAACAACCATAAATTGCAGTAAATAAACATCAACACATAACGAAATTTTTAATAAAGGAGTTCACCCAAATATCGTGGGCTACGTCTCCTTAAGCCCTTGTCAAATTGACTTGGCTCTTTGGGATTAGGATGGAAAAATTTATTTTACAAGTAACTACTCAACTCCAAGGGTTATTTGGACTATACCATTGGGTTTATAATACCATCATACTACTGGAATGGCTGTTATCTCTCTGAAGATAGACCTAGGTTCCCTTCGACTTGACCTCTTCTGTCGGCACCCTTAAGCTTCCCTGAGCTTCTCTGTGGCACTAAATCCTTAAAAAATCCTTTTCTGTCCCTAAAACCTCACATAATGTCTCCAACACATATCATACATCCAAAATAGACTGATCATTTGCTAAAAATGAGCTCTGGCTCCCAAATCTAGGCCTCCATCCACTATTGGCCCCTGGCTGCCTGAAACTTCCCTATGGATTATTGACCTTAAGAAGTCTCCAAATGAATCTAAAAATCTTTCCATTGGATTTATAATGTCAAAAATAGCGAGAATAGACTATTCACTTACTGAAAATGGCCTCCGGATGCTCTGGTTACGCCTCCAATACCTGGTGGCACCCCCTGGCTCTAGGTTCACTGAAAACTTCCCTGAAGCATCTCGACCTTCAAAAATCTACAAAAGCTTCTAAAAATCCTTCCACTGGATTCATAAGGCTCAAAATAGTCATAATATACTATTGGTTTGTTGAGAATGGTTATTGGCTGCTCTAGATAGGCCTCATTCTCTTGCTGGCACCTGGTGGCCCTTGGAACTTCTCTGAAGCATATCAGCCTTCAAAAGTCCTATGTTGGCTCTAAAAACCTCACCATTAAATCCATAATGTTTTAAAAATCAAAAAATGACTATTGGTTTCCTGAGCAACGCCTCTAGTTGCCCTGGCTAGGCCTCATTCTGCTGTTGGCCCCTGATGGCCCTAGTGGCCCTTAGAACTTCTTTGAAGATAAAACTTGCCCAAAAGTCCTCTGATGGCTCTGAAACCCTCACCAATGAGTTTGGAATGTCCAATAAAAATGGAATTGACTATTCACACTCCCATAATGGTCGAATAATGCTCCAGTTAGAGCATAAACAATTTTGTCCAGTAACCCCTAAAACAATTCCACTAAAAATGGAGCAACTCCACTTAACTAGAGATAAACTTGGCCAAAACCCACAAAATAGGGGTGCGCTATATTTCCTGCTTGCACTAACTATCAAATTAATTGTTAAGGGTAGGGGGTGGCCACATGCTAACCCCAAAATCCCATGGTTACAAATAAATACCAAGTGGAACTTAGGGCCAAAACCGCAGTAAGAGTGGGTTGAACCGGAGTTAAAAGCGGTGTTTATGCCTGATTGTGGGTAAATATTTAATGTGAAAGTCACATGTGACAAGGCTGGATGCAGCAGAGTCTACGGACAGTTACGTTTACGGTTAGCGCTGGTTGTTACAATTGTTGCGGTAATATGACCACATAACATAGACCGCTGGCAGTCCCAACCCCCAAACCATAACTCAATACAGTGTAAATGAAACCTGTCCACCATATAGTAAAGAACTAATCGTAGCAAAAATGGTAAATCTTGTACTCGCTGGGCAGGATGTCTCGAGATCGTGCCCCATGAAAGCAACAAAATTTTTCTATATTGTTCAAGGGCCATGTGGTAGCCTTAGGGCTGGCCACATGGCACCTTTTCATTGGTCCACAAAAAAATGTACAATCCATTGACCAGTAATACATTGACACTTGTTAGCCTGCAGTTCGCTCGAAAGGAATATTTTGGGGAATATTACGAGGAATATTCCTTGGAATATTTTTTTTTTTACTTTTCAAAAACTGAGTCAAACCTGGTCAAATGTCAAAAATTGCAGTTTATTGGACTTTTCAAATCGCAATAACTTCTTCATACGGTGTCGATTTTTCGAACCGTTTGCGGCACAGGAATCAGGAAAATGAGATCTATCTGGTCGCTCAGGTTCGACACACTTTTGAACACTCTGAAATTTGAGCTATCACTTTGGTCCTTGATTTGAATCTGATCACTCCTCCCCATTAGGAATCTTTTGGACCCCAAAATACTGTTTACCTGTTAAGTAAATGAGAGTACAACACCCTCACATTTCTAGCCTCCTTACACTTTCCTTGCTTGGCTTAGTGCCTTTGAGCCCCAACTCAAAGGTAGTCAACACTTACCCTCTTAGATGCACTTGTCCTTATGTCAAGAACTGTATTTTCCTTCAACTCATTCAGAAATTTCTGGCGAGAAATTTTCAATTGAAGGTAGCTGAACATCATATCCTTGATCATCGATCAAAGGTGGCTCAAACAACATAAATTTCCAAAAGAAATGCATACATGACTGAAATTTGCATATGTACAAATGAATGTATGTCTTACTCAGTTAAGAAGTCAAACCACTTCTTACCAAGGCACTTCCATGGCGATTTTTGCCGCTGAAAATCTTCTTCTTGTGAAACATTTGTTTTGACATCAATGATGGAATCCTTGGTTCCATTTGCGCCAATATTTTTATCCTCTTGCTTCAAATTCTCGGGATGATTAGTTGGATGCAACGTCCAACATTGGGAAATAACATGTCCCTTTCTCTGGCAATGTGTGCAAGTCTTTTGCGCCTTTTGAGCAAGTTTCCTTCACTTCAATTGTTTCTTGTATGCCTTCATCCTCTTCCAGCATTTTGAAACTTCATGGTTACACAGACCACAATAGGAACATCAACTCTTTCTTCCTTTCATGCATACATAATTGTCATGCTTTACATAAACATAATCAACTTGATTATGGGAGAATTATACCTCAAATGTTGCTTTGCATGTCCATATCTTTTACCTTGTTGAGGAGATGAACTTGTAGACGTTCCAACTTTCTTTTGAAGACTAACATTAGTATTTATGTCTTGATAGCTGTTAGAACCCTCTTGTTCTCCATAAGCTGCATGTCTACCAACATCCTGCTGCAACATAGGCTTCAAACAATGGAAATCAACTTGAAAACAAACTTGACATGTTTGTGGTTTAGAAATTGCAACAAAATTTCTTCTTGGAGTTTTCTCAAATGCCTTCATGGTTGTATAGTTTTTTCCATAAGATTGAACATAGCCTAGACCAAATTTCTTAGGCCTTTCCTCAACCAAAATAGGATCAATCATGCCTTGTGCATGTTTTCCTAGACCCTTGCCTTCATAGCCCATTTTTAACATCAACTTGGACCCTATACCTCTAGTGTGCTTTTAAAATGAACCTACACATCTATCTGAAGAGGAAATTGAAGACAAATTTGAGTGATTTACCTTTGCTGCAAGCATGTTCTTGGTTAAGGCCTCTTGGGCTTGATGGAGTTGCATCTCCATCTCATGCATTCTTTGAAGAAGTCCTTCTTTCTCTTGCTTCATAGCAACCAATTGCTCATGAAGTCTAGTGCTTTCTCTTCCATCTTCATATAGATTTTTCACCATATCCTTCAGGATGTAAAAGTCTCACTTCATCTCTTCATCGAAAAATCTTATGAAGGAGGATTTTGAAACCTCACTTGATGAAGTTTTCATCTCTATGTAAATGAATTAAAGAACTTCAACAAAAATTCACAAATCTTCAAAAACAATTTAACAAAGCTTCAAAACAACATGGCTATAAATTCTAGCTCTTTTCTGCAGCTTGTATCTCTTCTTCAAGCAGCCTTTTTTGCAAACAATCTTCAAGAGGGATTGTGCTTCAAGGGTTGCATTGAGGTCCTTTGAGTAAGGAGAATGCTTTCAACCTTATTCCTTCTTGTCCTCTTCTGGACTTAGCTATAAATAACTCCCCCTCACCTCTAGAAAACTCAAACTTGTAAGCATCAGTCGATTTTCAAAAAGTTAAATTATTTGCACTGATAAACACCTTTCAATTCAAACAAGCAAGCTAATGCTCTGTCAAACAAGCAACCTAGTGCTCTTGTCAAGTAAGCAACCTAGTGCTCTGATACCACCTGATTTGAAATGGGGTGGATAAATTGTTATTATTTTCAAGCACCTCCCACTCAGTTAAACAAATTAAGATCTAGCTTATACTTGACTGTGCGAAATTAAATTCTTGATTCAGGTGTATGTGTTTTACACTGTTTTAATGCTTATGTGTGAGGAATGAAAACATTTTTTTTTTCTGATATTAAGCATGTACAACAACCATAAAGTGTAGAAAATAAGCATCAACACATAACAACAAATTTAATAAAGGAGTTCACTCGAATATCATGGGCTACGTCTCCTTGAGCCCTTGTCAAATTTACTTGGCTCTTTGGGATTAGGATGGAAAAATTTCTTTTACAAGTAACTACTCAACTCCAATGGTTATTTGGACTGTACCATTGGGTTTAGAATTCCATTACACCCTTGGAATGAATGTTATCTCTCTGAAGATAGACCTAGGTTCCCTTAGACTTGAGCTCTTGTATCGGAACCCTTAAGCTTCCCTAAGCTTATATGTGGCACTAAATCCTTAAGAAATCATTTTCTGTCCCTGAAACCCCTCCTACTATCTCTATCACATATCATACATCCAAAATAAACTGATCATTTACTCAAAATGAGCTCTGGCTCACCAATCTAGGCCTCCATCCAATGTTGGCCCTAGGCTACCTGAAACTTCCCTGTGGCTTATCGACCTTAAGAAGTCTCCAAATGACTCTGAAAATCCTTCCATTGGATTTAGAATGTCAAAAATAGTCATAATAGACTATCCACTTACTGAAAATGGCCTCCGGTTGCTCCGGTTACGCCTCCAACACCTGGTGGCACCCCCTGGCTCTAGATTCACTGAAAACTTCCCTGAAGAATTTAGACCTTCAGAAGTGTTTAAAATATTTTTCAAATCCTTCCATTGGATTCATAAGACTCAAAATAGTTAGAATAGACTACTGGTTTGCTGAGAATGGTTATTGGCTGCTCTAGATAGGCCTCATTCTCCTGCTGGCACCTTTTGGCCCTAGTGGCCCTCGAAACTTCTATGAAGCATATCGGCCTTTAGAAGTCCTCTCCTAACTCTGAAAACCTCACCATTAGATCCATAATATCTGAAACATCCAAAAATGACTATCAGTTTCTTGAGAAATGCCTCTAGCTGCCCTGGCTAGGCCTCATTCTCTTGCTGGCCCCTGATGGCCCTAGTGGCCCTTGGGACTTCTCTAAAGCAAAAAGGTGCCCATAAGTCCTCTGATGTATCTGCAACCCTCACCAATGACTCTGGAATTTCCAAGAAAGTTAAAATTTACTATTAAAACTCTTAGAATGGTCGAATAATGTTCAAGTTAGAGCATAAACAATTTTGTCCAATAACCCCTAAAACAACTCCACTAAAAATGGAGCAACTCCACTTAAATGAAGATAAACTTGGCCAAAACCCACAAAAATAGAGGCGCTATATTTCCTGCCAGCGCTAACTGTCATATTAATTGTTAAGGGTAGGGGGTGGCCACATCCTAACCCCTGAATCCCACGGTTACAATAAATACCAAGTGGAACTTAAGGCCAAAACTGTGGTAAAAGTGGGTTGAACCAGAGTTAAAAGTGGTGTTTATGCCCGACCGTGCGGAAATATTTAATGTGAAAGTCACATGTGACAAGGTTGGATGCGGAAAAGCCTGCGGACGATTACGTTTACGGTTGGCGTTGGTTGTTACAACAATTGCAGTAATGTGACCATATAACATAGACTGTCGAGCGGTCCCAATCCCCAAACGATAATTCAATACAGTTTAAATGAAACCCGCCACCATATGGTTAAGAACCAATCATAGCGCAGATGGTAAAGCTTGTACTCATTGGGCAGGAGGTCTTGGGGTCGAGCCTCGCGGACCCAACAAAATTTTGCTATACTATTCAAGGGCCACATGGCAGCCTCAGGGCTGGCCACATGGCACCTTTTCATTGGTCCACAGAAAAACATACAATCCATTGACCAATAATACATTGACACTTGTCAGCTTGCAATTCGCCCGAAAGGAATATTTTAGGGAATATTCCATGAAATATTCTTTTTTATTTTTATTTTTCAAAAACCTAGTCAACCTTGGTCAAATGTAAAAAATTGCAGTTTACTGGATTTTTCAAATCGCGATAACTTTTTCATACTGTGTCGTTTTTTCGAACCATTTGTAGTGCCGGAATGAGGAAGACGCAATCTATCCAGTCGCTTAAGTTCGACACACTTTCGAACACTTTGAAATTTGAACTATCACTTAGGTCCTTGATCTGAATTTGATCACACCGAGATGTTTTCTCACAAATACAATTCTACACTTTATTTGTGTTAAATGAGAGAATTGATTCTTCATAGATTAAATTTTAAATGTTAAATGTTAAACATTACTTTTACATTTACATTTACTTTTAGGTGTTTATGTGAGATAGTCAATGTATGTAGTGTACTCAAACACAAACCTCTCGGATCCAAATTTATTAAATTTAATAATATTAATTTTATAATATATTAATATGAATATTATAAAAATAATAATATTAGTATTAAATTTTTAATATTAATATAAGGGTATTTTGCCCTTAGGCTTCACCTAAATAAAACATTTTTTCTGAGTGTTCGCAAATATAAAGAGGACTATGGAGTAAATATAAAAAGAGGTGTTTTTTTACCATATCTCTAGTTTATTTATATTTATATTTATTTACCATACCTCTTTTATAAATATGACTCATAGTATGTAGCCCATGGTATTAATAATAATTTTTCCCATGGTATTTGGCCCATAGGCTTCACCTAATAAAACCTCATTTTTTAATTTTCTTAAATATAAAGATGTTTATGGAGTAAATATAAAAAGAGGTTTTATTTATTTACTATACCTCTAGTCTATTTCAAAGTTTGTCCTCAAAGCCAAAACCAAGTTGCTTTTTTTTCAGAGGAAAAAAATCGCTGATTATATTAAGTATTAATGGCCCCATACAAAACACTCATTTACAGAGAAAATGAGCCTCGTAACTACGGCCATCCATCATTTCTATTGACAGATATAACAATATATAATCTACCATACAGACTATGTATAATAAGCAAAAGAAATGGAACCGCCCACCAGGATCTGGAGATACCGCATAGAAATATGATGATACAGTTAGTGCAATAGGCCGGTCACCATGTTACCAAATGAATCTGTGTCGTCTTCAGCATCCCAAACTGCACAAAATGATTTATGATATATCTGACAGCCGAAAAACATAATTCAAAGCATCATATGCCCCAATGAGCACCCCAAAGTTCATATCCTGTAGCCTTCCCATCCCGCTCGTTGTCCGTTGACCGGCTCGCTTGAGATATTGCATCTGCCCTGTTGTGTTGTCGTAGATAATGAGAAGAATGCACTGATAATGAGTATGATGCCACCAAACTGCTGCCAGAACTCTGTACCAAAAAAGGGGACCCTCCATATCCATCAAAAAACTATAATGCTTATAGAAATATAAAAAGTAAAACTCTGTACTATGGGATGGGAAAGGAGAAAGCCTCAATCTGTCGTCCATCCAGAAAATGAGAAACCATCATGATGCCAAAATCTGCTCCAAGGCCCTTTTTTGATAACTTGTCTGCCCTCGTATTGCCTTCACGATTTATGTGATTTATGGATGGACAACCCAGTTTTTTCCATAAACTCTGTGTTCTCTCAATCCACCCTTGGAGATGCGAAGTCATCATATGGTAGCTGTTTGTGACCTAGTTAATTATGAGTTGAGAATCCCCATATATGCTGACTCCCTGTAGTTGCATATCATGAGCGAACAGGAGGCCACCCCACAATGCCATGATCTCCGCCTTGTTGTTGGTGCCAGGGCCCCCATTCCAGAAGATATTGTATCGCTTCGTGCCAGATACTTTGATCCAAACACCGCATCCAATCATGCCCTCATGTGATGCTCCATCGAAATATATAGCAGGCAAACTGATCTGATGGGGTCTTATGCGCACTGAGCAGTCGAGCTGATATGATGTGGGCAGCGGAAGATCATCCATCCATTCCATAATCACTGTGTAAATCTGTTGCAGATGAAAGGGTCGACCCTCAAAAATGATGCGGTTCCGAGCAAGCCAAATCTCCCATGTAAGATAGAAAGGCAGCGATCGATACTTGCTGTTTAGCAGATCCCATTCCCGTGCAACAGTCATAAAGTCTGTGGGTCTCCATGTCGGATCCATCAAATGATCACTGAAAAACCTCCATAATCTTGTGGTAACTGAGCAAGTGAAGAACATGTGTGTGGATGATTCCACTTCAACACGGCAGAGAGCACAGGCGCTCGGACCCATAAATCCCCTCTTCATTAGATTTTCCCATGTAAGTACCTTGCCTCTCCAGATCAACCAACCAAACATAGTTATCTTCGTGGGGATGTTTCTATGCCAATAAGGGTAGAAAACCTTGGAAGCGTTGATCTGATGTGTATGTGATATGATGAAGCGATAAGCCTCCTTGACCACAATCATATTATGCTTCATCGGTCCGTTCCAGGTGATATAGTCACCGCCCCTTGCATAGCAGAAGCCCGCTCTCCGCAGCTGGTCCCGATAATGCTCCCATTCCTGTGCCATATCATCGCTAAACCCCATCTGTGTTGCATTTTTGAAAATCGGGGCGCAATTTGACCACTGGTGTATAATCTGTGAATAAAATAAAATCCCACGTTGTGTCAGCGCATGTAATAGCCGAGGCGTCGGCCCATCTTGGATCAGCATGAGGCAAATATTCGATGCGCCAATGGGGATACAACTCCCATCACAGAAATTCCAGACCAATCTTGAACTCATATGGTGCATAATCTTTGTAAAACTGCTCCAGATGCGGGACGATTTCCTGGAGGAGGGATATATGTCGCACGAAATCTAATGAAGTATATTGCCTTGATGATATTTCACAGTAATGATATCCTTCCATATGCTGTGACTGTTGATGACCCGCCAAAATGATTTGGTCAGCAGCGCAATATTAAATTCCCGAACACTCAATATGCCCCATCCTTCCATGTCTTTTGGTCTGCTGATTGCAGATAAACTGCACAATGCGAACTTCCTTTTGCCATCTGACCCCCCCCACAGAAAATGAGTTATAATGCTGTTAATATTGGTAATAACTCCAGTGGGAATATATAGCAAATGCCCCCAGAACACCATCATCTGCGTGAGGATTGACTGTATCATTATTAGACGACCACCCTTAGTCAGCCACCGATGGGACCAAGAATGAATTTTATCTCTGAATCTGTCCAAAATCCAGTTCCAATCGCTATTCCGGTATCCACATGGCTTAATGAAGAAGCCCAAATATTTGATTCCTTCTGCAGCCAAACGAATGTCCACCCCTAGGAAGCCAGCGATGAAACTAATCTCTTGAAAGTCCCCATGACCATATATGAGAATGGATTTACTGCAGTTAATGGCCAGACCTGTTGCTGAGTGAAAACGGTTAAAACAGATATGGATATAAAACCAATGGTTTCTAATCAATTGGCCGAATAGCAATAAATCGTCAACAAACAGAGAATGAGTAGTAGATACAGAGTTAGAGAATGTAAAACCCTTGATGAAGCCCTTCTCTTCAGCCGAGTGCAGTATTCTGCTGAAACCATCCATGACGAGGATGAAAATAAGTGGAGACAGTGCACATCCCTGTCTCAGC
Source organism: Pinus albicaulis (assembly GCA_034641835.2). Classification (NCBI taxonomy): domain Eukaryota; kingdom Viridiplantae; phylum Streptophyta; class Pinopsida; order Pinales; family Pinaceae; genus Pinus; species Pinus albicaulis. The sequence goes on from CM076579.1 coordinate 719,379,525, forward strand.
CCTCTGCCTGCCTTAAAGAATTTTGTTGGGGACCCATTTACCATGACTGCATAACTGATGTTAGAAATGCACGACATCAACCATCGAATGATGCGAACTGGTAGGCCAACCTTGAGTAGAAGAATCCTGATAAAAGACCAGTCGATTGAATCATATGCCTTATGGAGGTCAACCTTCATAATCAAAGCTTCCTTCTTTCCGGAATGCATGGAGTGCATCACCTCCTGAGCGATGGCGATTGCATCATGGATGGACCGATCTTTTAGAAAACCATATTGTTCTGCCGAAATATGCCTGGATAATACTGCCTTGATCCTGTTAGCAATGATCTTAGAAGTGATCTTGTATATGAGGTTGCATAGTGCAATAGGTCTAAACTCTGCAAAGGACTGTGGATCCGCCACTTTGGGAATGAGCGCAATAAAGGATGAGTTCAAATTTGCTGGCATAATACCTTGTATGCGAAAATTTTCCATCATATTTGTCAGCTCAGTCCCAATGATATCAAAGAAAAATATGAAGAACTCTACGGTCCATCCGTCCGGACCGGGGCACTTGTCCTTTGAAAAAGATTTGAGCACCGACAGTACCTCATTCCCCTTTATGACTTCATCTATTAATGAAATATCCTCATCTTGGAAAAATCTGGTGAAGTGGTTCAATACCCATACCTGATTATCCGCTGAGATCGTGGATTCCTTCTTTGTAGAATTCTGAATAATATGTAAAGGCCTCCTTTTGTATTTCAGCAGTATTCACTACAAAACTGCCGTCATTCCTTTTAATACGCCATATGGCGTTCCTACTTCGCCTTGCATTGGCAGTTTTGTGAAAGAAACGTGTGTTTAGGTCCCCTTCCTTAAGCCATGTAATCCTGCTCTTAAGCTTCCAAGTCACTTCCTCGATCCGTAGTATTTCCATTTTTCTGGCCCCAAGCTCCTTCAGCAGGCCCATGGTCGCTTCGTCAGGAATGGAGGATGTGAAAGAGGAATACAGGTCTGTCATCTGCATAGTGATGCTCCGCAACTCTTTTTTCAGCGCATCCTTCTTACAGATCTCCCAATTCTTTGTAGCAGCCTTGATCTTTTGTAATTTATGGTGAAAAAGATCCCAGTCCTTGAGGCTCGGGTCATCCACCGGGGACGTCCATAGAGCCGATATCATACCCGTGTATTCCTCGTCGGCGAGCCATATCCTATTAAACTTGAAAGGACGACCAGAAATGTCATCACTGCATCGCCATGTAAGTTTTATTGGCGTGTGATCCGAGATTGGGGAGAAAATAATTTCAGATCGAGGCATGCCCCATCCATCAATGAGGTTACTCTGAATCAGGACTCGGTCCAATCTTTTACCTATATACTCTGTACCCGCCCTCCTGTTTGTCCAAGTCGGCAGAAGTGGAATCGGCCTAATGTCCACCATGTGGAGATCCAGAAAACTGTCTGTCAGAAAAGCAGATAAAGGATCCCTGCGTGCTGTAGTGCCCCAGATTTCGTCATCCCTGAGTGTGGAATTTAGATCACCCATAAGAATAACATTCTGGAGCTTGAGGATGCCAGAAAAGATCATGCGCTGCCAAAAAACGAGCTGTTGCAGCATGGTGCGTATATGTTAATGATATTGATCAGCTCTGCCCTCCCTCTAAGATAACCCGATAAAATGACACCACCGAAAAACCTGTATGCCCTAAAAGATGCTGCTTCAGGATTCCATATAGAAATGAGCCCCCCCGACCGTCCTTCTGCGTCAACCGCCGCAGCATACCAGCCCTTCATGATAGTGAGGAACGAATTGACAGCCTTCTCCCGTCTGCACATGGTTTCCTGAGCCAGAAATATAATCGGCTTCTCTTCCATTAATAAATCCCTTAGGCAATTTGCTTTGAGGGCATTGCCCAACCCCCGTATATTCATGGATAATATACGGGTCATGATGAATCCATCTCCGGGCCATTTTCTCTAAGCGCCCGTGTATCATTTATTTTCCCTTCGCTGATCGAGATGGGAACGTCTGTCAGGTTCCTCTCATCATCCGAGAATAGTGCAATGGCTTTAAATTTGCCTCTGGAGTATTTGTTTGCAGTCTTTGACTGACCCCGATCAGGTGGTCCTGGAACATGTCGACTCGATGACTCTGGATTTGTGGTGGGGAGGGGCTTTTCAAAAACAGTGAGAGCTGCTATATCTATGTCTTGATTCGCCAGAATGGCCTCAAGATCACACCCAACAGAATTCGTGGGTGATTCTGGAGCGGGGCCTGGATCAGCATGTGAATTAGTCGTAATCTCTTTCTGTGAACCTTCCATGGAATCCCCGACAAGCACGTTAGAAGGTTCGCCGGATTGGAAATTGTCCGTTCGACCCCTGTGATTTTCATAACCTGGAGGGCTCGTGCAATCAGTAGAGCATGGCATGCCAATGGGTGACTCATACCTGTTGTCGGCATATGGGATGATAGAGCTACCCACCCCGACCCCATCTATGGGTATGTGTGGTATTTCGATGCTGGACTCCTTCCCCGTGACCACCGTGTTAGCATCAGGTAAATCATTATTCATTTCAGGCAATAAAACCCGACAATCATCAAATGGAGGATTGTTATAGTCGTTTGCAGTAATATCCCCGTCCATACATTTCATTACCCCTCCTGATTGGTCAATTGCCGTAATATAAGCATCATCCTCAGATAAAAGGTGACAAGAATTACCTGGAGGAGAGTGCGCAGTAGAGCCATCAGCTGTGTGAACCCGAGCATCAGCATTCCTCGACGATTTCGCCACCCCCGGTCGATGCATACGGAGACGAAATGGACAATGCTCCCGCAGATGGCCTGTGCGATGACACATGAGGCAGCGGAAGGGGATTCCCCAATAATCAATGCGCTGCCGATGTTTACTATTTCCCCAGATGAGATCTATGTCACCCGGAAGCCCCCCTGAGAAGTCCATTTCGACCAAAATCCACGCAATTTTCTTGTCGCTGGATCCAATGATAGCTGGATCAATGTATTTGGTGGTTCCGATGGAGTTGCCAATCGCCCTGAGTGCCTTGACAGTCCAGTATTCAAGTGGTAATCCCGGAAGCTTCATCCATATGATCTTGCTTCTGGGAGCTTCCAGGACTGGGTTAAAACCCAGATACCACGGAATTAGCTGCATAAAACTCCTGCCTCGAACCCATGTTCTGGAGATAATCGTCTGTGCATCTTTTTCATCCAGAAAATGAATGCTGAACCATCCATTGATCAGATGACTTACCACCGGGGTATATCCAATAAGCAGGAACTAGTGTTTTTTAATCCAGCTAGATGTGTCAAAGTCACCCTGGTCCGGGAATAACCACCTTCCAATCACCTCTCTTTTCTGCAGACTTGCAATCCTCACACAGATATCCTCATAGTCTAGCGGAACCTCCTTGATCTCCATGTCAAGTTTGATGGCACACTGTTTCTTCCTACGTCTACCAGCTCGTCTATGCTTGTTTTTTCGACTATCACCAAGCTTCGGACCATCTGTAGTGTTAATACCTTGTTTAATGATTTGAAAATCACAGACCTCATTCCCCGAAGATCTACCTAGATCAGGTGCCTCGGATATCGGAGCTCGAAAGACCTGTCGATTTGCCAGAGAGGCCGATATACCATCCATCTGGAGTACCAAAAGCATTTACTGGGCACTTGTATAGTCAGGTTACTGATAGACCATCCCACTGGCCCATGTCAGAAACATTTAAGGAAAGAGTTCGTTTGGAGGTATGTGGCTATAAAACTCCTTATTGGAAACTAATCTAGTCAAGTCCATATGTAGATATGCGCTTGATGCATCATTACTCAAGATTTTCCCAAGAGGAAGAGGACTGTTTATGATCCCAATCAGGATAGAGAATCAGGACTGATAAGCCAGCTTCAGTACTATAATCAATGTGAGGACTCCGTGGAAGTGCTATTCACCTAATAATTAATAATATCTGAGCTATATTGACAAGATTGCATCAGTGTAAGCTAGTTGTCCGAATGAAACCAAATCATCAGAAGATCAGCAGATGATCAACATCAGATCCAAAACAGCGCCCATAAATGACCATAGTAATGAGATGGAGAAGTATACCAACATATACTGTAGTTGATATACGATTCTATGACTGCCTTAATTCCTTGAGGCATTGTAGAGTACTTCAGCTTCCTTTCAAATTCTCATAGATGCATCCCCAATATTTATCTGAGATATATCCAGGATAGATTCCGATCAATTGGTCGGATCAGACCAGCCTGTGTATCTATGCTTCTCTCCAACAGCATCATATGCACCTCAGAAACAACCACCAACGTCTACAAAACTACAACCGACACTTTTACATGGGCTAGTGACAGCCCAAATATCCTCCCGAACGTGCCCTATAGTGTGCAATCCACTGACTGAGAGTGTAGGTTCTGATTGACCAAAGATAATGTAGGAGCCTTATTCTCATTATACACCATTAGTTTTATGTGTATGAAAAATATCGTATAGAATGATGGCAGCAACTAAAATCAATATGAATATCAGCCCGATCTCCATGAGCACCGGCATGGTTGAATAATACTACCGCCTTACCCAGCCCCCTAATAAACAGCTTTGCCTAGTATGTCAAAACAATGCACAGAACCGAGACTCGCAAAATCATCCAGATCAAAAGGTCCTGGATCAACTTAAGTCCATCACACCAAATAATGATAGAAGATAAAATGCATCATGTAGCACAATGTAGGGACGACAACCTTTAGATTCGACAAAAGCCACCAAAAGCACCAACCAATTATCCACATAGGGTACCAGTAATGTGAGCCACTAGATAAGCCACCAAGACCAACATACGATGTCGTCACAGGGTTCCAGCTACAGAAGTTCATCAACATTAACCACCCATGCTGAATAAGATGTTGATCAGATTGGGTACCAGCTCTGTGAATCTGATGTCCGTGATCCCAATCATCCTACCATACCATGATACCACAGAAACCACTGTAAGCAGCAATATATTGGCTCCATTGGGTACCAGTTTAGTGAAAACCCCAAATAGCCACCGGAACCATCAACTCCTTGATGTCACCGGGTTCCAACTAGGCGGGCATTCAGCCATAACCACCAACGCCAACCAAGATTTTGTTCTCAACAGGTACCAGCTCTGTGATGTGCATGCATCTTCATATCATCAGGTCT